>VXBH01001305.1:10579-23853 GCA_013400035.1 Rynchops niger
TAAAAATAAATACATAAATACAAAGATTTAGAAAAATATTTAAACTGAGACTTTCTCTCACATGTAATTCATACCTGTGTGTCTTGCCTCTTTAACTGAACGCTTCAAAGCATATTTAAATAACATTTATTGTTGTTGAATTGCTAGACATTCTAAAAAATTGTAATCCCTTCTAAAAACCACAAGTCTGCAGTGACACCAACCCCTGTTATCCTATCAGAATAAAAAGGTGATGCATTATATACAAAAATACATATATTTATACTTCTAAGATATATTTATACTTATGTATTTAAATATATCTTTATATTTACATCTACTGCTTTCTGTTANCAAATACTGGAATGAAATTTACCTTCTTTTGTGCTTTGGATCAAGTCAGAGTTTCTTTGAAGAAGAGCTGAGCTCAAGAATATGTTATTCTTCTTTACTACAGAACAAGGAATTTAAACTTTAATAATGAGTAATAGCAAATTTTAATTATTAATTTATTATTATTTTGGTAGTACCTGAGCAATATTCCAACCTATCCATCTAAACAAGATCTCTGAGATAACTGTTACCATTTTACAGGTGGGTAGACTTTGGCACAGAAGGCACCATGGTTTTTCTGGCTATGTCAGAGACAGGAGTCTTTTGGTTAACAGATGTTTTAAACTGGTAAAATCCTTCTTCAGCTTTGAAAACCAGGTGTGTTTGTGAAAACCAGAAAAACAGGTGCTGCTGGTTTGCAAAAGTTATTGAAATGATAATTCTATCTGGTCCAGTCTTAGGCATTTTTAAGACGAGTAAATGAGGCCCAAGAACATGGGAATAAATAAATGTCCCCTGCCCTGTTTCTTAACTTATTATAATGATGGCAGTGCACCACTCATGCTTTCACTGTAATAATGATACCAGACATCAGCCAGAATGTAATGGCAACAATGTACTACATCCTGTAAAATGACACAACCGATAACTCTACACGCAATCACTAGTTATTCATTGCAGAAAGTGCGTAGTTTGTTCCTATAACAATGCTGTGTTCTCTTAAGATTATTTAGAAATAATGTCTTTAAACTTTATGCCAATGTCTGTCAAGGACCTGTTTCTGGTAAGAGGTATATACTAGGATTTAAGACCACTCCACCATTCCCATTAGTGGTAAGTGGTAGAATAATCCCAGGGTCACTGGTTAGGTGGAAGACAGGCTCCTAGGATAGAAAATTATATTCCTACAGAAACCATCACCAGTAAATTGCAAGCAAACTAATTCATGTAATTACTTTAACTCCATTCTGTTCTTTCAAGTATAGTTTGTACCATGCTGTGTAAATGCCTATTTGCAAATTACTGAAAGATTCCTCCCCAGCACTGCAGGATTCCCTAACAAAAAATGTGAAAAAATTTTTTCTATTAAACTGCCAGTCCTCCTCCTAAAACATTCCTTTCTCCTGTCCAAATACCAGCTTAGTCCAATGCACTGCAGCCCTGTCCTGCAGAAATTGCATTTCTGCACACCTCTATTTTAGCTAGTACCTGCTTTTCTACATAAATATTTACTGGTTTTGCTCATTTTTTTTTTAATTACCTGGCTGGGTGGGAGGGAAGGTGGGAAGGATGGTAAAGGAAGATGATCTCCCTCTTTTCTGAGCGAGAGCTTTATTGGAAAGGATAAGAGACTGAAATTATCACTTGTTCGGAGAAAAAAAAAAGGTTAATTTTAAGATTAGACAATTTGATATCATGCCTTCATTAGCAGTAGAATAAATTATTATCTGCTAACTACCATCTCTCTGAAGTAGACTGTTAGGTTATGCCTATACTGCTGAACCAGAGAGGACTCTGAGGCCAAGTGGCACAGCCTGGTTCAAGCCCACTGCTTATGGCTAGTCCACTTGGTAACACTTCTGTCTTGGAGACCGACAGTTGGAGAGGTTTAAAACAGAACTAGGGAGTGAGCTATCAGTCAAGCAGTGTGGACAATCAAGGGGTAAAACACTCAAGCTTCCTCCTGCACCATGCTTTATTTTTTGGTATAGGCATACCCTAAAATTTCTACCATATCTATGATTTTCTGTAAATGATGTCTGTATAATTTTCAGATTAAATCAAACTTAGCTTACGTTAAATCCTCTTAGCTACATTCCGGGGTGTCAGGGGACTAGATAAAACAAAATACAGTGTACACATATTAAAGTCTGAATTCAGAAATAATTTTCTGGTCCCATCCGTATGTTAAATAAACACTGCAAAAACCAGATCAGTCCTTCAGCACAGAAGTCTCAGTGACTTGCATGCAGTTCCCATGGAAGCAATACACAGTCCTTAAAGGGCTTTCCATGTCAGCTGTCAGCTGGACAGAAGGAGGAGCCCTTCTGAAAACTGCTTCACATTTTCAGGGATTGGCCAGGGAACACTGATCTCTTCCACAATCAAGGCAAACCAGCCCTCCTCCTCCCTTGTGCAAAGCAATTCAAGGAAATGATATGAAATACACATATTTTTCACTACTGTATGTAATATTATTTAAGTATGGAATATTAATATATTTTTACTTAGATGGGGATTTACTGGAAATTACCAGCAAATTTATATCAATGTTTAATTTTTCATGACTTGCAGCATTTCTACAGTGCAGAAACATTTCTTAGACAGGAAAATTACTTCTCTTCTTTACCAGATGAGAATACAGAACTATAGTGATTAAAACATGACTGGAGTTAAACGCCATACCTTTGTTAGACTGAGAGTCAGACTTCTGGAATGTCAAAGATGACGATCTTGCACGCTTTCTGGAACAACTAATGAAATCTACAGAAAAGTAAATATAATGTTCTGCAGGGAGCGACTGGCAGATTTCAGCACAACGTTCTCATGTGGAATTAAAAACGTAACACAATAAATTCTAGGAATGACTTACAGGAACAGCTTTAAGGCAGTACTTAAAAGCACAAGGGCTTTGGAATCTCAGTCAACACCTGGCACAAAGCCCTATGGAGCCTTCTTTATTTCTACTAAGTTCAGGGAACCTAAATCAATCAAGCAGTTAGAATCAGTTAAGAGCTCACAGGCTCAGAAGGCATTAAGAATGCAAAGTTACCTTATAATGTACCCTACAAATTAGAAAAGGGCAGCTAGGAGCTCATACAGCTGATGAAAATACTTGCCACTTTTCAGGGCTTCTCGAGTTTGGCTTTCTGCTAAATATGAGAGGTAAGATGGAAGAATTCTTGAGGTAAGACAGGGACATATATATAAGGACATAGTAGGTGGCTCTACAACACACATAGCCTTAGTCTACTAATAGGGATTTGTCCCTGCCCATACAAAGTAAGGGTCCAAACAGTATTTTCACAGGCAACAGGCAGACCTATGAATAACCAATACTGCTTCAATGAGGTGGTTATTACCATTTTCAGCTTTGCAAACTGGGTCTTCTGCAGGTCGCTGGAAAAAAATACAAGCATGGAAAGGTCAATAGAACCATAGAATAGAATAGAATAGAATAGAATAGAATAGAATAGAATAGAATAGAATAGCCCAGCCCAGCCCAGCATATTAATCCAGCATATATGCACTAAAAGCAGTCTTGTTTCTAGTTTCTGCTTTTCCTTGTTCTATTTTGAGACCATTTATTACAAGTCTTAAACTGGGCTAAGCCTTTTGTTACTGCTAGCATGTCTATAGAATCCTCATTTCTCAGCATTTTTTTATCAATTATGAAAAAAAAAAAAGCTTTTTACCTTCAAAGGACGATCCTTCTTTTCAAAAACAAATATTGGCTGGGCAAGCACTGATCCCTCTGTAAAAGAGAAGAAATCATTTTTATTAGCAATTCTGTTACAGCACTTCTCAACCACATTTCTCAAAGTGCCGGGCAATAGCAAAATGGACTTTATCCTTTTGCTACAAAGGAAGAAAATAGAGAGTTATAATGATGTACTGCACACTCTCTAAATTAAAAAAAAAAAAAAAACAAACTTAGAGTCCACAGAGCCCAGTGTGAGTTTTGCCATGAGGATTTGGCCTCATATTTTTTACACCTTTTTTTAGTTAAAAAAGAACAAAAAAGTGCTCTTAGCTTTGCTGTTTGCAACATCTGTCATCCTTTAAGAACAGGGGTGAGCTGCAGCTTTGGTTCTCAGAAAAGTACAAGGATGTGAAATGCAAAATGATCCCAAAAGGAAAGCAAGGAAATGCGTTACAGTTGGTCTCTCAGCTACATTAACATTTTCCATTCTTTAGGTTTCAGGTACGTGAATGCTTAGTGTTAGTTTTAATGTGTTTTCACCAGCACCAGCAATTAATGCCATGTTTTTTATGCCAATAAATGGCACGATTACAGAGCAAAGCAGCAGACACAAATAGACTTTTTTAGACCACCACATACAGTATTCAACTCATGCTAGCTTGAGATCTTTGTAACATGCAGTCAATAGAAACAATTGACTTCTGAGCATAAGCATATTTTAGTTGTGTACATTAGAAGATGAATGGAGACCTAAATGCATGTATTTCATGGGTGCATGCATGTATATCACGGGTGATAAGAACAGATTAGGGTGACTAGTGAGCCATATGACTGGTCTTTGGCCAGAGAAGTCTCACACTTGATATCTTGTTAACTGACATTTGACAGAATATTTATCACATACACACCATTTTTTGTAATACTGGCTCCCTCTGGTTTATATTAGAATATTTACCTGTTCAACAAAACTGTCCATGTGAAAATATATGGATTGATATTTTTATCTTGGCTTGCACACCCATCTGTGACCAAACCACTCTAGCATTGGCATCAATTACTTAAAGGTTTAATAAAGCAAATATCAACGTACCATGGAGGTTTTAAAATTACTAAATAAATATATATTCAACAACCAAGAAAAAGGTAAACATTGTTAAAATAAATGCTGTGTGTATGTAAACTGGGGATAAATCCAGTTATATACAGACACAGCAGTCAAGTTTTGTTTTTATTGAAGTTAATTTGGTATTTACTTGGGCATTATGTGTGTGCAAAGGACTAAATTTAGCAAACTTGACATGCTTTGCAATGAAGGTCAGGTTTGTCCTTAATAGAAAAAGCAGAAAAAAGTTCACATTGCTCAACTCCAAAAAAGATCATTCTCTGCCATTGAAAATTAAAGAAAATTTCCATAATCCGGTTGCAGCTGAGGGTCCGTGGCATGGCATGAGATGGAGCAATTCCACTTCTATTCACTAGAGGGGAGTGGCACACATAAACAATAATACTTCACTGTAATACATTTTATTCAATATAATAGGTTTTTTTTCCTGTCTCTTTTTTTTAAAAAAAAAGTCTTGTATTCTCATGGAATGAAGGAAATATATAAAAATAGAAGCATGACTACAGAAACCCTTATATTCTCCACAGTACCTCTCAAAGCTCAGAAGCTAGCAACATTTTTTAAAGTGCATTTACTACTCCAAAGCATGGAATTATCAAAGAGTGAATTACTGTAAAAAAAGGAACTGGCCTTCTATTACTTCTGCTGGAGCTAAAAGGCTGTAGGTAGTTTGAAGGAATTAGGAATGTTCACTACAATTTAAACAAAAAAATTCCAGTAATAGTTTAAAACCCAGAAGTTTCTGAAGAAAAATTCGTAACTATTTCATTATCAACAGAAACACGTGAAGCTACGGTATGATGGTACCTCTTAAAGATAAATATGTGTATTTTGATATTGCAGTAAATATAAAAGATATATCGCATCAGTTGCTTTTGAGCCAAAAGGAAAACTTTCTTGCCATCAGTATATCTAGTCAGAGGTTGCTGATGCTGCCATGGTTAGTTATCATTTTTACAGTTCTGCATCGCTTCTACCCAAATTAAGAAAAACATTTTGTAATCACTCACCAGTAAGATCTTCATTCCTCAATCAGGCCATTCATAACAGAGTTTTAAAAATGTATTTGTGTTAACTATATATGTATCCTATGCATCAATTTCCAGTTACATTTTAAACTTCTCAGAGATTCAAGCACAAAATAGGTGCAGCTGATCTCCACAGAAAAAAACAATGAAGAATTACTTGTGGATGTAACACAAGGCCATCAAGGAGTTACCACAATTGTGTCAACGTGCTAATTTTAACACTGTTGAGCAATTTTGCATTTCTCTCCTTCATTTTCTGCACAAAGGCTGCCGCTGCCAGGGTGGATGTGTGCTGGGAGGAGAAGCCCTTCTGCACGCTCCTCTCCCATTAGCAGAGGGATGCACAGAGCCAGCACTGCCCCATTGTGCCGGGGAAGAGGCAGCAGCAGCAGCCAAGGCTGGGTCTGGGGACAAGAACAGGGTGGGCTGGAGCCCCCCCCTCCTCCTGAGCACCAACAGGACTCAGACAGACACGGGCTGGCTAGTGCCTGGTTAAGACTGGGCCGCTCCAGTCCTCAGCAGCTTGGCACTTGTGGATAAAAGAGGCTGTTGGAAAAGTTATCAGAAAAACCTGCCAAATGATCTGCCTCTGGCTGCAGGGACTGGAATAATCCACCATCCTCAGACAAGAGTCCAGACACAGAACCTGTCTGCCTGCCCATGAGTAATCACCACAGATCAGGCTCTGTTTTTCTCAATACAGTTCCCCTGAAGCTAGTGAATTAGAAAGGTCTGGGCCTAATGTTTGCTACATTTGCAGTTCAAAATCAGAAATTTCCAGTTCCCTTGTCTTACCTGCACAGCTTCCTGGCTCCAGCCTCCTGTCCTGTGCAGGAGCACTGTCAAACCTGCTCTGTGCCCAGCACAGAGGACAGATGGGTCTCCAGTCTGGTGCCTGCTCTGCTCTGCTCCGCTCCACTCCCCCAGTGTGGGCATCCCGGCTCCATCACTCTGCTTGGCGCCACCTAGCACCCTATATGCAGGCAACCGGCAAATCACGGTCACTTATATGCCCCAATGGAGACTGCACTTATAGAGTTCCATTTGAAAGAAAATACAGAGGTGCAACTGGGGAAAAATAATTGTTGGTTGCTGCCTAAGCTGGGGAAGCACTAGTCAGGATGACACACAAGAAATAATGTAAAATTGCTTTCACCAACTTTGCTCGTATCCCAAAAGCCGATGTTGTCCATGCGGTGCATGGGTTTTCAGCCTTTGCTGTGACATTCCACTCTTCACTTTTATTGCTTTTCCTACAGCTGTAGAAAGTTCATAAAATTTATACATTAAAAAATAAGCAGGGTACTGATGGTTTTGAAAATTTTAGTGTTTGTATTATTATTGCTCCATCTTGCCCAGAGAACAGAAAAATGATCCTTAACCTTTGAGGGACAAGGACACAGTGGACAGAAAATGAGCCCAAATCTCTCTCCAGTTTTCAGGCAGTAATAGGCCTGAAGTCATATGTCACAAGTGGCTGATGGTCCTGTTGCTCTATTCCTCCCAAAGCAAAGCAAAAGAACGTCAAATCTCTAAGAAGTTAAGATAGCAATTTGTGATCTCAATAGAAGTTTAGTTCTGACTTTTAAACAGTAAATTTTTACATTTTCAGATTCAAAATAAAATAAATTCTATTATGTCTTCACCATTAGCAAACTTGCCAAAAGTACAGAAACATTTTCATTCATATTGAATACCAAATACTTTCACATTTTTGTATCTAAAGTTCAAAACCTACATCTATAAAAAATAACAATAGAAGGTTTTATATCAGTGAAAGCTGATATAATCAGTGAAAGCTAATCAAACTGATTTTATGTATGGATTGAAGTGCTAAAATGCAGGCATCAGAGTTTGACAGCAATTACGGTTCTTAAAAGTGAATCATATTTTTCTCCTCCAGTCTTAGCAATGTATACTATTATAGAAAGGAAGTACAGAAACTGATTTTCTCATTCAAATTCATGTTCTCTTCTATTTGATTTCACTGGTTAGTGATCCCCTTTAGCTAATTACAAAACTGAGTAACTATTTAAGGAATTAGGCTTTCTGTGGTGCCAGGGGTATGCAAGGTCACCCAGACTTTTTAATTCCTGCTCAGTGACTAGACAACACCTTCTTCAGGTAACAGCCAGTCAGTGTTGAAAAAACATGTAACCACTTTTCCAGTAAATTAACCTAATACCCTATAAAATGTAAGGTTAGCCACTTTACATGGTGTTCTGCTTTTCTGCTTTGTATTAGATTTTAAAATCAGGCTTAACTGAAAGCCATATGAAAAACTGTACTTCAAATATTTCATGACAGAGCTGGCAATAGGCATTTTTTATTCTATTTGTCAATTGAGTGCCATTGACCAGTCAGGTGGCAGGATTCTCATGTCCATATTGTTTCTTTCAACAGTTTCATGCAGAGAATTTCTTTAAAGGCCTAATGGCAATCCACTGGATTTTGCCTGAGCTTTTATTATTCCCAGAACTTTATATGTTATTTGCGTAGCTCATCACACGTAATTACCAATCCTGCAATCAGACTGGCTTAGCTACAAAACTGAATCCTTCACACAGAACCTGAAAAAGCTCACCCAAGTTGCCATGTTGGCAAGTTCATAACTGCCAACAGAAATGTAACACTGATAACAAAAGCTGACTTGTAAAAAATAACGTTTTTCTCATAATTCCTTAAATTAAAATAACAACATGTGTCTCTGGTTCTACTAGCGATCCCAGCTGCACCTCATAGGAAAACTTTTAATGCTGAAGTACAAACTACAATTTTTACTTTCCACAGTAAAGAAAATGAAAATAACTTTTTAATCAAAGATCATTTTCTGAAATAGAATACCATTCTGGAAAACTGTATAATCTCCAAATAATGTCACTGACTTACAAAACCTTTAACGGCATCCAGCTTTCCCTCACAACATCCTAATAAGCGTTACACAACACACAAAAACTACCACATGAAAACTTATAATCAGATTATAATTTTATCCTATCAAAAGATAAGGCTATGACATAGCATTAGCAAGTTTCTGCGCCCTGAAACATGATAGCATTCATTTCACTAGCTTTGTGTATTACTGCTATAATTTGCAAAAATAAAACCAGAAACACTTCTGCATTTTGATGCTATGGCTTAGATCGCTGGTTCACAAGTCATAGAACTCAACCCAAATAAAGTTAAGCAATAACAAGTTCTTGCACACAACATTGCCATTTTGTTTGTTTCACATACAAATTAGCTCAACAGGAACAGGTAATTGGGGAAGATGTTGAGCAGAAAAGTAGATTTACTGTGACTTTAGTTGGCTAAACATCCCTAGAGGTAGTTTTGCATTATTAAAATACTAAGGGGGGGGGGGAACAAACAGAGAGAGACCTTTGACACTGCCATTTATGAATATATGCCTTTTACAGCTATTACTTGAAAAAGACACTGAGACAAAATATTGTGCCTAGTATTTGGGGCAATATATATGAAGACAAAGAAAGCAACAATGGACTAGCATGTAAGTGGGAGACATGGATACAGAAATTTGTAGAGTTACATTCAAAATAAGGAATTATTTTGACTATGTTAGCTGATGATGTGTCCATTAATATGCTGCCGCAAGGAGCATCAGAGTTAAACTATGTACTAATACAACCAATTTTTGCTCAATATACTGCAAAAACACAGTAGAATGCCTATATTTCAGGTAATAAAACTGCAATAATAGGCAGAAGAGAAATACATATAGTGAAAATATGCAGCAGGATAAATTAACAAAATACTTTGCTATCCAAGCTTGGACTCATGTTTAAATTGTTTCTGGTCTTAGATACAAAAAGACATCTGTCAGTATTTCCAGAGATGGATTATTTTAATCTAAAAAGAGGTGAACAAGTAGTAAAAACCGTCTAGCTAAGAACCAGGTTTGTCAAACCTGCAGTAGAACCAGGGTTTCAGTTTTATAAATACTCACTGAACTTTGTAACATAAAATAGAGTCAGTTCACAGCCATGTGAGAGAGCAACAAGGCTGCCAGCCAAGATCTCCGGTCCCTCGGTGACCTCACTATGTAAGCCAGGCTTTCCTCTGCCAAAACTTAAATAAGGAAGGTGACACAAGGCAAAATGGGGATGCCTTAGAACAATACTTTAGACACCCAACTTAATAAAATTGACTGATTTTAAGACATACAGAAAAAGCTTTTAAAAATTTTGCATCGCTGATCCTGAGCCACAGGTCTGTTTCTGGAAATGCTGAGCAGTTGGGAACTCCAGTGGAATTCATACGCGGGGCAGGCTGCTCAGCACCTTTGAAAAATCAGGTCACTTATTTAAGACTCTAAACATGGACGCTGAAACCAACTTCCAGCTTCTCGTTTATTATCCTTCACACTTCTGATTTCTGCTTATGAAACATTTTCAGAACTTTCTAGGACAACTCCCTTAAAAATTAAGACCAGTTTTAATACCAAGACAGCAGGATTTGCCAAGTAAATTTACTTTTTTTTTTTAATAAGATATTGTGAGACAAGATTGATTAATTCATTTGCATCTAAATCCATTATATGTACATGGTGGATTTTTTTTAATCAGTAAACACTAAAAACAAAATGGGAAAATAAAACAGGGTCATAAATCTAGTTAAATTGTAATCTGGTCAAATATCCAATGCTAATCAGACTTTTCTATATGCAGAGGTAACAGAGGCACATGTTGCTATACTGGCAACAAATTTTCAAGTTCAGAATCTTAGTCTAACTTCCAGACTTGTAAGATAACTGAATTTTTTCTTTTAGAATACTCTTCTGTTGAAGAATGTCAGGGATTCAATAAATTTGCCACAGGTTCTCATGCATCCTGATTTTCAAAAAATTTTCAATACAAATTGTTTTAAATAATTGGTCCAAAATCATGCTGAAATGTGTTATGAGCAGAAATAGTTTCATCATTGTTAAAATAAAGTACTTAAAACATATTGAGATTAAATTTTGGACAAAGCCTTTCATTTTTTGGAAAACAGCATTGTTGAGAATTTTATTTATAGAGAATTTAAACATATACAACAGAGATTTGGCCACCTGGCTCTGCTTGATACAGAAGTGACTGTGGCCCTCAGAGAGATTGATGAATACAGCACTGCATGCTGCTCCAACACTCTGTGTTAAATACAAAGCGTATGCTGCTTATCTTGGGTTCAGATCGCATCTTGTAAATACAGTTTGAGGAACTGATAAATAAGTTCATACCTCCCTGTTTGGATCAACAGGGAATACCTCATCAAAGAAGTGAGTTTCCATTTCATTGTACTCAGAAAGACGAAAGGCAAAGTTCACCCACCTGACTATTGCAATATAAAACTTCTGGAAGAATTTGTCCTGGGACAGCTTTACTGTACTGTTAAATACTCCAATCTTGCACGTTCTTTGTCATACAAATAGTTCATAACCCACATAAATAATTTCACTGTCATCATTGAGACCAATTATGAGAGCAAGGATTCTTCATCCAGGCACAGTTGTGCAGAATCAGGCCTTAACTTCTTAAAGCATCTTCCCCCTCTCTTCAGTGACCCTTCTCAATGCTACAGTTTCTAAATACAGTTTTCTTGATCAGTGTGGAAAGGGTTCTTTTACCCAAACAATTCCATTTACTACTCCTAGTTTCCACTGTGGAAGCATGCCATATGAGATTTAAAAATTAACATACTTCTCTTTAGCCATGGAAACTCAGCTGACAGCCTGCAAAAGTGTTTAAAAATACAGCATGTCACACTCATTCATCTTTGTAGAGCACAGTCCTCATCTTTATATGGGGAAGACATAAACAGGCATTAAAACAACAAAAAATCCCCTACCCCAGCAATACTTTAACACAATTTATGAGAGAAATTAAGCTCTGTTGTCTTTATTTCAAACTTTGGAGTGAAGAAAATATTTTTGAGAGTCTCATCACTACAATGTAATTCTAGCAGTGATGCAATGACAGCAGTAACTGTGTCACTAGACCAGCAGGACTGTGCCAAAGTATGTAATCAAAAATTCATAAACACTGGAACTTCCAATACACCAATGCTCAGCATTTTTAATCATAAAAGCCTGTAAAATATTCAGTGCAAGGGCACTGAGTATATAAAATTCATAGGCATATAAAGTTTTACGGTTTTTAGGGCATTGTACCACTATTAAATTTCATAAATCCCTACAAAGTAGCGTGGAAGTAACACTCGGGTTTTTTTTTTTAGAAATTGAACAATACAGGTAATAAGGCCATGATCCAATAACATTCACATATCCTTAAATTTTAGGCATGTAAGTTAATTGGACTATGTGTGCTCAACGCTAAGCACAAACTGAAAGGCTGATTGACTCATAAATTAGCCCGAGCACTCTAAACTATATTAGCCACAGCATCATGTTTAGATCTTGAAAGTGCATGCTTTTTTTTGCTGTTTTGGGTTCATTCATCAACCTGCCTGGTAAGAAATGGTTAGCGGCATCATCTGCAAAACAGCCTTAATATTAGCACTTGTTTCTTTATGCACCCTCTTAAAAAATACTATTACAATTGCATATGAATCATTCTCAATTCTTGGCCCTCCTCGCTACCTTGACGACACAGGATTTTGCTGTCCACCTCTATAGTCGAGCACCTTGCTGAGGAGCTAGAGTGGCCCCGTTGTGCTGTCAGGGCAAGGCAGGAATGGCCGGGAAAGCCAGTGCTGTTCCTGAGTGCTGTCAGGCACAGCATCTCACTAAGCCGCAGAAAGTTTAAATGACAGGGGAGTAAACACTCTTAGAAACACAGAGAGACAGATTACCACTAAACACTTGCAATAAAGAAACTACAGCCCACCAAGCTCTTGTTTTGTATCACACACAACCTGTTACCCACCAGGCATGTTCTTTTTGTTTATCCCACTCACCAGAAACCTCCTTGCAGGGGGATACATGCAAAAGACCTACCTGTACAGCATTCCTCCTGGGGATTCAACTTGCCGTCACCGGGACATGGCCTGTGGGCCCTCTGTTGTGGCAGGCCACTGGCGCAGGGGTCACCAGGACAGCCTCTTCTTTTGGGGAGGGCCGGTGTAGCCTTCACACCCTGCCCGGACCCCACTGGAACATCATGGCCTGCACAGCAGCGCCGCATACCTGTATATGAAACATTCCCTTTGCGGGCAGGAATTGGCTGGTTCCTCATTATGAGGTCCTCAGAAGTACCTTTATATTTATATGTATGTATCATATGTATATATATGCCGCAGTTGGGTCTAGCACTTTGGATTTAGGCTCATGCTGCCAGCTCCCCCTCGAAACGAGTCAGCCGAGGCCCCGCGACCAGACGGGCGGTAACGGCCGCGCCGTAACAGCCAACGGCCCACGGCCAACGGCCGG
>VXBH01001310.1:3156-22667 GCA_013400035.1 Rynchops niger
GTGGTGCTGAGGGACACGGGGTAGTGGTGTGTTGGTCAGTGTTGGGTTGATGGTTGGACTCGATGATCTGAAAGATCTCTTCCAACCAAAATGATTCTATGATTCCTCTTGCCCTGAATACCTGTCTTAGGTCTTAGACTTTACATACTCTGATTAGTTCCTGTAAAGTCCAAGTCAAACTGAAGGAAAACCCCTTTGTCCACACTCAGCTGTGGTCATCCTGGAAGACATTTGGTGAAAGAGTACAGGGCTGAAAACCAGAAAATTTGAGGTGGTGAGAATGCAAATTAAAATGACAAATAAGCAGTGAAAGAAGAACTCCTGATAAGAAAGTTCTTGTGCGTATTTCTAGACCTGGACAGAAATGTTTGATGAATTTGCTGAAAAACACAGTCTAAAAGAAACGAAAAACATTTGTAAAATCCAGTCAAAATCTACAGGTAGCTGTGGCTAAGAGGAAATTGTGTGAAAATTTGGAGAATTTTTCGGAAGGATTTTGCATTCCTGAAAGGGCAAAGTGATTTGTTTTCATTCGTTTGGATTAAAACTAGAGCTGGGTCGATTCAGACTGGACGTTAAGAAGAAGTTCTTCACCATGAGGGGGGTGAGCCCCTGGCCCAGGTTGCCCAGAGAGGGGGTGGAAGCCCCATGCCTGGAGGGGTTCAAGGCCAGGCTGGATGGGGCTCTGAGCCACCTGGGAGGTGTCCCTGCCCATGGCAGGGGTTTGGAACTAGATGACCTTTAGGGTCCCTTCCAACCCTGGCAATTCTATGATTCTATGATTTTCCCAACTTTTCACTCAGAAACCAAATTTTTGTTTGAAAATGGACCTCCATTTAAAATAATAATACTGAGCCCCCAGATAACTCGGAACAACCGAAAATATTTCGGTAGGCCGCGAGGCCAGTGCTTTGGCTGGATGTGAAATGAATTTTTTCAGGGGATTTTGGGCCCACAGAAGAACGCGGGGGAACACGTTTGATCCAAGCTGATTTTTCACACCGCCTCATTTTTCGGTTCTGCCGCCAAGTGGAAAATCCGGTATTATTTGGCTGCTGACACCTGCTCTCACACCAGCAGTGCAAGACTTAACTTTGAGACACCTTGCCGGGCAGAAGGCTTGGGTATGGACACCAAACCCACCAACTGCTGGAGCTGGCTCAGCGGAGAGCAGTAAGAAATCCCTACCCAGATATCCCCGTTATAGGCTCCAAAGAAGAGAAGAGGCAACAGGGAGATGAAATTTAGCAATATTGGGGGATTTTTTTTTCCTTTCCACCTTGTCTTCTAAATATAGCTCTTCAACACAGACGACCGTGTAAAATAGTACCATAAAATGAACCAAGGCTCTTTCCAGTTGAAGCGCCACTGCTTTCTTCGGGGACCGTAACGCCCAGCCTTAGTCCTTCATCATGCGAGGCACTGATAAATCTGCTAGATTAATTGTAGAGTGGAGATTAGCACCCACCGTTCAGCATCAAGCTCTGAGCATTAAACTAATTACCAGGTTCCAGTGCTGCACGGCTTCCCAGCAGGAAGGCGCTGCCCTATAAATCATCATACACGAGCGGCATTTAGCCAGAGAGCTTAAAAAAAAAAATCCGGCTTTGTCCTGGGAATACTCCCACCATAGGGGCCGGTTTCCTTTTCTCTCCCAAAGACAAAGCCCATTTTACCCCATTGTGGTGGGAAAGCTTGGAAGGAAACTGTGTCCCCCCTGCCCTGCCACCCGGAGGGGTTTTGGTGTGGAAACTCTTCAAGATATTTGAAGAGTAGAAGATGCGCAGGCTAAAGCTGTCGGGAGTTCCCAAACCCGGAGCGGGATCCCGGAGAATCGCCATCATTCCCACCCAGCTCATCCTCAGCTGTCTGCTTTTCACTGGCTGTGAAATAGCCATTTATTTTACAAATGTCCGGAGCTGCTGCAGCCTCCCCGCTGCATCCATTGCGGGATGGCAGGCACGTCCCCGCCATTTACTGCCACACAAACACTCCCATTTAATGGACTTTCACCCAGCAGAGAGGATTTCAGAGAGGAGGAGGGCGGTCGGCTGCGAGGATTTTGTTCTCTCGCCTTGACGTGTCTCCAGCCCTTCCCTGCGGAGCGTGAAGCCATGCGGCTAATGTCCCCCATCTGTGACTGCCTCTCATCCCCTCCCTGCTGGGCAGCGCTGCCTGTGCCCGCGTGGCCTGCAAAGCCACCAGCGAGGGATGGCGTTTGGGCTGGCGGGTCCCGCACCCAGCCCTGCCCCTTGGAGGGACCCCGGCGGAGGCTGCGGCGGCTCTCGGTCTCTCGGGGATGCCATCTTCTCGAATTAGAAGCGACTGGGGCAGACAGAGTGCCCTTTTCTCACCTTCTGTTGCAGCTGGGATAGGCCAGGACTTATTTTGAGACCATTTAACACATGCTTTCTGGCTTCCCCATCCTTGCTCGGAAAAATCAGGTCAGCTCTCCACTGTGTTTGTCTCGCCCAGCTCAGGAGCTCTTCTGAGCTCCTCAAGAACAGGTTTCCTAGAACAAAGCAAAATTTGGGAAATGACTTGCCCTTCAGGGGCATCCCTCTTGCAGCTTGAGTTCTGCGTTGTTGGGTGGTGGGGTTTTTCCCCCCCCCACCGCTGGTGAGTGACGCGCTATTTCCTACAGGACGTAGGGCTGTAGGAACTCTTACAGTGGTGGTGGCCAACTGGCAGCCCAAGGTCTTAGCCCAGGCGTTATCCAGTCCCTGGATCGCCGGACAGTCAGTAGTCCAAGCAAACAGGGAATATTATTATATGGGTGTTGCACGAGGGGAAAAGAACCTTATACCCACATAAGAGCTAGCGAATTTTCTTTGCTGGGCTGCGGCGTCGTACAGAATGGGTAGGAATAAAAGTAGTGCCAGACAGAACGCAACTGGCCTGCTTTAGAGCCGTAATAATCTGTAATATCAGTCCTGCTCAACGTCTCCCCAAATAGGAAGCAGCAGGCAGAAAACACAGCAGTAACGAGGTTTGAGGATAGAGCTCCTAGACCAAGAACCAGACACACAGAAGTTGTTTGGCCGAGGCAGCCTGAGGTGATGGGACCATCTTGGCTCCAGAAGGGTATGAAAACCAGGGCTTTGCTAATTGCCAGCCGGGCAGCGCAGCCTCGGGAGCAGGGATCCGCACGTCACCGTGGCTGTCGGGTCATGTTTTCTGCCGCAAACAGCCCGTCTGCCCGCAGACGGACGGCAGCCCTTTGGCGCGGTACCCAAGTCAGCCGGCCTTGCTGCGAGCCCTTTTACACGAGCAGGGCAGGAGACGGCCAGCGTGACGCTGTGGAAAGCCAACCATCTCTGACTTAATTTGTTAGGCTTGGCTTTGCTGTGGGATGCAAATTGCTGGAGGGCGATACGCTGAGCTTTGCTCGGGCGTGAATCCCTCTTTTCCCAGACCGCTGGGATGTGCGTCGGGAGCTTTCCAGATCCGCCGCTAACAAGTGCAGGCAGAGGGGATGGAGTTTGGGTGCCCACCTCGCCGTGTTCTCCGAAGGGATGGGTTTGAATAAGTCACGGGAGGGTTTCTTTACTAGCTCGGTGCCTTGCAGGGTCCCTCAGCCTGCGTGCCCAGCAAGCCAAATGCCAAGCAGAGGCAGGAGGCCGCAGGTAAATGTTCTGAAGGTGGGTGGAAGGGTGGAGGAGGAAGGGAGAAGGTGGCAGCTGCTTGACGCCGGGCAGATTTCCCCAGATTCAGAGGTCAGCTCGGAACCACAGATGTGTGAGAAAGAGAGGGTGAGCGAGGGGGAGAGGCATACCTGTAGCTAGTTATTCGGCGTCTACAAAAACTCCTATGGACTTGGAGCTGGGCCCTGGATGCCTCTGGAAGAGGCGTTTTCACCCGCTCCGCTTTGTTTCCAGAATTCATTCAGGCTGCAAATGCTGTGAAAATAACCGGCTTTTGCTGTGAAGCAGCCACACTTCAGCTGTGAAGCAGGGCGCAGATTTCTGAGATGCTGGAGGAGGAGGAGGAGGAGGTTTTCAGTTTACGAGCCATGCTCTGCCCCCAAGTTACGGGACCTTCTTTCTCACTGAAGTAGCAACGGCACGTACCTGAGGCCAGGATCTGAGTCCCCCAAGAAGGGGGGGGGCATCCTTTGTGGATGCTTTCAGGACACCAGTTTCCCCGCCAGGTTCCTGGCTGGCGGCGGCCACGGCTCTCCGCAGCTGCGCACTAGGTGATACACGACTGGCTTGCTGGTCACTCGTACGGATTTGTCTCACACCCCCGGCCAAATGCCACGCGCGGCTTTTCCCCCCACCCGCCTGGATTTTCTGAAATGTTGCGAGGTGCAGCTTTGGGCTCACACAACCAGCCGCCGAGGGAAACTGCCCCACTGTTAACCTTTGAGATAGGCTGAGTGACAAGTGTGATTAATCAGAGTAAATAACAGCAAAAAAAAAAAAAAACAAAACGATATTTTCTGGGATTTAGTCCACTGAAAGGAAAGCAGGGTACAATAGGACAGGCTGGGTCAGCTCTCCTGTGGGTGTCAGCCAGCGCGGCTCTGGAGCAGATTTGTACCACACAGTTCACGTAAGGCTTTGCCTTTCCCTTAAACTCCCCCCTTCCAGAAAACTAATCCTTTTAAAGAGTCCCTTTAGTTAATGTCTAGAGCCAGGGTTTATCCTGGGATGTGCGGAGAGACGGGGACCGGATTCCCACGCTGTGGCAGGCAGGGCAGGAGCAGCTCTGCTGGTCCCTTCGTGGGCACAAGACCGTGGCTGGTGGTGAGGAGCAAATAATTAGGGGTGATCTCTATCTGCGTGATGAAAAATAACTAGCTTGCAGAGACCCAGGTGAGTGGCAGTAACGCCAGGCCGCGAGGAAGAGCCCCTCTCCCTTCCAGCAAGGTAACAAATTAATTGGGCGATGCGGCTGTCGCGAGCAAAGTCACAAGTCTGCTTGCCGAGCGCAGCCTGTGTGCTTGGTGACAGTGACATATGGGAGACAATTAAATAGCTGCGGTTATGCCCAGGTTAGTGAGGAAACGCATTCCCCCTTATGAACTGGATTGATACGGCGTGTCTGGTGCAAAGGTAGACGCACAGCCCAGGGTTCGGACGGCGACACGCTGACGTCCCGCCAAGTTTACAGGCTTCTTGTTCAGCATTAAAAGAATGACCACAATGGGATTATTTGCTTAAGCGGTACGGTTTAGTGACGGGGTTTTTTGTCAGTTTTTAGGTTGGTGGTTGGACTAGATGATCTGAAAGGTCCCTGCCAACCCGGGCAATTCCATGGTTCTATGACTCGGTGAGCTGCCCATGGGTTTCACTGTGGTGTAAACCCCCCCCACTGCCTTGGCCCCGCAGAGCCCTCTCCATTCCCCGGCTGGTGGCGGGGGGTGTTGTTCTTTAACCAAGGGTTATTTGGTCTTTTAGCTGGAGGCATGGTTTAGCATCCCAGGGTTTCTGAGCTCAGCTCTTGCCCCGAGCCCAGCTCCAGTTCTCCGGCTGCAGGGGGACACGTTCGGCGCTCAGGAGTGACACAGAACTGGACAAATCCCACTCTCGGTACCCGACAACCCAAAGGCAAGCGGCTGGGGGGGTTAGGGTTTGACCCGCTGTGGAAAACACGAAGCGGTTGGGAAGTGCCGGTGGGACGCGCGGATGGGCTGGGATGCACCTCCCAGGTAAGAACCAGCCTGAAGGAGACCAGCCCAACGCCTTGCCCCCCTCCAGCCAACTTGGGCCAAGGGGACGGGAGAAGGAGCAGCTGGGGAAAGGCAGAGGCGAGAAGGGAAGCATCCCTGCACCATTTTGTGCCTCCTTCCAGCAATCCCAGGGGCAGAGCGCTGCCTATTTTTAACTCCTGAGGCAGCTGAAATACCACCGTGATATTCATTAACGAAAACCCCGTCGGATGGGAACTGCAAGGTGGGAGGGAGCCGGGGCTGGGGGGNNTGAGCTGGTGGGTCTGGTTTGTTTTGCTTTGTTTAATTGCTGGCTTGGGTGGCGAGGCAGAGCGTGGCAGGAGGCTCGGCTCCGCTCACCTCGGGAGGAGCGGGAGCACCAGACCCGGGGGAGGAGGGAAGGGAAAAGTCAGTCAGGCAGTATTTGAAAACCCGCCTGCTGGGCCCAGGGGGGGCTGGAGATTTTAATGTCATTCCCAGCTTGAGACACAGCCTGGGGAGTGAGAAAAGAAAGGGGTATCTGCTCTTCTTGGAGCCTTAATTGCTCGTTAAATCATCTAACAAATGCCTGAACGCCTGGATGGCCCCATGCTCCTGGACAGAGGGGCTTCATCCTCGGCAGGGGGGAAGAGTATTTTTAAAAATATTCATTTCACCTACTTTCTCTGGGCCTGTAAAATTGAGGGTTCAGTGGTCCGCTCTGCAAAATAAAAAACTAAGTCCAGAATATTTTTATTACTGTTCAGCGGGAGCAGTTAGCTTTCCTACAAGCTGCTCCAGCCTCTGTCGCCTCTGGCCTGCCCTGCACCGCGGGAGAGCAACCTCTCCCGTCCCCAGAAGGGACCTCCGGGGACGGCAGAGGAGCATCTACCACAAAGAACCCCCTGCCCCACGAGCTCAGCCCTGCTTCTGGCCCAGGCAGACCCCATAACCACAGCCAGAGATGCCCCATCGTCGCTGTTCGTCTGTGTCTTCTGCTCAGACCCTCTTGCCTCGGGTCTGAAATCACGGGGGACGAGCACCAGCCTCGGCCGTGGAGAAGGTGAGGCAGCTCTTTGCCGGCGCAGGAAATGTGACGGCCGTGCCGTTCCCTCTGACGCTTTGCAGAAAGCAACCTACGGTTCAATCCGCAAAGCTCCGAGGAAGTCCAGACCCTGCCTGCAACAGCTGGAGAGCTTCAAATGTGCTTCGCCATCACAGAGGGAGGGACAGATCGGTGACTTACACCTATTATCCCCCGCCCCAAGTAGTCAAGATAACATAGGGAAGACCTCCCTCCTACCTGACTGAAAGCACTGATGCTTTTTCTGCAGCACCCATGCACAACTAACGGGGCCGTGCCAGGCCACAGCCCCGAGCGGACCAGCCGTTAGCAGGTTTTGTGTCATTTAGAGTCCATGAAAAGAGCAGAATTACAGCTCCAGCAGGGCAGGCAAACCATCCTGATGATTTATGAATATTCACTGAGCTCCCGAAGCATTCCGGGGCAGCAAACAAGCTTTTGAAATTAACTGAGCTCTTCAGGGTTCTTCGTTTGTCTTGGCTTTGAGATGTGAGTCACCAATGCTATTTCTCAAAAATGAGCAGAGTCTGTACAGAGGGCTGGGAGGATTCCTGGGCACTAAAATGTGAAGTTAAGTATCCTGCAAGAAAGACTTTATGTTAATAAAGTCTTAAAAGTGTAGAAACTCCTCCCCATTAAGTTTTATGGGATGGTGTCTCCATACAGTACTGAGATTTCTGTAGCTTGTAAAGACTGGATGTTCAGGGGGCCTGAGGCTTTCTCTGAGTCTTGAAATCTCCAGCAGCTTCACTCGCCTGGGCTTGCAGTTTGGTATCCTGCGATTTTTCAACAATTTCAGGGTTCAAAAAAACTGCCATGGTCCTCTTCTCTAACCTGGTGAGATCCACCTGGAGCACTGTGTGCAGCGCTGGGGCACCCAGAGCAGAAGGACACGGAGCTGTTGGAGCGGGGCCAGAGGAGGCCACGGAGATGCTGGGAGGGCTGGAGCCCCTCTGCTGGGAGGACAGGCTGAGAGAGCTGGGGGGGGTCAGCCTGGAGAAGAGAAGGCTCCGCGGAGACCTTCCAGCCCCTTCCAGGCCCTCAAGGGGCTCCAGGAAAGCTGGGGAGGGACTCTGGAGCAGGGAGGGGAGCCATGGGACGAGGGGGAACTGGTTTTCACTGGAAGAGGGGAGATTTAGGTGAGATCTGAGGCAGAAATTGTTTGCTGTGAGGGGGGTGAGCCCCTGGCCCAGGTTGCCCAGAGAAGCTGTGGCTGCCCCATCCCTGGAGGGGTTCAAGGCCAGGCTGGACGGGGCTTGGAGCCACCTGGGCTGGTGGGAGGTGTCCCTGCCCCGGGCAGGGGGTGGCACTGGGTGGGCTTTAAGGTCCCTTCCAACCCAAACCATTCCATGATTCCGTGCAGGCCGTGTCAAACAGCTTGTCATTCCCACCCATGCCATTAGGTTATTGTGGTGCTGTTCAGTGTTGGCGCTCCTCCACTTCTATGTGTATCCACAACCCAAGAAATAATCTGCTTGCCTTGCCAAAAAAACAGTGCCACCTTGTCCCCAGTGCTGAGGTGGTCCCCAAGGAGAGCATCCCATTCAGCAGTTGGGCTGCTCCCATCACCGCTGCTGAATCCCAGCATCAGACAGGAGCACCAGCAGCACCTGAGGGGCAGAGGAACAGGACAGAGCCTGTTGAAGCCAGGAAGGATGTGGGAGCTCCTCCAGCGGCGATGCCCAGCTGCGGGGGGGTTGTGCTCCCGAGACGGGTCACTGTGATGGACAGGGCTTGTTGGTCCATGGGACGGGGACAGCAGAGCATGGGCACTGCCCGCACTCCCCTTTGCGAGGCTTGTGTTTCTGGGCAGCGTTTGCTGATTTAGACCAAACACCCTGGCTGGCGAAGACTTCCACCTGTGTTTGTCCAAGGATGGGTTCGATCTAGCAAAGAAATGGTAATAAAGCAAGGAGATTGTCTTCACTAGTTTGCTGTAAGCACACAGAAGGAATAAGAGCTCCTCTTTTCCAATTAATTATAGCAATTAAGAATTGGTTTGGCTTCAGCTGGTAGAAATATGAGACTTTCCCAAAATTTTCAAAGCAATGAAAGGAAAACTCAGCAGATTAGCCAACACCCCTGAGGTTTCAGGATTCTGAGGTGGCGGGGTGGGAGATCTACTTACTGCAAAGCAAGCAGAGAGGGGGGTCATGAATTTGGGTGTCCGGCTTTGCGGATGAGCGAGGCGTCGGCCGCTGTGGGCTATTCCGGGAGGGCTGAACTCAGCTATTCCAAGGCTGTCTAGACGTTCCCATCCTAAATCTGAAGCATCTTCCGGACCGGAGTTGTGTCTGAACACAATCCTCCAGGAAAAGCTGCTGTTCCAGCCAATCACGTTTTTCTCACCAAAAAGAAAAAAAAAAAGAAAAAAAAGAAAAAAAAAAAGATTCCGTGTGAGAGCGGCCAGCTGGCCCTGCCCTCCCTGCCCTCCCCCGAACCGCCGGAGATGCCTCCCCTCCGAGCCACAAAGCAGGACAGCCGGCCGAGGGGGTCTGCGTTGGCATGAATTAGCCCTTCTGGGCGGGGGCTCATAGCAAAGAACAAGAATTCAAGAAAAGCAATAAATCAGCACCCGAGGGGGAGGAAAAAAAAAAGTTTCTGGAGCCTTTCTGCCGTCCTTTCTGATACAAACAGCCCCTCCTTCACTTACTTACACTCCCTGCTTACTTACAGCCCCTACTTGCTTACGCTCTCAGTTAAACCGGGTGTCGTTGCAGGATAGGCGTCACTTTCCTAACCATTTAGAATATACTTGCACATATACGAGTTTCCCTCTGTCCCCCAGAAGCTCGGCACACGGGCAGTGCTGACCGGTTTGTCTGCTGAGCAGAAACCTGTACGAGGTACGAGGTGAACTGCACAAATAAATAACCCCTTTCCCTCCGGCCTCCTTTTTGCCCTTTCTGCTGGATCATACGGCGTGGATCCTAAAGCCCCATCCCGAGAAACGCAGTCTCTTTGCTCCTGACGCTTCGGTGAACTGTTTCCGAAACCTGGGGCTCCCCGGTCTGCCGGGAGCGCCTGCATGACCGCTTGTTCCTTTCCTCCGCAGGCTGATGCCAAGATGGTCTGCGATGTCGTGAGTCGGATGGAGGACACAGAGCCCTTCTCTCCAGAGCTGCTGTCAGCTATGATGAGACTCTGGGCAGACTCTGGCATCCAAGAATGCTTCAACCGGTCCCGGGAATATCAACTTAATGACTCGGCTCAATAGTGAGTATCCCTGTTTATAGTCTTTTGTGTTAAGAAGCTGCATTCGGGCTCGTTAAAGTTTTAACTAAAGTTAGTGGCCTCTCAGTGGTGGATCTGGACAGGGTTGTGCTTACAGGCTGGAGCGCGTGTTGTGTCACAGGCTGCTGCGGGGCAGAAGGGATCAGGCAGGACATTCATGTCCCCTAGGGCCAGTCCAGGGCCAGGTCCCTGTCCCCGAGGCCAGGTTCCCAAACTGCTCCCAAGGGTCAGTTTGTACAAACACAGATGTAGTGAGCAGAGGCAGACCAACCCGTGGACGTGGCTGACGGCGTCCTCGTTTGTCTGATGGATGGCAGAAGGGTGTGAGCACCTTGCTTTGTACGGCGGTACAGCTGCTGGGCTCGCTTCTCCGACAGTGCTGCACTGCACTGATAAGCAGCTGGATTGCAGCCAAGGGTGAGGGGCCTCTTGGCTTTTACAGCGGCATTGCATTCTCATAACACGGTCGGGGGCATCTCTGCCGTTAGGGACCACATCCAGATTCTTTTTTTTGATGGCAGTTGTCTGAATCCATGGCTTTGGTTCATCCCATCACAAGGACTGGGCATCTACCCATCATCAACAGCCGCTCTGGCTCTGAAGAAATGTTGAGTGCTTCCCCAGTTTCACTTTGGACCCATTACTAATGATAATCCATCCAATCCGTTTGCCTCCACCTAGGGCAAGGAGGCTAAAGCTTTTCACCCCGCAATTTCAGTCACAGCAGCTGTCAGGCAAAATGTCCCCCTGGCCCTGTACTGTGTCTTGGGCAGTAGCAAGTAAAACGTGGTTGAGTATAAGCATGAGGAACAAGCACGCACTGAGTGGTCCCCCATACAGAGAGACCTGGACAGGCTGGAGAGTTGGGTGGAGAGAAACCTTACGAAATTCAACAAGGGCAAGTGTAGGGTGCTGCACCTGGGGAGGAACAACCCCCTGCACCAGGACAGGTTGGGGGTGACCTGCTGGAGAGCAGCTCGGTGGAAAGAGACCTGGGGGTCCTGGGGGACAAGAGGATGACCACGAGCCAGCAATGGGCCCTTGTGGCCAAGAAGGCCAAGGGCATCCTGGGGGGCATCAAGAGGAGTGTGGCCAGCAGGTGGAGGGAGGTCATCCTCCCCCTCTGCTCTGCCCTGGGGAGGCCCCACCTGGAGTGCTGGGTCCAGTTGTGGGCTCCCCGGGTCAAGAAGGACAGGGAGCTGCTGGAGAGGGGACAGCAAAGGGCTACCAAGACAATGAGGGCACTGGAACACCTCTCTGATGAGGAAAGGCTGAGGGATTTGGGTCTCTTCAGTCTGGAAAAAAGACGACTGAGGGGGGACCTTATCAACGCTTATAAACACTTCAAGGGGGGGTGTCAGGAGGATGGGGCCAGGCTCTTTTCAGTGGTGCCCGGGGACAGGACAAGGGGTAACGGGCACAAACTTGACCATGGGAAGTTCCATCTCAACACGAGGAGGAACTTCTTTGCTGTGAGGGTGGCAGAGCCCTGGCACAGGCTGCCCAGAGAGGTGGGGGAGTCTCCGTCTCTGGAGACATCCCAACCCCGCCTGGAGGCGTTCCTGTGCCACCTGCTCTGGGTGACCCTGCTCTGGCAGGGGGTGGGACGGGATGGTCTCCAGAGGTCCCTTCCAACCCTATGGTTCTATGATTCTATGGTTCTATGATCCTTTCCCAGTTATACCCCAAGACCTTTCGGTAGTCAGGGAAGCAGAGGCTTCCCCAGATGGTGACAGGGGAATGCCATGTCCCCTGAAGCTTTTGGCTTCAACGCTGTCCCGTGTCAACAAGTCCACCAGCTGACTCATGCACTTCTGGAGTTGTTATTGCGTGCTTGGACTGTCTGGCATCTCTGCTCAGAGTTTTCCGGGATATCTATCAAAACACAGACCCAAGCACCGGCGTGGCTGATGGTTGATGGTGGGCCTGCTCGTCCCCGGTCTGCACCAGCTCCTCCCATCCCAGCTGGCAGGGCAGTTAGGGAGGACAGGATTATGTCTGCTCTTGCGGTGCTGCAGCAGAACAGGAGGGATGACACATCACTTGGCATTGATCGAATCGGGAAATTCGAAACGGGAAACCTGCAGATGTGGGATTGGTGTCACAGCATCCTACCCAACCATATCTCACCACGAGCCTCTACATCTCAGTGACGATCCTGACATTATGCTGCCTTTTAATCACTACTAGGAGGACATCCATGTTTAATCTATATTTCTTTGTCTGTGATAACAAAATCAGCCTTCTCTTGCTAGCAATTTCTTTTTTCTTTTCTTTTTTTTTTCTTTTTTTTTTTTTTTTTCCCAAAAGAAGGGTCTGATGGCAAAAGCATACCTTCAGAGAGATATAAATTATATAAAATGCCGTCCTAATTGCATTACAACCTTGTGGAAAAAAATTCTTCAACTGTTTTAGAGCCAATTACCTTGAGGAAAGTATTTTGATTTTCCTTCCATGCAAGATAGCAGTTGAAAACAATAAGCGTAGCCCTCCCAATGTGACCAGCTGCTGGGCAATTCATCAGCCAGGGCTCTGAAACCACGAGCGGTTTCTAGGCATCGGCTGAAGAGGCTCTGTGCCGTGGCGTTCACAGCAATACCAACGTGTGGTTGCAGCCCAGAAAAAGGAATTTTGGCGTCTTTAACGAAATCTCTGGCATGCGGAGGAGGATGCGAGGTGCCCCTTGGCAGGGATGGGGTGGGCTGTGCTGCCTCTCTCCTTAGCCACGCTGCGGATCGTGCTGGGGCTGGACACTTGGCTCCCCTGGGCGAGGTCAGATGGTGAAGCCGAAGATAACAAAGTCCTTCTGGTTTACGGACTTGCTGCCGTTTAGGAGCCTCTGGTGGTTGCGTTGCCAGGAGCAGAGATGCTGTCACAGGGCAGGGCGCTGCATCGCGTCCCCGCTGCACCTCAAGGCCCTGGTGCCACCGCACCAGATGGTGATGCAAGTGAGAGCTCAGTCGGCACTTATTCACGCCCAGTGGACACCCAGCGAAAAGAGGCATATTTTTCATTTAATCCTTCAATGCTTTGGGGTTGTTTTCTTCTGCATGAGCGAAAAATTTGAGACAGTTTTCTATTCCCGCTCCACCCGGGGAAGGGACTTATTTGTTGACACTGATATTGGATTTAAAACACTAGCAACTACAAAACGTGCTTTTGTTAGGGTTGAGAAAAATAAAGTCCAGACAAGAACTGAACCTGAAGTTCCCCAAAGTTTGAAAGACGAGTGAGGGGCAGTGAGCTGTGCTGGCGTCGCTCCTGTTTCAGGCCTCTCTTGGCGTTAAGCCGCAGGGACTGGCCGGAGGGACGTCTGCTGCAGGAGTCGGAGGTCGCAATCCGCGGCTGCTCAGCACATGGAGCACTGCCTGCGGCTCCGGGGCCTCAGCACGGGAAGGACACGGAGCTGTTGGAGCGGGGCCAGAGGAGGCCCCGGAGATGCTGGGAGGGCTGGAGCCCCTCTGCTGGGAGGACAGGCTGAGAGAGCTGGGGGGGTTCAGCCTGGAGAAGAGAAGGCTCCGCGGAGACCTTCCAGCCCCNCTATGTCACAAAGCCCCAAGGCACCAGGCGACCAGGTCCTGTCGTGTTCAGTGCAGGTGGGACTTTCAGGAGTGGCCCAGGCTCTTCCCTTCATCCCAGGAGCCACCCCTGAACGCCCTGAATAGTTTTTAAAAGCCCCCCTCTGCCCCCTACCCCCCCCCACTGCCTGGCCATTTCTAAGTAACCACCACTTGGGCTTCCCCGAGTCCGTGCTGTCGTTGTCCGACATTGCTCTTCCACTGCTTTACCCGGGTTTTTTTTAAATGGCTCAAACAACAGCCCTTCTGTCACAGCCCCTGGGAGACCAAGTCACGGGCTAATCAACCGCCTGCGAGAGCTAGCAGCGTGGCTCTTATTAGTCTTATCATTAATTCCACTGAAAATAGATGTAATATGTTGTATTGGCCTAAACAAGAAGGAAGCAATACCTCTTCTCCCCTGTCAAAGGTGGGCAGGAGCACGATGCTTTCTTCTCTCCCATGCATGCCTGCCTAACGGGGTGGCCTTCCCTGCACAGCTGTGCTGCTTTTAGCTCTAAAGTCAGCCCGTCCTTAGGAAGGATTTCATAGCCACTGCAAAGGAACGGTAGAAAACAACACTTTCCCAGAGAAAAAAACCTGTCTGAGGAAGAGAGGAGGTTCTTTAAGGGGCCTCCTGTGTCTTGGACAGCAAAAAGTTAAACAGTAAGAACAGCAAGAGAAGGGAGAGAGAGTAAGATGGAGCAGTTGGTTTAATCTTTTTTCGTTACTGCATTTTTTCATCGTTCCTTAAGGCGAATTTACGGGTGGGTTGCGTTCCACATTCCTAATCTCTTGATTATGGTTTTATTCCTACTTCGTCTCCTCTTCCTTTCTTGTCTCCATGCCTAGGAGCTAAATCTACCTCTGATCATCAAAGAGTCTGGGCACTGCTAATGTCTTTTTCTTCTCCAGCCAGTTTCTGTCTGTGGAAGCACATCTGTGACCCACATTTTGCTTTCAAAAATCAGCAAAATAGAGGTTTCCAGCTGGTTTCCTTAATCTCCTACTTTTGTTCAGATTTTAAAATCGTCTCATGTTTCCTAGCCTCGAGTTCCTAACTCGCCTGGGCAGTGGAGAACGGTGCGTAGGGCAGGTTTGATTTCACCTGCCCGGGGTGGGGAGGTGCTTTGAGCGGCCCCCAGGCTTCGCGGGGAGGACGGAGCAGACGGAGCATCCACACGAGCACTGGTTTTCCATGCGCGCATCCAAACAGGCACAGGCCCTGCGAGGTGTGTAGGCAGAGACAGTTTGCAAGTACACAGACACAAAAAAGCCAGAATCCATCTCAAGTTATTCTCCTCCTGCTTCCAAGTACACTGAAAGATCATTTGATAATGCCGGGGCTGTGAAACTACCGTGAAAATGTAAAATATTTTAGGCCTGCATTCAACCCATCCGTCTTCACACATATCAGAGGTGTCGGGGATAGGAAGCTTGTTGCCGTTGGCTCTCTCCGTAGGGAGCGGAGGGAGGGAGAGATGGCTCCGGAGGGGGATACAGACCTCACTGCGCAGTGGAGAAACAGAGATGCGGTTGTGTCCGCTGCTCTGCCGCAGCTAACCTCAGCTCTGTGCCAAACACCCAGCCCAAACGGGACAACATTTCGGTTGCCCCTTCGTCAAGACCTCCTCTGGTAATGCCTCGTAGAAAAGCGGCACCGAACTCAGACTAAAATACCGCAGTGCCTTCCTTCTCACGCTGCCTCCGGTGGGAATGTTCTCTGATCTCTCTTCCTTGCAAAAGGACTGTCTTTGCGTGACGGTGTCACCTTCCCTACTGATATTTACCGCGTCCCACGTGCCAGCACACACTTTGCGTCGAGCAAGCAGTTCAGAAAGCAGAGCCAGATGTTGTTGTGATGCGGTGAACGGCTTCCAGACCGAGCCCTGACAAGGCAGCGTTGGAACGGGCTGCCCAGAGAGGCTGTGAAATCTCTGGCCTTGGAAATGCTCAGCACCGAGCCACCTGAGCCAACTTTCAAACTGAATTTAGCTTTGAAGTTGGCCCCGCTTTGAACAGGCGGATGGTCCAGATGAACTCCAGAGGTCTCATCCAAACAGGCACTTTTGGGTTCGTCTTTTTGTTTTCCGCCCCACCCCACCTCGCTCTTTCTGCCGTGACGCTGGGATTAAAAGCAGAAGGGGTGGCCAGGGTTGGCTGCAGGCTCCCGTTCCGAGCCGCGCAGGAACACGCAGCTCTGTGATAATGCCAGCATCCCGCAAGTCCCATCATCTAAGCAGCAAAGCCAGCAAGGCAAGCGTTTAGGTGATGGTTCCTGTGGGACGTGGGCATTACGCACGGCTGTCAGGACATGGTCGGTTTTAATGAGCTGCAATTGTTGCTGGCTCTCTCAAAATGAAGAAAGAAAAATTATAGGTCAAGGCTTTGCGTTAATATTCCCATCAGGTGGGTAGATTCCATTTTCTCATCACAGCTTTCGCATTAGAATATGGTTTTCTGCGCGCCCGTCTTACTCGTGCCTCTCACTTGCGCTCCCTTGCATTTAATTGGATGGAGTAGCAGCGTAAACGGAGCGATCCAATTAATTGGGATGACCCGCGTGGTGCTGTTGATTGAACAACCCACCTTTGTGTCCTGGAGCCCAAGCACCAATAAAGCAGAAAGGGAAAAATACATCACAAGCGGAGATGCGGATACATTTGTCTGAATTTACGGTTTAATTTACCCCTGTAAGTAAATATGCCCACCAGCTTTGAATAATTAAGTTCCCCCTACGATAAGCAAAACAAAGCAGTTCATAAAGGCCAGACTGGAGTCGCCAGCCTTGCTCCGTCCCCACAAATGAGATGCAAATACATTTCCAGGGAGGAGCAGCTCTGCCACGTCCGCTGGTGCCGGGTCTGGAGTGGGGCTGCGTCTGGCACGTGTTGGTGGAGGAGACGGGGACGGGCTGAGCATCAGCCTGTTGGAGCCCGGCGGGGCTTGGTGGGGCTCTCAGCCTTCCTGGTTATCCTCGTAAATGAAGGAATCGCTGTCGTCGTACGGCTACACCCAGGGCCGTGTGTGAGCCGGAGGAAGGGCACAACAGGAAAGATGTTGTCTTTGTTGTCAGCTGGATGTTTTCCAGGATCTCACCCCCAGCCTTCACCCACCTGGAGGCCCCATTTCACCGAAACTGCGTGCAGTCTCTCCAGGGGCTGCCTCTGTTGGCCCAAAGCAGGGTGCGGACCCCATCGCGGTACCTTGAAGGTGGGCGTTAAGCAATGCTCACCTTCCCATCCCACCAAAGACTGCCGGGAGAGCGGGAGGACTCACGAGCAGGGGGAGCGGAGGTCTGCAGGACACAGGCCCATCATAAGACATTGCCACCTGCTGTCATGCCCACTCCGCTTGGCCCCTCTCCGACATCGGCGCAGGAGAGCTCCACCAGACCCGCTCCCTCCTGGGGGACAGCCTGGAGCCCAGGCTTAGCCCCAGAAGTCCCCTTAACCCAGAAGCTTATTCCCAGAGCCAGGCTCTTCCCTTTACCCTTTCCAAGCCACACACGCAAGTCACCGGGGAAAGGGGGAACTGTCTCAAAAAGACATTTCCTGGCTGGAGCTCGTGCGAACTCTAAAGAAAATGAAGGAGAAGGAAAAGCAGGAGGTCCTGTCCCTTGTGAACACCTGGTTTCTGAAGGAGGACTACAACCCCTCTCGGTCTGCGTGAAGGTATCTGAGATGCCATCACCCCCCCCCACTTAGGTTCTTCCACGAAGAGAAGGTACAAAGCTGGGCTTTAAAGCGGAGCTTGCGGCAGCACCCGGCGATGTGGGGACATGCAGGAAGGCATTCACCAGCCGAACCAGAGCTCCAACGCTCCGCTCGCTGCCTTTCCCTCTGAAATGGCAAGCTCTGCAGCCAGCTCCCCTAAAAACGCAGCACCTCTTTGGATGTGGGTCTTGCAGGCAAAAACTGGTGGCATAGTGTTGTCACTTCCCCCCTCCTAATCCTCCTTCACCCCCCCAAAAAAAATCTCTGAGGTCTGTCTGCAGAGACCCAGGAGCTAACACTGCGAGGAGGAGCAGGGATGTTGTACCTGCTGCCTCCCTGCCATTTTTCATTGCCATGTCACACCGTAACGATGTTGTCTTTGGCCCGGGGATTAGTAAAATCTTGACATCTTGACAAAATAAATTGCTATTTAATGGCCCAGGATACCAATCAGGGCTGTCCCGCTTTTGGCAAAGCTCCCACCCGAAAGGGTAGGAGCTGGGCAGCGGTTCCTGCCCGACACTGCCAGAATTTGGGAACAACCTCTTTTCTTTTTCACGTTTTGCTTAGAGATGAGGAGCTGCCAGCACCACTGATAAACGCAGGAGGGGACATTCACCCCCGGGGAGACCTGCTGAACCCTGGATAATCTGTTCTCAGCGCTGGCTGACAGCCCCAACAGGAATTTCTTCCTCTTCTTCGCGAGGGGCTGCGAGTGACAGATTCGGTGCAGAAAGATTTGACTACTTTTTGGCTGCGCATTTGTGTATTTTTAGGCTGAAACGTCCTTACGAAACCAGCTGGAGCTGGCAGGCTGCCACCAAGGCTTGGGGTTGGGGTTTTGGGTTGGTTTTTTGGGTGTTTTTTGTTTTTTTTTTTCTGGTGTGCCATTGGATTTGGTTTTCCGCCGCTCCCCCGTCTCCCACCAGCTCTGCCTGTCGGCGGGGCGGCGCTCGCGCCCTGCACAGCCCGTCACCGTGGCCTCCCGCCTTTCGCCCCAACCTCCTTCCCGCACCAGGGGGTGGATGCAGCTCCACAGCCCTTGCTCCTCCTGTCTCCTGCAGACCCAGGGAGCTTTCTGCAGCTCGCCGGCGGACGTACCGTGCACCCCGCGAAACGCAGCCGGCATCACTCCCACGGGGCGAGGGCTGGAGACGGGGTGGCTCCCTCCAGCCAGCGTTTCGCTCTTCAAAGCTCCTTTGGGGCATCTGGTAGCTCGAGACGTCCCTCTGCATGGGGAATTCCTGCTTCGTGCCAGCTGGTGGGCCAGGAGCTCCCATTCCCCCGCAGCACACGGTGCGGGGCCGGGGACCATCGGGCTGCTCTCAGCCCCGGGGGGGCTGCAGCCCGTCTGCAGGCGGAGCTGTCGGGAGGCCACCCTGCCGCCGCTCTTCTTCGCGCTGCCGGCGTCAGGTCTGGCACCCTCTGCGGCACCGGGAGGCGACACGTCTTTTCCTGACGTATTTGCCATCCGCTTGAAACCCTTAAATGGCAAAGAACGGCAGGAACGTGGGAATTTCTTGGTAGCCAGGCTCCGGCACAGAGCAAGCCGTCTCCCACGCGTATCTGCAGACACCGGTGACAACAGCGTGATGGGGAGCTGCCCTCCCACAGGGGTCCTGTCCCAGAAATCAGATAAGCTCCGTGCTCTCAGGATGCAGTTACCTCCCTTTCCTCCTCCGTCACTTTTTCACGGCCACCAGCCCATCCCTGCCCCGGGTTTCCCATCGCGACGCTCCCCTCCTCGGAGCACAGCCCACCGCAGGGGTGCCATTCCTCCCTCCGTCACCCCATCCTTGGTCCTGCCCCTTGTTCAGAGGGTGCCGGGTACGATTCATCAAACCCCGTGGCACAAGAGAGCCCAAAAATGATTGGAGTGACGGCTGGAGACGTGCGGCCGCTGCCATTCCCGCTGCCGGGGTCCCGTCCATGTGCACCCCCCCTGCTAGAAGAGGGGCAGTAGTGCAGCACCCCCACGCTCAGGTGTTTAAGGTTGGGGGAGTTAAATCCAAAACAAATCACAAGCTTAGCTAAAAAGCCCCCGTTTTTCAATATATGTTAAGAGAACCATTGGAAAATTGCTTTTCTCTGTTGCTTCCTAAGCCCTCTGGCTTATACTTTTAGAGCCTTTTGTCTGTGAACAGGAGAGCTGGAAAGTCCTTTTCTATTTCCTTAGTCCATCGAATATCCAGCCTTGAGGGGCTGAGGCTTTAAGAGAGAACAAAACGGAAGGAAAAAAAAAGCAAACAAACAAAAAAAAAAAAAAAAAAAAAAAAAAAAAAAAAAAA
>VXBH01001310.1:22678-61223 GCA_013400035.1 Rynchops niger
GAAATGCAGCAAACGTTGTGACACTTGCCATAAAATCACAGGAGTCGGCGATGATGGGGATGGAGCGCCCGGAGCTGTGCCCACACGGGGAGGGCGGCATGGCCCCCAGTAGGAAGGCGGAGCTCCCCGGGGACCCCCGAGAGCCCGGGGTCGGTCAGTGGGTTGAAGCTCCTCATCTCGGTCCCCCGATGGGGACAATAAACACGCTCCCATGGATGAGAGGGCGACGTCCAGGGTGGCGAGAGCGGCCAAGGCGGGTGGGCAGAGCCCGGCGAGGGGGGTCCGAGTGACCCCGCACTCGGCCAAGAGAGTCCTGCCGAAATCGGGATTCTCCTGGTGGAGCCCCGGGCACTGATCGTTTCACAGACTAATTGATATAATAGCTCTAATTAGCCCTGTAGCAAACACCACATAGTTTCTTGCTTGTCCAGGCCAAGCGCTGAGCCAGTATTCAACCGCCAGCCATTGATTTCCTACCGCGTTTTAGGAGGGAAAGCGGGAAATACGGGGTTTCTTTCTCTATGTAGAAGACGTGGACGGAGCTTGGTGTCACGGGTTTGGGCACGGGTGGTGCTGTGCGTCCATGGGGCATCTCGGAGGAGAGGTGGCACCGGGGGTGTCTGGCGGCAGGGAGCATGGTGGGGAGGGCTCTGAATAATTGGGGGGTTCATTAGCAGGCCCACGGAGAGCATCGGGCTCAGCTGCTCCCCAGCCCCTGCCTCCACCTCCCCAAAGCCGGCAGGGACGTGTGGTCCCGGGGCTGGGCCAGTGCCAGGGCCACCTTCCCACCTCCTCCCTCCCTTGGAGACCTGAGAAGGGGCTCGTCGCTGTTTTTTCGCAGCACACATGCTGGTGAGACAGGCATTGCTTTGGGCAGGGGAACCGAAGGCAGACGAATGTGCTGTTTAAGGTCTTTGTCAGTGACATGGACAGTGGGATCAAGTGCACCCTCAGCAAGTTTGCTGATGACACCAAGTTGTGTGGCATGGTCAGCAGGCTGGAGGGAAGGGATGCCATCCAGAGTGACCTGGACAGACTGGAGAGGTGGGCCTGTGTGAACCTCACGAAGTTCAACCAGGCCAAGTGCAAGGTCCTGCACCTGGGTCAGGGCAATCCCAGGCACACATCCAGGTTGGGCAGAGAATGGCTGGAGAGCAGCCCTGAGGAGAGGGACTTGGGGGTGCTGGTGGACGAGAAGCTCAACATAAGCCAGCAATGTGCACTGGCAGCCCAGAAAGCCAACCGCATCCTGGGCTGCATCCCCAGCAGCGTGGGCAGCCGGGCGAGGGGGGGGATTCTGCCCCTCTGCTCCGCTCTGTGAAACCCCCCTGCAGTGCTGCCTNTGGCCCAGGTTGCCCAGAGAAGCTGTGGCTGCCCCATCCCTGGAGGGGTTCAAGGCCAGGCTGGACGGGGCTTGGAGCCACCTGGGCTGGTGGGAGGTGTCCCTGCCCAGGGCAGGGGGTGGCCCTGGGTGGCCTTTAAGGTCCCTTCCAACCCAGACCATTCCATGGTTCTGTGATTCTAAGGTGAGGCTGCTGCGTTGCTGCCTCGGTGCCACTCTCTGGTACAAGCCGGGCATGAGCCCACACAGCACCGTGAGCCAGATACCTTTAGGCAGATTCTTGACCTTTTCCTGTTATTATCTTTTTTTTTTTTTCTTTTTTTTTTCCCCTGCAACACACAGAGCTAGTGCTAGCTCTGTGTCAGTTCATGCATCCATACCTTTTACACGATCTATTAGAGTGAAAGTAATGCTGATGCTCTAGAAATATTATTTCACCTTCTCCAGACCTGTTCCTCACCTTCAGGTCTCTGGCATAACACACAGATCCAAGCCCACAACTCCTATTTTGCCAGTCCCCATCTGAAAACCCTCTAATTTCCCGCATGATCCCCCCGGGGCAGCCTGTGCTCGGGCTCTCGGGGTAATTCTGCGGGGGGGGTTGTGGATGGGCACAGGCTCCGGGCAGGGCTGCTTGGTTCGGTCACCACAGCATCTTTCAGAGCAGAAGACAGCTGGATTTCAGCAAAGCAAACACCCTTCCTTGTGCCAAAATCCTCATTCTCACACCTTCCACACCTCCTATGCATCTCAAACATCTAAATGCTCGGGTACCTGGAGAAGGCACTTCCTCCGAGGTCCCCGGGGGTCTCTTCTGGGGCTGAATTTATTGGGGGGGGGTGGTGAAAAAAGAGGAGAAATGGTGCTCAGCCTGGATTTTCGGCAGCACCTTCTCCGTGCTGGTGGGAGGGGAGGGAAGAGATAGAGGGGAGAGAGAGAGAAACCAGGCACGGACCGCACTGTGGAGCCAGGCCAAGGAAGCGTCAGCTCGGGTTTTGGCAGTTAGTCCAAGCCTGGCTGGGGATTTGTGAACCACTTTTCCTCCCTGTAACCTCTTCCCTGCCAGGCTGCCTTGAGCAGCAGGTTTGCTGGCAGCACCGGCATCGAAAAGACATTCAGTGCTCCAAAACTGTGCCACCCTCTGAGCAGTCGCGGTACCTCTGAGGCTCTGACAGCACTTTTAACGGCATAAATCAGCGTTTCCCTATCCCTCAGTGCTGCTCTTGGTGCATAAGGTTTGACGATAGCCTAAGAACCATTTCCAACTCCTCGTTCGGGAAAATACCAGCCAGCACATCCCACCGAGCAGCCTTAAGGTCAGTTTAAACATTTTCAGTTAAACAGCTCCGCGGTCTTGCAATCTCCAACACGAGAAATACGGCACCAGGGAGCGCGCTGCACAGCGAGGCCAAGTCTGCGACGGGCAGGATTAGCAGAAAGACGGAGCCGTGAGGAGGCTGACACAAGCTAGCAGCTGCTGAGAGCTGGGAATCGGTAACGGAGTCCAGGCAAAAACATTTCCTCAAGTTAAACTGATGTTGGAAGGGGGAACTTTGCATGAAGAAATCCCCCGAGGAGTATCTCACTGAACAAAAATATGTAAACAAACGACAGAAATATAGAAGTTTCAAATGAACTCAGGAAAAAAAAAGGCTACACGTTTCTACCCCGGAGCTCAAGTACCTGTATCCTGCCAGGGGACCACCCTTGAGGAGCGAAGAGCCTCCTCCCCACCCACGATGAGGAGCTGCATCTCGCCACCCAGAGTCTTGGCTGGGTCCCACCTGCATGCAGTGGTGGCAGCGCCAGGCCCGAAGGTGACAGAGGGGAGCTGTCAGCCCAGGACACCCCGGCTGTACCTTTGGGCAACCACTTCCCCCTCAACGGCTGCTCTCTGGGCAGGGCAGGGTGGGTTCCCCACTTGCCTCTGCCTCCCAGCACCGCTGGAGCCTCCTTTGAGGTGGAGCACACGGGGCAGGGCAGCGCGGCTCAGCCCCGCTGGCTTCACTCGGGCGGCTGCCATGGCTTTCATAGAATCATAGAATCGCAGAATCATCATAGAATCAGAGAATCATAGAACCATAGGGTTGGAAGGGACCTCTGGAGACCATCCCGTCCCACCCCCTGCCAGAGCAGGGTCACCCACAGCAGGTGGCACAGGAACGCCTCCAGGCGGGGTTGGGATGTCTCCAGAGACGGAGACTCCCCCACCTCTCTGGGCAGCCTGTGCCAGGGCTCTGCCACCCTCACAGCAAAGAAGTTCCTCCTCGTGTTGAGATGGAACTTCCCATGGTCAAGTTTGTGCCCGTTACCCCTTGTCCTGTCCCCGGGCACCACTGAGAAGAGCCTGGCCCCATCCTCCTGACACCCACCCTTTATTTATAAGTGTTGAAGAGAGAGGAGCTTTGGGAGACTTAAGAGCATCTGCTTAAAAGAGCTGGTAGGAACTAAAAAACGTGCTAAACACGCAGAGGTGACCCGCGTGACCTGTTTGTCTGACCAAGGGTTTCTCTGACCGGTGTGCAGGCGCCCATCTTCATCCTGCTCTTCAGCTTCCCTCGTGCCCGGACGGAAGCACCACGGGAGGGCGGCAGGTTTTGCTTTGACCCTGCTGACTCCGCTTGATGTGTCGCTGCTTTCCACCAGCTGGAGGAGAAACCTGGGTGTAGGATTAGCACTGGTGCCCTGTCTGAAGTCCCGGCAAAGAGTGTCGCAGAGTGGGACTCCCTGGCTCGTCGGGGCATCTCGCGGGGACAGCGGGGAGGGAGCAAGCGCCTTTGCTCCATGGGAGGGTAGAGCTCCTATATGGCCACATAACCTACATCAGCAGGGAAAACCTGAAGAGAAATTGGAAGAAATCCAGCATCTGCCTTTAAACATGCTACCTTCCATCCCCTGCCACGTGTTCCCATAACAACAGAGCCACATCACGCACCTCTGTGGTTTCAGCTGCAGTCCCCCAGCTGCTCCCTTCGTGCCACAGCAGGGCACGTCACGCTGGCACCCCCCCATCACGCTGAGCCTGGGCACCCCGCGGCACCCTGCGGGAGATGATCCCAGGGAACGCTGGCTGCCTGCTCCCTCTGCACTGCCCATCCTTCTCCTTTTTTCCTCCCTTATGCCTTAAATCTCATCAGTCCAGTCCTCAGCCCTAGGGACAAGTGGGACATGCAGTGAGCGTGTGAAGAAGACCCAAGGTGGAGAGCATCTGTGGGTGCACAAAGGCAAGGCTTAGCAAGGGCAACGGTGCAGCTGTGACCCAGATCCATCGTGCAGCCTTCCCTGTAGGGACATCTCAGCACAAGAAGGACACGGAGCTGTTGGAGCGGGGCCAGAGGAGGCCCCGGAGATGCTGGGAGGGCTGGAGCCCCTCTGCTGGGAGGACAGGCTGAGAGAGCTGGGGGGCGTTCAGCCTGGAGAAGAGAAGGCTCCGCGGAGANGGAGGTGTCCCTGCCCAGGGCAGGGGGTGGCACGGGGTGGGCTTTAAGGTCCCTTCCAACATAAATCATTCTATGGTTCTGTGATTCTATGACATAAGGGGGCACTCCTGGGATTCAAGGGGTTATTTTTATTTTCACTTCACAGTGGAAGCCAAAAAGCTCTTTATTTTGAGAAGCTTCAAACATTGATTGGATACGGCTGATCCTTCCATCAGCTGGTGCAGAGCCACCAGATGAATAAATCTTGCATGCATCTGTAATTACTGCTTAACTTGTGTTTAAATGCAGCGTCATTGATCTGCAGAACTCATCAAAATCCATATAGGAATGCATGAAATTATATGGGATGGAGCAGAAAAGTACATGACAACATCCATTTTCAGCCTTCTTTGTTCACCAAAAAAAAAAAAAAAAAGGCATTTATTTATCTCTCTTCAAATTATTGGGTTAACTTAGGATTTAATCGTCAGTTGCAACACCATTGCATAGGCTGCTCTTTATGTAGGGAATATATTTCTTTCTTATACTAGGCCAGCAAATTTCTACCAGCCTTATGGTACCTGCCCCTATACGGGCAAAATCCCTGTTAAAATCACGGAAGAAGATTGCTTAAGGGTTATAAAACTCGGTATGGAAAGGTCTTGTGGTTAAAGCTCCTGACTGCGATTTTGGGACCACAATCTGCCTTCTGTCCCCTTAAGCAAGTGTGATTAATAACCTTTCCCTGCGCCGGTGGGAGGCTGGGCAGGCACATCAGTCCCGGTCAGCGGGAGCTGAGGTGCTCCAGCAGCAGAGAGCGCAGGAACGCGGGCGATGCTTGTGCTCACCAGCCATCTGCTCGAGATGCTCTCCTCCTCTTCTGCGGCCAAGATGAAGCTCAGCAAAAGCATTTATTGGCAATAAAGTCCATCTTGGCCGATAGAAGTCCTGATGTTTTCCAGACCTAATGCTGCTCTGGGCCAGGTCCATCCTCCCACTGGAAATGAAGAGCTCCGGGGTTGGTTCAGACCTCTCCCACCAAGCAGGTGGGGATTCCTGGTCCAACCACCTGGCTTACTGCAGCACTGCGGCTCGCTCCCAGGAGACATGGTCGCTGGCAGGGCCACGGGCAGACAGCAGAGGTTGTCCTTCTTGTTACAAAGCTGGCTTCTGGCAGGGACGTGTCGCCAGGGCAGAGGGGAAAGTCTCTGCACAACCTCAAGTGCAGAGGCAGTAGCTGTGCCCAGCCCTCGCGGAGGAACGCGCGGTGGTGGTGGTGTCCTCAGCTCATCTCTCGCACCAGCTCTGCGGCCAGGCTGGCCCGTATGGAGTATCCCAAGCTGATTTTATCCCGCGCGCTTTCCTGATGCATCTTCTGCTGAACACAGGGATCAGCCCACTCCTGCTGAGACCTGAGGGCAACTCAGACGTCTATCGGGTGGGCTGCAGGAGCATGACCTTCCAGGGTGGCTGTCTGGCAGCAGGGGGCTGCGACTACAGACCTCTCTGAGGTTGCTCATGCCCGTAAGAGAGGGAGAACAGAAAAGTGGTGGTCAGCAGGACATCTCGCCTGACCAGCCTGACACAAGTGACAGCCTTCCCTGGTGGGAACGACCGAGCTATTTTGGTACGCGGCAAACAAATCTCCTCCTGACAACGGCTGGATATTTTCTAAAGGGCTGAGAAACTCCATGAATTTCCCCTCACGTATCTCTGTTTCTGGATCCGGCCTGGAATGAAATCAAAATGCTGCAATACCACAAGCAAAGCCGTTCTCGGAGGAGCCTCGGCCTGACGGCCACTGAGAAGGACCAGAACATCCATTTGGGTAGCACAGACCTTACACACCAAGAAGATCCACCTAAAGTCTGGGATAACCAAGACATTTTTATCGTGCAGCCAAGGGTAAAATTTCCAGGTTTTGCTTTTGCTAGCTATGGGTCCTATCTGTCCGCAGCAGAGCATCGTCTGGTTTTGGTACCCACCGTTTCTGGCGGGGATGCTGAAATGGGATTTGAAAGCAGAAATCCCCATAGCTTGCTAATAGGTCAGGAAAATGGACAGATGAGAAGATCCAGAAACACAATTCCCACTCCATCGCCAGCAGCCCGCCTGCCTCAGCACGGTGAGTGGGTAAATGAGGCCCCGATTGAAATCAGCTCCCGACAGACCCCCGCCCCCTCACCATAATTGCGCCGTCGCCCAGCGGTGGGCATCCTCTACCTACTCGATACGGGACCGCAGATCTCGTTAACTAGTGCTTTAGATCTAAATCCCTCGCCAGTCCTACCCCTGCCGCAGGCAGACACATAGCACCACAAAAAACACTGCCGCTACATCACATTTTTTTCCTTCCGGCTTAGAAATGGAGACTTTAAAGCATCTTCCCCTACTGCGCAAATAGATGTCCTGGGCCTTTCTGCGCGCCCTGACGGCAAATATCCCTGGCCGGTGGCTGACCAAAAGGTTGAACTCTGCGGGACTGCTTTCGTCTGTGGTCACATCTGTTGTCCGTCCAGGGTTGGAGTAATTTTGAGTAATTAGCTCGCCGGAATGCCTGGGGGCCAAATGGAATCGGCCGCCGGGGCAGTGTTGAGGAGGGCTGGGGTGAGCGAGCCGTTGGCGTGCTTGCCCAGGGGGACGTGGGGGACTGGTTTCGGCGGTGTCTGTCCCCGTTTGGGCTGGAGGAGCTGAACGCCGTGCGGGTGAACCAGCCCGGAGGCCCGCTGCAGCGCGGGGGCTGCGTCCTCTGATCAGGGCTCCTTCCCAGAACAAACCCTTCATTATCCCAAACTCCCCGCGGCTTATTTTTAGCCCCTTCTTTTCTTTCCTTTCTTTCTTCTTCTTTTTNCCACTTATTCTGTTGCGTAAAGGTTTAGGCATAGATCCTGCTCGCTTCCAGGGCGCTGAGTCCCACCATGCTTCATCCCCGCTCCAGCTCCTGTCCTTCAGAGCTGGTCACGAAGGAAGCAGAGGTTTACGTCAAGCGAGAGCTGGGATGGAGCTGTTGAGCCTTCCTCTGCTTCAGCCGAAGCTCCAGGGGGTGCCTGTGCGGAGGACACCCGCGAGCAGGGCCACCGGCAGAGAAGACCTTGCACAGCCTGAGCCGCGCGTCACGCCGGCGGGCTGGGGTTTACGTAGCCCCACTGGAGAGATCCAGCCAGCCCCCGTGAAAATCTTCCGCTTACAAAAACGAAGGCCAGGGTGCCCCGTGGCCAGCGGCTCGGGGCTAAGCAGTGCTTTAAATCACAGAGGCTTTGCGTAAACAGCGGCATTGCCCGCATGAGGACGCTTCTAAAAGGGATCGCACCACTGGGAGCAAAACACATCCACCAGATCTGCCCGGGCAGCGGCTCCGAGGGGGCCGGTGTTAATCTGCTGCTCCATGTAGCATCGTATTGAGTGACCGCAGAGCAGAGTTACATATAGAATCATAGGATCATAGAATGTGTTGGGTTGGAAGGGACCTCTAACGGCCATCTAGTCCAACCCCCCTGCAGTCAGCAGGGACATCTTCAACTAGAGCAGGTCGCTCAGAGCCTCATCCAGCCTGGCCTGGAATGTCTCCAGGGATGGGGCCTCCACCACCTCTCTGGGCAACCTGGGCCAGTGTCTCCCCACCCTCAGTGTAAAGAACAAGGCAGCTGTGGCTCCCTCCTTTCCCCATCTCAGATAGGACCCAGGAGATGAGGATCCATCGCCCCTTCCTGGTGTGGTGAAAGGCTCCAAAGAGCTTCTACACAGGAACGTCTCAGGAGCAGAGCAGACATGCTCCACAGGGGACACTCCACGAGTGGGGAATAGGGAGGAGAGAGTGGACAGCTCTTCCCACACCGTAATTAGCAAAGTTAAACTCTGACATGGCCATTTAAAAACCAGGGAGACGCAGTTTTTCACCCAGAGGGTAGCTGAGCTGGGAAATTCCTTGCTGCAGGTGTGGCTGGGGTAGAAGCTTCCATTGCTTCAAAAAGCACCTAGACACATTTCTATAAGGAAAATCACTGAGGGGGTAGTAAATATAAAGGTATCCGCTATCCATATGAAGTACTGGAGGCTGGGAAAACAGCCTGAGTACTGTGTGCTCGCCCTGTATTCACGTTCTTCTCTCAACATCTCCTCCTGGACACTGGTTAAGCTAGGTGGGTCATTGATCTGGTCCAGGCACGTTGGTTTTCTCTTTTCTCTTTTTGGGCTCCAATATGTACAAAAGTCTTTATCATCCCCGCTTACGTAGCGTCCAATTTTCAAATGTCACTGCAGGAAGATGAGCCCACATCTGCTCTCCCAGGAGCACCCCAACACCGTTTCTGAGCAGGTCGTTAGCCTTGGCTTTTCCTCCGAAGCCCACCTCTCCCCCAGCCAGAGCTCTCTGCTCACAGACTCACACTCTACCACAGTGTCCTTTTATTCCAGCGGTCACCAGACCGTGGTACCTTGCCAACCAAACTGCCACCCATGAGCAAAGCCAGCCAGCAGCTTAGGCCCGGAGACCCTTATGTCCTGAAGTACCTTTGCTATACGGTAGCTATTTAGTGACTCTGCTCATCCGCATGCGATGCTAAAAATTATTCTGGATCCAGTCATGCCTCGGAACACTGCAAGTCTAACTAGGACAGCTCCACCCCAACCTGCTTTTGTTCATTCCTCCTGCCTATCATTAGTATTAATATCAACTTGTCAAGTTGATCTTGATGTACAAGCCCCGTACAGCCTGCTGCACGACGCCTGCTCCTTTTCCACCGCCGCATCGCTCGCTTCCACTCGGCAAGGTCTGAGCAAACAGCTCGGGGTCCCGCTTCAGTGCCGGCCAAAAAATAGGCATGGCAAAGGTAGCATTCCTCTTGTCAAGGGTTGGCACCACCCTTTAACGGCAGGGACCATCCTCCTCATTTCCCAGGGGCAACTAATGAAAACCCAGCGCATCCAGCAGCGTTCATTCAGGAAAATAACCCCAGTAATCCCTGGGCCTGGTGACCATCACTCTGGCTGTTAGCAGACAGCAAGAAGCAGGCAGCAGAAGTGGTGGAAGGTGGGGAGTGCCTCATGGCAGTATCTCATCTGGGTGGACGTGAGATGAGATTTGTCATCAGGAGCCAGCAGCAGGACGGCAGAGCCTGCGGTGTGATTCCCGTCGAGGCCAGAGTGGCCGAGTGGGGAACACAGCCAGAAAGAAAAAAAACAAGTTTCCTAAAGTCCAGGAGCGAATTCCCACGACATCCCTCCTCTGGGCTGGGCTCAGAAAATGCCAGGCGATGCTCCTGCCCTCCCAGCTGAATGGCGTATCCCCTAAGGTCTCCTCCTCCCACCTGGAAGCGCCCGAGGAGCAGCACGTGTCGCCTTCTGGCTTTCCTTAGGAGGAGAGGAGGGCTCTGCGCACACGTGTGCGTGTGCCGTGGTCCCCACCCTTAGGTGGGGTTGATTTCTGAAGGGACACGGTGCCGCCGCGTGGCGTCGTTTCAAGTCTTTCATAACCGATGATTATTTAAGACACGTGTTGCATCACCGCCGCGGGTGCTGGCTGAGTGCTGGGCCCTGGGAGTGGGCTGGGGTGGGGTTTTTTTCCCCCTTTCCCGTAAAATAATACAGCAGGTCCGGCTGGGCATGGCTTCCGCAGGAAAAACTCCGTGGTGTCAAGAGCCTCCGGGCGTTTGCCCAGCCCTGTCCGCCCTGGGTAGCCATACCGAGCCGTATCGCACCTTCGGGAAGCAGCATCCGCACATTTTCGCTTCTGGTGGAAGACACTAGGAGAGTTTACAGTGCTCCTGCAGAGACACTACTGATAAACCCAGTGTTTGTCCTCTGAATCCTTACTCTGCAGTCACTAAATTTAATTTAAATGAGTTCAATGCTAAATATATGTTGAGCTATTTGTTCATCAGTGAAAGAAAGGGAGAAGTTAGGGTACAAGCTGCGGCCAGATGCAGTTAACAGACATCAGAAATGCCTATTTCCATCCATGAACGAGGAAGGAGCACTCGAGTGGAGACATCTTCACCTGAGCACCTGGAGTTAGACGAGATGGATCCTGCTCGTGACAACCTTGATTAAAAACTCGGCATTTGCCAGGAGATGGTGTTGGAGCTGACCCTCGAGCGCCTCTGTACATGGAGTAGAAAATAACCTGGCGGTGACTCAGCTGCGTCTGTTGACAAACGGGGCTCTGCTTTTTCAATCAAACACAGCGCGAGCCAACAGGAGGAGGCTGGGGCAACCCACGCATGGCCTTTCCTTCACGGAGGAGACGTGGACAGAGGCCAGGACTAGCAGGACAGAGGAGCATCTAGGAAGATGCCGGTGTCCCCAGGCTTGCTCTGCTGAAGTCCCCGCTGCCCTGCCCCTGCCCCAGCCCAGGCGTCTGGAGCAGGAGGAGGTGGTGAGCTGGGTGTCAGCAGCTCGGGGGGGTGCTGCCTGACCAAGGACTGCCAAGGTGTCACCTTTGAGGCAAGAGAAATCCAACAGACGTTTAACCATTTCATTGCCAGTAACCTCAACAGACATGAACAGACGGTTCTCTGGGGAGACCTTATAGCAGCCCCTTCCAGGCCCTCAAGGGGCTCCAGGAGAGCTGGGGAGGGACTCTGGAGCAGGGAGGGGAGCCATGGGACGAGGGGGAACGGGTTTACACTGCAAGAGGGGAGATTTAGGTGAGATGTGAGGCAGAAATTGTTTGCTGTGAGGGCAGTGAGCCCCTGGCCCAGGTTGCCCAGAGAAGCTGTGGCTGCCCCATCCCTGGAGGGGTTCAAGGCCAGGCTGGACGGGGCTTGGAGCCACCTGGGCTGGTGGGAGGTGTCCCTGCCCAGGGCAGGGGGTGGCCCTGGGTGGCCTTTAAGGTCCCTTCCAACCCAAACCATTCCACGATTCTCTGAATGTAGGTCTGTGTAAGCCTCCCCACAGGTATCCAACTCTGACCCGCAGCCAGCGACCTCAGCTACACTCCTTCACCCAAAACAATGGCCAGCAGAGCCTTTGGCAAAGGGTCTACAGCCCTGGGAGAAGGTTCCCGCGGTGGCAGAGTGCCCAGGGAGGGGTCCCCGGCCACGTGCTGCACGTAGGCTGCTGCCACCACTCTGTTCCCATGGGATAACTCGACAGCAGTCCTTTCTGCTTGTCTCCGGCATCAGCGGTGCTGCTACCACATGCTGCTGGAAGCAGCAAACGAAGGGGCGAGAACCTAGCTTTACCTCCTATTTTCAGTGTTACTCTGTGGAGGTATTTAATATCAGCTCATCCTTATAGACCCTTTGTAGCCCCCGTTAGATGAGCTCCTCTCCCTGTGTTTGGGAAATGCCATTTCTTGTGTGTTTTGCTTTTAGCAGCATAATACAGTCGGGGCTTCACCTCCCCGAGCCCAATAAACCGAGTGACTCAGAAACCTGCAATCTGCTTCAAAACAAAGCATTTAAGATAAAAGATATAAGCAGTAATGGAGCCGCCTGGCTCAGGAGTATAAATGCTAGAGGGTTCCTCATGTATTCAAAAACCTCCTGACCTTTCCTCGGCTTTTTTTAACCCCTGCAAGCCCTGGGCAAGGCGGGCTGCAAAGAGGAGCTGATGTGTCAGTTCATATTCGCTTCCACGCCAGCGTGCAGCCCCCGGAGCTGGGCAGTGGAAGGCGCTGGGATGTCGGCACGAAGATGACGCGGGAAGCGGGGAGAGCCGAGCGCTCGCTCCACGGCCTCCAAAGTGCTCCCGTTTCTGCTGGTTAAACAGATGCCAGCTTCTGAGGGGGATTATGTGTCATCGAGCCTGTTGGCTGCGACGACTAATTATCTCCAGCGACAGTTTGGCCTTTAGATTAGCGTCTCAGAGGGCATACCAGGAGTGCTGTCATCCATGTGTGGCATTTTGTCCCCACTTGGGTTTCCCTGTGCCCGAAGAGGTGGCACCCCCAGCACATCCCGTCCTCCACCAGCTCAGGCTTGCACCCAGCAGACCAGCAGGTCCTTCCAAGCAGCCCGGGCAGGGCTCTGGTGAAGCCTCGGAGATACCTCCAGCAAGAACCGAGCAGAAGAAGCAGCAGCTCAAAATCAGCCTGGCATCCAAACAGCAGCCTGCCTGAGATTCCCAGTCCCGCAGCTGGATATTAGCATGGCAGCCGTGCTGTGGAGCTCGGGTGTCGGCAGCGCGCAATGACGATGACGCGTAAGCGGGGAGAGACGAGCTCAGCTGCGGCCAAGTCCAGTGGAAAAAATATCCGCTGCAGCCTGAGATGGGAGGAATTCCAGGGGAGAGCAGCCGGAGGAGTAAACAGTTTTGGAATGCAGCCTCAAAACCAGCACTGACAACGCTGTGTACCTCTGTGTAAATTGATGGCTGACCCTCATGGAGTAGCGGGAACAGACGAAGAGCAGACCCAGGCAGCTGAAAGAATTTAAGTCACTGAGAAACACATGGAGAGTGATGGAAAAGGCTAGAGATGAGGAAAGAGACGAGGAGGGGGGTTCATAGAAAAGGCAAAGGGTGTGTTGGCAAGCAGGTATCGGAGCTGGGGTGTCTGGCAGCCGGGATGGATGCTTTCACATGGGAGTGGCCCTGAGGCACCAGCCTCGCAGAGCTCAGCTCACCTGATGCTGGGGCAGGCAGGGTGTTGGGGACACTGGGTATTCCTCTGTCACAGCACCAGTTAAGGACTGGGAATGACACCATCACAGACTGGCAGGGGTTGGAAGGGACCTCTGGAGATCACCCAGTCCCACCCCCTGCCAGAGCAGGGTCACCCACAGCAGGTGGCACAGGAACGCCTCCAGGTGGGGTTGGGATGTCTCCAGAGATGGAGACTCCCCCACCTCTCTGGGCAGCCTGTGCCAGGGCTCTGCCACCCTCACAGCAAAGAAGTTCCTCCTCGTGTTGAGATGGAGCTTCCCATGGTCAAGTTTGTGCCCGTTCCCCCTTGTCCTGTCCCCGGGCACCACTGAGAAGAGCCTGGCCCCATCCTCTTGCCCCCTGCCCTTTAACTGTTGCAGAGCATTGATGAGAACCCCTCTCACCCGCTCCTCTCCAGGCGGAACAGCCCCAGGGTCTCAGCCTTTCCTCGGCAGAGAGGTGCTCCAGTCCCTGTGCCCTCACCCAGATGCTAGAGACCCCCCAGCCGAGGTTCCCATGGAGATATCCCGACTGGGAATGGATGTTGGGTGCTGTCAGGGAGCAGAGGGTGGGTGGGGTGGATGCTGCTCGGCTCTCCTCCCTCTCTCGCTGTCATTCTGCCCCCTCAAGAGGCTGGCAGGCTGCACCAGCTCCCCCACAGCTCTGATTCCCCCCCCAGTAACTCGGGTGGAGCCGGGCACGCGGGGCTGCGTCACCGCCATGGACAAGGATGCGAAGGGAGGTGAGGCTTTCCGAGCCTCAGAGCCAGGTCGCGTGCAGGACCCCATCAAACCTGGAGGAAGCTGGCTGTCGGGCAGCCGAGGGGAATGGCACGTGGAAGAGCTGCAGGCTGAGCACGCCGGTAGCGAGAGCGAGAACCCCCTGAAGTCCCTGCACGGGCCTGGGGTTTAAAGGGTGCTGCTGTTCACAGGCAAATCCTCGCACATTCAAAGCAGTAATTACATTAATGAACTTCTCCATCAGTGTGCTGCTGTGACGCCAAGTCCTTTGGCCAGTTTGCAGTAGATTTCTTCATTTGCTGCACGCCTGACATTAAAGGAGGATCTTGAAGGCAAGAATCATTAATAGGGAAAGTTAAATTGAAGAGAGTTGAATCATAGGAAATTACAGAAAATGAAGATGGAGGAAGCGACAAAGGTCTTCAGGGTACTGCCAAGAGCTGCAAGCGGGAGAGAAAATCCCTGCCTCTCTCACACCTCCACTTTTTATCATCACCTTGAAGTATTTTTTTGTTCCTGAGGACAGAGGAGCGGCCGGGTCTCTCAATAACGGCGCTGCAGAGCTCGGTCTGCGGGGACATGTGAAGAAATGCAGCTGTCTCTTAAATAGCGGGAGCTGACACCAGTTGTGAATAGATGAGTGATCGTGGCTTCAGCCGTCACAGCGGAGGATCTGATTTCCAGTGAAGCCCCATTCATCCATCCAGGGCCCATCATAAGGCTATTAAGGGAGCATCTGTCACAAAAACCACAATGGCTTTAAATGCTTGAAAAAGGGCACAACAAAAAGAAGCCTGCTTAGCTTATATACTTTATGCTAGGTGACATGATTCTTGCCACTCTTTAGCAAAAAAAACGGATGATAAACACGATGGGGAGCCAAAATACGTGATGTGAGCAGGGTGAGGATTGTTTTTCACTTTAGCATGGAGTTTGGTTGGTTTTGTTTTTCCAGGCTAGCGGGGTAGGCACGAAAGCTGGGGGCAGTGAGTTTTCTCGGGTACCGGAGTGCACGGCCGCGGCACACTGGGCGTCCTGCTCCGGAGCCCTGGCTCAGAGCACTCCCTCCAGGACACACAGGGGAAGACTTTTCCTGCTGTCTGATGCGGCAGGGAAAGCATCAGCATCTCCAGCGGCAGGGAAAGCATCTCCAGTGGCAGGGAAAGCATCTCCAGCGGCAGGGAAAGCATCTCCAGCGGCAGGACGGGGCGGCGTGTTCCAGCCCAGCGGGATGTGCCTTGGCAAAGCACAGGGGGAAGTGTGCTCCGAGCGAGTTGGTGTGACTAGGTTATTTGTCAGGGCTAAACCCACACTTTATTTTGTTTAAAAAAAAAAAAAAAAAATAGAAGTCACATTTAGCTAAACTGAAAGAGCAAGTCAAGCTTAGACATCATGGCTGTCCTATGTGAATTCTTCCAGCTCGTACGTTCTTGCACTCACAGGTAAATTCACAGAACCGTGGAATGGTTTGGGTTGGAAGGGACCTTAAAGGCCACCCCGTGCCATCCCCTGCCCTGGGCAGGGACACCTCCCACCAGCCCAGGTGGCTCCAAGCCCCGTCCAGCCTGGCCTTGAACCCCTCCAGGGATGGGGCAGCCACAGCTTCTCTGGGCAACCTGGGCCAGGGGCTCACCCCCCTCACAGCCAACAATTTCTGCCTCACATCTCACCTAAATCTCCCCTCTTCCAGTGTAAACCCGTTCCCCCTCGTCCCATGGCTCCCCTCCCTGCTCCAGAGTCCCTCCCCAGCTTTCCTGGAGCCCCTTGAGGGCCTGGAAGGGGCTGGAAGGTCTCCGCGGAGCCTTCTCTTCTCCAGGCTGACCCCCCCAGCTCTCTCAGCCTGTCCTCCCAGCAGAGGGGCTCCAGCCCTCCCAGCATCTCCGGGGCCTCCTCTGGCCCCGCTCCAACAGCTCCGTGTCCTTCCCGTGCTGAGGATTCCAAAGCTGGACATGATAATTCATACTCAGCAGAGACAAAAATGTCTTTTCCTTCCCTTCAACGGCATTGCTCCTCTTACTACTCTTTATCCTCCGCAAGCTGCGCTGGGCACAGCTGCCATCCTCTGGCTGACACCTGAACGGGTGCCCTCCCGTCCTGCCCCTGGCGTGTCACCTCCCGCCCCGCTGCCTCGTTGGGTGACATCCAGGCTGCCAGAGGCACAGACGTCAAAGGGCAGGCGCGCTGCCGGTGCGCAGACCTGCTTTACTAAATTCCCAGTATAGTGAAAGCATCTCATGTGCATTAGATTGATGCCCCTGGGGCTAGATTTGGGCGTTTAGGCGCCGTGATGCACATCAAACCCCCTTTAAGAAGAACTGGAGCATCTGCATGCAGCTCAATGGTAGTAAGAAAGACAGCTCTGTGTTTATAATTCATATTAAATTTTAATCCAAATTCATGAAATCATAGAATCATAGAATGGTTTAGGTTGGAAGGGACCTTAAAGATCATCTGATCCCAACCCCCTGCCCTCCCACTAGACCAGGTTGCTCAAAGCCCCATCCAGCCTGGTCTTCGTCTTCCTCTTTTCCTTCTAAATTACATTTAGTTGGGCGGAGTTGTTTTGAAAAACTGTCGTGAATGTGGATGAAAAAATGGATTGTGGTCATACGTGCGCAGGTGTAGGGTTCCTCTGCAAAAACGTTTCGTGCCAAAAGACAGGACTTCCTCCCCAGAGTTTCAGCCCTTGGAGGCACTGCTTATGTTCATAGATTTGAAGCCTAGAGCGGAATAAGGGTAAATGTTTTAAACCTATTCGAGTGTTTTAGAACGCTAGATATCCCCTTTACCCCCCAGAAAAAAAAAAAAAATTATATCCCCAGATTATCACCATCTCTGCGGGCCCTGGGTTTTGCCTCCCGCGGTCCCAGCCCTGTGCTGGATTGGGGCAGTGACTCTCTGGGGGGGCTCCGTCTCCCTGCGTTTGAGCTGCCCGAAGGTGAGGCATCTCCTCGCAGCCACCTGCCCCGTCTCCCTCCTTTCCCAACGGAGAGAGAGGCAGCTCCCGAAGGTGGCTCGACCTGTCCGTTCTGGGAGCCAGACCCATATGCCCCAACCTCTTATCTCAATAAACCCTGGCAGCAAGGTGTGCGTGTGTGCAGCATCCAGCACAGTGGACCGACGGGGACCTTCATCCCTCGGGGAATAAAAATAGCGAGTAATATTAAGACTGTGTATTTTCACAGATTGCAATCAGGGCTCAGAACACACACGCTCTTAATTTCCTGCCTTGAGTTCACTATCAGATTTTATGCTTAGGTTAGTGGGGTTTGCTCGCGTTTCTTTTTCCCCAGAATAGGGTTTTCTTTTTTTTTTTCTTCTCTCCTTTAACTACAATACATTCAGCCATGAAAAATGAGATCGAAAAAGATTAATAGGCAGCTGAAGGATCCATCTGAGACGGGCAAAGATTAGTGTGTGTCATATTCTTATCTGTTTTCTTTTTCTTTTCTCTTCTTCTTAGCTACCTAGACAGCTTAGATCGAATCGGAGCTGCAGACTACCAGCCCACGGAGCAGGATATCCTCCGAACCAGGGTCAAAACAACTGGCATCGTAGAAACCCACTTCACATTCAAAAACCTCCACTTCAGGTTAGTCTAAAACTGAACGGACTGGCACATTTTCAGGGCATCTCTTTGTCACAGGGTTTCCCTATAGCTCCCAAAGAAGAAGTTGTTAAATTGCTGGTTAATGCACGGATGGCTCCCACTGCAGAGGACAAGGTGTTTTAGGGGGTCAACAGTATGAAATGTTTGGCTTGAAAATCACTGCCCGTAAGGTGGGAGCTCACAGTGCCTTCTTCTAACCCAAACGACACCACTTTGTCGGGAGGTATAATATGAGGTCGGCCCCAAGTCCGATCGAGCCTCGTAAATGTAAAAATATTTGGCCAAATCTCATCTCCAAAGTGGGTCTGTCACGTGTGGTTATTGCTATATATTGGCCCTCGTGATGCCAGCCAGCAGAGAGAAGAGGGCGTGAGGACAGAAAGCCGCACACACACACGGTATTTAGAGCATTTAAAACTCAAGAGCGCGCGGTTTCCGCAGGGCTCCGCCGAGCCTTTGGGAGCCAGCAGGCTGCTGAGGCTCTCCCACACATCCCCACGTCCCTCGGCTGCCACTGCTCCTCCTGCTCCTCCTCGGCTCCAGGCTCTGGAGAAGACCCAGCCCAGTGGTTGGATCTTCTCCGGAGAAGACCCAGTGGTTGAAGACCTGTTGCTTTGTGTTCGGAGCCTTCCAGGGCCCGTATGGTCCGAACATGCCAAGACTGCTGAAAGTTTCCCCATAATTAAGAAAGAGCGGGCGCTGACGGTCTTCTCCTGTGCCGTAGGCTCTTTGATGTCGGGGGCCAGCGGTCAGAACGCAAGAAGTGGATTCACTGCTTTGAGGATGTCACGGCCATCATTTTCTGCGTGGCGCTGAGCGGCTACGACCAGGTGCTCCACGAAGACGAAACCACGGTGAGTCTAACGGGGTTCTCAGAGGCCCGAACACTTCTTTGCGGGAGAACTGCTCGGAGATCGCCGAATGCTGGCTGGGGTGCTGCAGTAATGTGCTTTTGTCGGTCGTTTCCCCCCTGACTCTGAAATCCTGAGGGGGTTTGTCCTCCTCCGCACTCTTCAAAATCAAGTCCTGCACGCCCAGGTAACACTATCTTGCGCCGGTGAAGTCGCAGTGTTTTTATTTCTCCTTTCTAGCTGACCTGGGTGTTTTCAAAGTGCGCTAAAGGGACGCTGTACCCAGCGAGAGGAGATGGATAGAGCCGGGTGGGCTTTTAAACCAAACGCGGGGGTCACGCCGTGGTGCAGCGGCGCGGGACAGCCCTGCGCGCCCGAGGCAGGCGCGGGCTGGGAGCGTAACCGATTTCTCCAAGGCTACAGAAATTCATTTTCCTGAGTGAGACCGGAACTGTGTGATTCCTCAGGTAATTTGCTCTAGGAGAGCTTTTATTACTTCCCACTGTGACATGAGGCTCAAAATACCATCTGGAAATAAAGCGAGTGAGGAGCCGTGTGCTCCCTGGTATTAGAGCGCAATTAATACAAGCAAATTACATACGCAGAAAGGATGCAAGGAGCCTCATTACTGCCTCCTGGCCGTTCATTCAGTGCGTCGGGGCTGCATGCTTTCGGGACTAACGTCGACTGCGGCAGGCAGCCGGTTGCACTTGTCTAACGAGAAGGAGTCGGAGGCCGTGCTCGGATTTTGGGAACGGTTTCATCTGTGCTGTCTCTCTGAGGGTCTTTATCCTCCCGCTGGCAAAAATGTCAGGCTTGGCAGAAAGCTGGTGGTGAGGAAGGAGTCGAGGGAAAGATTGCTGTTAGATGGCAGTCCTCTCTTCCCAAAAAGAGTGGGGCTGTCTCTCCTGGCCCCTCCGAGGCAGGTTTGTGAGCAAACCGTTCGATGAGGTCACCTGGTTGGTTGGGTGGCGTTGATGGCAGAATTCGGGGTGCTGTTTAACGTCGCGACTGCGTCCCGCCGGACCGACTGAGACACCCTGTACCTTCTCACGTCCAGCTCTTTGCAGTCCACGGTTGTCCCCTCTCTGACCTCATACGCTCAAGGATGCTCAGTCCTGTAGGATTTGCTGGTGACGAGCAGGGTACCAGCTCAGCCACTCCTGCAGAAAATGGGCATTTGTGTGGCTCCGACTTCGCTCTTGCCGCACAAATGCTTGCTCTTTCGATTTTACATCGCATTTCTGAGGATGCTGAGCAACGGGAGGGCAGAGGCAGCTGCGGTCCGTTTACACAAGGGGGAAAGGATTTGGCATGGCCACCCCTGCCCTCACCCAACCAACCGACCCTGAGCGAGGCTGGGGCAAATAGGGAAAAGGAAAAAAAAAAAAGAAATGACGGTGTCAGATTTTCTCGGCCCCGTTTTACCCCCAAGCGTTCGGTCTCCTCCCTGCTAAGGTGGCGCCTCTCCCAAAACCCAGCAGTAAAAGCAGCCTCTCCTCGGTCAGCTGATTTGCCGTCTGTCTGCATCCGTCACATCTGCTGGCTCGGAATGACGTAAATCAGCTTTTATTGCTTCTCACTTAGAAAACACAAAGAGGAGGCAGCTGAGAGCAAGTGAGCTGGATGCTGCTCCTCCATCTTCATTTTCTATAGAGATGCTTACTACAGCCCGGGCGCTTCCAGCCGTATTAAGCCGCTGAAGGTTTGGGGGCTGTACGGATGTCTCTGTGAGTATGGAAGGACTTCCAGAGCTTTCACTGCTGGCGTGGAGCCCTGAGAGGGAAAGAGCATCTCAGGGGCCCGAACAAAAAAACCAAAAAAACAAACAAACAAAAAAAAAAACCACTTGCAAAGCTGGGCGCATAGGGAGCACAGCATTCCCTCCAGCGCTCGGTGCCCTGTTGATGATAATCACTGGGGCACCAAGAGCAGAAGGACACGGAGCTGTTGGAGCGGGGCCAGAGGAGGCCCCGGAGATGCTGGGAGGGCTGGAGCCCCTCTGCTGGGAGGACAGGCTGAGAGAGCTGGGGGGGGTCAGCCTGGAGAAGAGAAGGCTCCGCGGAGACCTTCCAGCCCCTTCCAGGCCCTCAAGGGGCTCCAGGAAAGCTGGGGAGGGACTCTGGAGCAGGGAGGGGAGCCATGGGACGAGGGGGAGCGGGTTTACACTGGAAGCGGGGAGATTTAGGTGAGATGTGAGGCAGAAATTGTTGGCTGTGAGGGGGGTGAGCCCCTGGCCCAGGTTGCCCAGAGAAGCTGTGGCTGCCCCATCCCTGGAGGGGTTCAAGGCCAGGCTGGACGGGGCTTGGAGCCACCTGGGCTGGTGGGAGGTGTCCCTGCCCAGGGCAGGGGAGTGTAACGAGATGATCTGTAAGTTCCCTTCCAACCCAGACCATTCGATGCTTCTATGGTTTCACAGGGGCTTTTTGCACTTCTCTAAGTCAAACTGCACTTCAGGCGGATGGAACTGCTGTTCAGATAAATTCAGCCTCTAACACGCAGCTGGGGCTCACCCTGTTACACTCGGCACTGGGGCCAGTGTGGCTGTAGGGTCAGCTTGTCTCACTGGAAAAAAAGCTCAGGAACAGCAGGTTTACTGTGAATCCTTTCAAGCAAGACTTGGCAAAGAGCTGGTTAAACCAGGCTGGGTGAAAAGCCCCCTGACCTGTCCCTGCCCTTAAAACCAAAGCGCAGCTCCACACTTGTAAAGTGGTTTTTTTCTGCGGTTTATTGCGCTCTTTGTTTTAAAAGACTGAGCACCCATCCTCCTGCAACAGCTGAAAGAGGGCTATTGTGTGTGGAGCCATCACTCCCCGACAGCAGGTTAGTCTTTTATAAGGGATGTATTTTCTCTCTCCCATTCCCTGCCGCAAAGCACAACGCTGCAGGAGTCAAGGAAGGCCAGTACTTCTGTATGTCCAGAGCAGAAAGACATAAATGAAATAAACTCTCTGCATCTGCGATTTCTAGGTCCGTACACCCATAAAGAGCCTGGTGCTGTTGAATCCAGCCTCTCCCGTTGCCCCAAAACCTTTTCTGCGCCGCTGTCGGCAGATCTGAGCTGCTTCCCCCTGTGCCTGGCTCCCAGGGGAGCGGAACAAGGGAAATTCAAGCAGTGCCTTCACCCGTCCCATCACTGCCACTCACAAGGCGAAACTACACCCTCTGCCCAGCCCCTCCAAAGCACCAGCCGCCCTCTTCAGGGTATTGCACCCTCTGCCTTGCCGGGTCTGCCACGAGGAGCTCGTTGGTTTTGGGTATGTTGGCATCTTTTGGGTATCTCGGATCTTGGTACACGGTGGGAACATCCCGCTTGAGCCAACTGAGCAACTCCGTGGGTTATGGTTTTGCATAATGAGGCCACTTCGCCTCATTTGCGACTTTTCTTTATTTTCCATAAGCCGAGGTTACAGGAGGAAAAGCCTGAGATCTCTAATCTGGGAGGAGAGAGGGGCAGCGGTCAGATCAGTCAGTAAAACTGGAGAAGGTGATTAACAAAGCCAGATTTGCGTTGCTCCTTCTAAATGGAACTCCTAATGGCATTGACAAAAAAGACAACAATGGCACGGGAACCGAGACTATCCTCTTTGGCTTTTTCCTTGCAAATCCAAAGGAGTCATGGCAAGAGAGGGAGATGTTCTCGCAGCACGTTGCTGCCTCGGAAACGGAGGTATTTAGGTCATCCATATCTAGACAAGACATGCAAGTATTGTTCGTGTCCCCGTCGCTGAGCATGGGATGGGTTGAAGGCGCTGTGCTGGTGACCTGTGGTGTGCATTAGTGTTGGCCTCTTGGTTCCCATTTCGCTGCGTGACCTGGTTAGCGTGCTCTGTCTGCTGCCATTGGACAAGGAAAATTGAATTGCAGCGCTCAGAAATTGCCTTAGGAGTGACAAAGCAAGTGTAAGTGGCTTTGGCAGCGTAGGAAATAGAAGCAGGAGGGGGAATGTGGGGTTTCTGTGCTTAGGATGACCATCGGCATCCTTGTAGTTCGCATGGCAGTTCGCGCTGCATCGCCAAGGAAAACAGAAAAGATGGGTTCGACTGGATGTTGCACAAATAAGCAGGTCTCCTCTCACGCTCTGGTGAAAAAAAGATGGCTTTTATGAGTGTGTTTCTGCCTGGGCAGTGTCTTGGCCGCAGCGTCCTGTCTCCCTCGCGGTCGGCAGAAAGCTGATCGCCACACATCAGCGACGGGAGCACGGCTGTGCCGCGACGTCTGAACTCACCAAAACCCAATTCTGTCTCTTGTCCCGCGCAGGAAAAGTTCACTGGACTTGTAATTCGTGTGGGTGAGTGGTTATTCCTCCGTGACGACTCTTGTGGGGGCTGCTCTCCTCCTTGGCGTATTTGCAGGCATAAAATACTGATTCTGAAATAGGAAGTGACGTTGAGAAGCCAATGCTTCGGGAGCCCTTTCCCTTAATGCTAGACCCAACATGAAGGAGGAAAAAGCAGCATAACGGGTCCAAAAGCAGGTGAAGTAATTTCTATCACTTCATATGAAAAGTCGAGAAATGTAATCTTTAATGGCTCCTGGCGGAGCGGGCACGTCTGCCCCATCGCAGCAGCATGGGTGCTCCACAGGGGCCCTGGGGAAGCTTTAAGGGACGAAAAGGGTCATTTGCTGTGGATTTGCTGGTAGGAGGGGGATTATTTGGGTGCTTGAACTCCCCCTTTAGCAGCAGCCGGTCCTGTTACATGTGGTACCCAGAGAGCGCCTCCCCATCCTCGCCTCTGGGCCAAGGCCAGCCTGAGCTGGCGGAGGTCTCCCGCAAACACCTATCAAACTCGTAACAGAAAGGAAAGGGAAGCAGCAGGGCATCCCCAATGTCAGCCGGTACTGGGACAGCTTGTGTCCGTGCGTGGGCTCCCGGCAGCCCTCCTGGGATGCGACAGCATTTCCCACATGGCACCCAGGGATGGCACCGGCAGCATCCAGACCTGCTCGCCGGGATGTTGCTCAGCACCTTTGCCACGCACGGAAAGCGGCTCCTCGCTTTGGATAATGTCGTCTTCTCTTCAGTGATGGGGAAGGACAAGGTGGCTTTTAAGAGCAGAACCTTTCCTGGGTGAATAAGGAGGAGCAGGCAGAGCAGTGGGTATATTTACTGAGCTAACTGGCAGAGCTGGGAGAAAAAAACCCCGACATTTAGAGGTCAAAAAGCCGTGTCAGACAGCCTTAGGAAGCTTCGAAACTTGTCTCTGGAATTTGAAAGGAACAGAGGATTATTGCTGTAACTCTCATTTTCTACAGGGAAGTGTTGGCTTGTGCTGTGTGTGTGATGTTCTGGTTATGACTGGACGCTGAGAGTCACTGTTTCTTGGGAGAACACTCGCATTTCCTAACAGGTATTAACACAAATTAATCGCACCATGTAAGCCAGGCGGAAGGATTTCTGTTGGAACCTTACGTGGTCTTGCTACCGTAGGAAAGTCAGCTTTTATTTTAAATCAGCAAGGGTGAGAAAAATGTCATTCGAAATGTTCTGCGAGGGACCCTGCAGGAAAAAACGGCTAATTGTATTTGCTTTCTGTTCCCCTGACCGCCCCCCGCTTTCTTCTCTCCTCCCCAAGGCTTTGGGTAGCCGAGGATCTCCTGCGCAAAACCTTTGGGGGTTTCTACAGGGTTACGGTTTTGACACCACGAGTAGCAAAGAGGAGCTCTGCTCCGGGGCTCCCCCGCCAGCCAGTGCAACCTGGGTTAGCAAAAACCCGCACGCAGACACGGGACGGTCCGGATAAGCGAACGCCTTGCCACCGAGCCCCAAAGAGGAAATGCATTTTCACATTTGTGCACGGTGGCATCTCCCCCGTGCGCTGCTCCGCGGGGCGGTGGGGAGGTGCCGGGTCGTTTCAAGGCTGGCAGCCGAGAGTGTGGGTCACGGTCCAGCAAATCGCGCGTGTCCTGTTTCACTCGGGGTCAGATCGGGTGTTTCCTTCGTCCACAGAGCCACTTTTCTCTAAATGAAACGTTCAGCGGCAGCTAAAGCGTATCAATGAAAAGGAAAGCGTTAATCAATAAAGCGCTGGGATGGATGACGCTGCCGGCGCGGGCGTGAAACGGAGCGGGAGAGGGCTGAAAGCGCCCGGCTGCCTCCTGCACCTCTCCCCGTTTCCAATTCTGGGGGTGGGGGACACACACGCACACTGCACCCACCCCAAAAACCCCTCCGGCAGCGAGCCCTGTTCTCTCTAGCATCTCTGCGGCGGTGGCTGTAACCACTCTCGTGTGTGCACCAGCGGGTTTGGGCAGCGCCGTCCCAAGGAGATGCCGCTGGGAAGAGCGGAGGAGCCGGTCTGGCCGGTACCGTGCTCTGCCTTTGATAACGCCCCGGCTGCCGGGGTGTGCTTCGTCCGCACCGCGCCTGCTCCCTGCGCTGCCCGGCTGAGAGACGGCCACGGCGTCGGCCTCGCGCCCCAAACATCGCCAGCCTCGGCGCCTCCACAGCTTTTCCTCGCCCGACTCACCTTATCTAGCCAAACAAAGGCCAAAAAATGAGCATTTGAGAGACCAACCAAATTTGGCAGGTATGAAGCTTCTCTTGAACCGAGAAAAAAAAAAAAAAAAAAAAAAAAAACCAAAAAAAAAAAAAAAAAAACCCAAAAAAAAAACCCTAAAAGAAAAGCCGAGTTGAGAGTTGAAAGCAGCGGGGAACATGACACTTGGTTGACTTTGCCGTGAGCTCTTTCCACCACCATAAAACCATGTGGCGGACTTTCCGACTCTCTAACTGACTGGTCTGGTTGTTGGTTTTTTTTTTTCATTCTTCTTGTCTCTCTCCTTTTCCCGTCTCGTTTCTTTTTTGCATGACCTATAACCAAACTCCTCGCCGTGCGTGCATTTGACCGTGTGGCTCGTCTGCGGGCGAGGAGCTGATGTTCTTCGAGAGGCATGAGCTAACACCGGTGGTCGCTGCCTGACTTCCAGCCTGGTTCTTCTTAGATGCCCTTCCCTACTTTTTTTCCTTTTTATATACTACTTCCTCTTCCTTTTTCACTTTTTTTTCCTCACTGCCAGATACTTTCTGTCGGGCCATCTTCCAAGAGAACTAAAAAAAAAACCAAAAAACAAATAATTAAAAAATTAAAAGAATTAAAAGCCCAACACCAGGTGCCTCCACTAAACAAAATAACAAAACCAGGCAAAGCTCACGGCAAGGTTCATTTCCAAAATTATGTCACCTTGATGTCTGCTTCCAACTCTGGATTAATTCAAGGATCTACCAGTCCTTGGTTAATGTATCCAACCAGTTGTGTGCCACACGCACTCGAGAAAGTAAAAAAAAAAAAAAAAGACTAAAAAATGAACGAAAACGTTTTAGAAAATCTGCATGAGCTACGCCGAGAAGTAAATCTGATCGAAGGGCAAAAGTGACTCCCCATCCATGCATGGTGCATGACGATTTCTGTGAGCTGGGGTCCTGTAAATGATATGCTATGCAACACCAAAACAGCTCTGCATAGTTAAATGCCCTTCAGTTACTAACTGTCTGTCCAATGTTATAGGGACCACATCTGTGTATGTACACGTTCAGCTGTATGTATACATAAATCTATTATGTATATCGTAGCTTTTCATTTTTTGTGTTTTCCTCCTTAATTTAGTTGTGTTAGATTTCCCTGCGTGTTGAACGTCCCCGGGGTGGCTGCCTTTGGCCTGACGCCGTCTCTCCTTTCTGTTGCAGAACCGCATGCACGAATCGCTGAAGCTTTTCGACAGCATCTGCAACAACAAGTGGTTCACAGACACGTCTATCATCCTTTTTCTAAACAAGAAGGACATATTTGAGGAGAAAATTAAGAAATCTCCACTGACTATCTGCTTTCCCGAGTATACAGGTAATGTGAAAGTAGGGATGCGTGGCAAAGGGATGAGGGATGCGTTTCCCGGCCGGGCTGATGCTGGGATGTACGGCAGGCGGTGAGGCTCGAGATGCATAGCTAAAGCTCCCGTTCGCTTCCCTGCGCGTTTTATATCAATAAATGCCGTAGGATCCCCCCCCCCGGCACCGCGTTTAGTGGCCACTTAAAGCCTGAGGATGACTTAAACCCAAGTTCTTTGCCGGCGAGGGGCCACCGTCGCTCAGCGGGGTGTTTGGTCCCCACGCCGCCGGGCCACCCGCTGCGGGAGCGGGGCTGGCAGCGCGCTCCCAAAGCCCTGCCCCGGGTCCCCACCTCGCTGGGGAACACCGTCCCTCCTGCAGGTCTCTGAGAAGGACGCAGTGAGCTGCAACCATCGCAAATGGTCTCTGGGAGGCCAGCGCGCGGCGTTTGTCAGGCTGTCCCCGGCTTTGCTGTCTCATAACCCGTCACGGTCCCCATGTGGGTCCTGGCTGACCACAACGAGGATCCCTCGGTGGTTCCTGGCCACTGTTCCCTGCCGGACACCGAGGGGCTGCGGGATCAGGCCTCCAGCGCGCAGACGGCTTGACTGCTCCAGCTCAGGCTGTGAATTTTCAGCACGTTAGTTTAGGATGTCCCCGGTTTTCGCCCTCGGCAAACATCGATCTGACATCAGGCGTCTGGATGTGGGAACGAGACCGATGCCAGATCTTCTCGTGCACCGGCCACCCACAGCCCACCGTGCAGACGGAGAAGAGCCGCAGCAAGACGAGCACAGCGTGCGAGCAGCCCTCGCTTCCGCTGCCTGGCGTCTGACCTGCGGATGGTGAGAACCCATCACCCGTGCAAAGGCTGCGGCTGCATCTCGCCAGCTCCCACAAACCCTCATTACCATTCCGAGACAGCATCAAAATAAACTTTTATCGTCGTGAATTATTTAAGCTCACCGGAGACATCCACATGAATCAAGCCGACAGAGAGAGAAGCAGATCTCTTTGTCAGGAAACATAGTTGTGAACCGGGAGTACCGAGAGTGTCACGTTTCTGGGCAGGCCAACAAATTATTAACCAGAGCTTCCTATCTCTGAGCACTTGATTTTTCACCGTGAATAGGCAAAAGCGATCCATCACTGCTGCCGTGGGCTGGATGGTCTGTGACCGCGGCGCCGAACGACTCCCTCTGAATTCAGAAGAACTTCCTCTCCGGGGAAGGGTTAGGTGTTTGTCACTACCAACACATTGCAGCCATCAACTCAACTGTTTGGTCCAGACGGAACCAAGAGATTCGTGATGTGTTTGTCTAAAAAGAGCGAATAATGGAAGTCTCACAGTCAGCACAGTTGGCGGCTCACGATAGTGCCAACCCCAGATTTTGATGGTTGCAAACTAGATTGCTGCTTGCCATCTTTTGTAGGGCAGCTCATCACCATCCTCTATATACCGGCAGATTTTTATCATCGTCTCTTCCTTTTTCCCTTTTCTCCACGAAGTGAACCTGCACCTTTCACTCCTTCCTGATGGCGTTTTGTGGACCTGGTTTTGTGGGTCTTTGCTGAAGTCTCCCAGTAACCCCACTCCAAAATCATATCCTTACATATCCCTGATGGCAGAGAGACTGGAACGGGAAGGGGTGTCGTTTCAGACAAAACTTTTCCTTCCCGAGCTATCCCAGCCCGAGAGAGGAGTTCAGTGGGGGAGGCAGACCCTCATGCCCATGTAGTTAAGCTCTCAGCTGACTGTGCTGAGGAAAACAAATACAGCTTGTTTCTGGAGCACTTCAGACCCAAGTGAACCGATCCAGTCCTCCCCGTACCTCAGAAGACCCGAAAGATGCTCTAAATTCCTTCCAGGTGCCAGGGACACAATGCCAGGGACCCTCCACAGGGCTCTTTTCTCTCTTGTGCCATCAGAGAAGGCTGGAAGCCGGAAGGCTGGAAGCCCTTCCATTGATCCGACAGGGATCTAGATCAGAAGTGAAGAATATCTCACCCCGAGGCGTCCAGCAATGCCGTTGAAAGCTGGAAGCTGGCTCGTGCTAACGTTAAGCCGGACTTTAGACCCAAGCAAACACTTGGGGTCGCTCGCCCCTGCTTTGCTGACCACGGCTCAGAGGACGGAGCCCTCGTGGCCTTGTGAAAAAAACCCAGCCTGATTAGAAAGTTGCCCTGAAGTTAAAAAGAATTATTTGATGAAAGCCTATAAATCAATCAAGCGGACTCTCCACGTCACGAGTCGTGTCCACAAAATGCTTTTAATAAAATGAAGTCTCTGATGGCCATTAGCTCTGCTGACAGGGAATGACTAGAAGGCTGCGTCCACGAATTTGCCTGCTGCGTGCTGGAGCACTGCGTGTTTCCATCCCCTTAATTCGCTCGTGCTTTTAACTAATCCACAAGACTTAGCGAAGCAGCAGCAGAATCCAGGGCGTGTTTTAAGCCAAGCTGGCATTAGTGATTCCCAGCTCTCCCAGAAGGAATCCAGCATCTAAATCCTCATGCCTTTCAACAACCAGCTTCCCCTTCGTCAAGTACCCTCCTGGTGGCGCGCAGCACGTGGGTCTCCTCCCAAACTCTTTACGCAGGTCTTCATGCAAGAACCTGCTCCCAGCAAACACGTGGTCTGTCTGAATTTCAAGCGTATTCTCAAGTCTGATGGTCTTCGTGAGCTCGTGTCTTCAACTGGCGATGCTCGTAGATACGTGGGTGCAGGTCATGCCCCAGATCCGCTGCCTTCAACCACAGCAAATCTCAAGCCCAAGTAAGCTTCTCTCTAGTGGATAACAACGTTTCCCGTCAGCAGAGCATCGTGGAGATCCAAGAGCATGATCAGCGTTACCAACGTAGAGTCTTCCAGGGCTCGGGGACGCCCAGCCCTGCTGGGGAGCTGCACCCCGAGCCGGCCGGGGAAACCGAGGTTATCAGCCCTGAGCAGGAGCCCGAGCGATGTCAGGGCTGCCCACCTGAGAAAGGGTCTTCTCCTTTGCCACGCTGAAGCTTTTTTTCACGCAAACCCTTGGAGTTAGTAAGTTTTGGCGCAGACACCTCCCTGCATCCAAACAAGAGACGCCTCGTGGGGCGATTTTCGCCACAGCTCTAGCAGAGGGTGCCGCGATCCTGATTTCTCAAAAAGAGGGACATTTTGTATTAGCTTTTTTTTTTGTGTTTTGTTTGAGAAACCCCACTCTGTGTAACAGAGCAAATGGACCTTTTCCTGTCCTTTCCTCTTAGTGGCTCAGGGAAAGGAGGGCACGGTTACCAATGCTGCCCTCAATTCAGGGACATTTTAGCTCCTCTTTTCCATCAAAAGCTGAAATTTTAATAAAAAAAAAAAAGCCTAAAAAGGGAAAAAAGCTGAGCCTTTGCACCAGGTCAAGCACTTGCCGCATTCCTGGCAGGTATTTTCTCTTTTTTTGGTCAGCGTTATGTGGAATTTCTTCTTTTTTTCCCCGTCATAGCCTCCTTAACGCTCAGTTCCCTCATCCAGTTCATCTCTGTAGGCTATAAATGGTGACTCAGAATAAAAACACAGCCGAGCTGACAGCGGAGAGCATCTCCTGCCTTGCAGCAGTCCTGGCTGGTAATACTAGTGCCCGTCCCCGGGATGGAGATGGGGCGACCGGGCTGCAGCAGCCCCGTACGAGCTCCCCACGTCCCCACAACGGGGCGCTTGCAGGCGCCCTACGGACGTAGGGTTACGGGATCGCTTTAACCCACTCTTTTTCCCTTTCCCCTCGGCTCTCTTGCAGGCCCCAACGCTTTCACGGAGGCGGTGGCTTACATCCAGGCTCAGTACGAGAGCAAGAACAAGTCGCCCAACAAGGAGATCTACACGCACATCACCTGCGCCACTGACACCAACAACATCCAGTTCGTCTTCGACGCCGTCACGGACGTCATCATCGCCAACAACCTGCGGGGATGCGGACTCTACTAAAGCCCTCTCCTCCCCTCCTCGTCCTCCGGTCCCGCGGACAGGTCCTCCCTCCTCCTTTTTTTTTTTTTTTCCTCTTCAGAAGATGATGAGGAAGAAATACGTAAATCCCTCCTCCCATCCCAGAAAACTTTGCAGCAAGTTCTGCTTTCCCCAGCCCCGTTTTATTTGATTTTTTTGGTTTATTTTTAGTTCATTCCCTTGCTGCCTGGTTCTACTCCTCCGTACCAATTCGCAGCGCTGTAGAGGGAGCTAACGCCTTTCCCACAAAGTGCATTTCAGCTGCCAAAAGACAAAAATACTTCAGTTTTAAAAAAAGAAAAAAAAAAAAAAAATCAAAGCCTTAAAATACTGGTCAGCACAGTGTAGTTTGGAACCAAAACTTTTCCTTTTCCTTGAAATTAAGGGATATTTTTAATTCTCCTGGTTATTTATCTTTTTTTAAAAAAAGAAAACAAAAAACACCATTGCTTTGGGAAGTGCTAGATACAACGTGATCGTTTTGAGGGTGCCCTACGGCTCCAGTTCCTTCCCTAAAAGCCGGAGGGGCCGGGGTTGAACGCAGCCGCCGCAGCGTGGATTTGTATATTCTCCTTTTTTCCAGACAGCTCTTTGAACAAGTGAAACAGCCATATCGCGTTCTGCTGGTGTCTGAATAAGAGGGACACAGTAACAAAACCTACTAAGCCTTGGTCTAAAAGCATTCGTTACCGGTAACAGTTTTACCTCAAGTTTTTCGAAATTAATGTTAAAATACGTCTAGTGGTTTCAGTAGCGCGTTTCTGATGCTGGATGCCAGGGAGCTGCTGGGCTTGGAGCCCTGGCGCACAGGGAGCGAAGGTGACCTGGGGATGGCATCCCGACGGGGACCCGGCGCGTGGGGACATCCTGGCCAGGATGCCAGGCTGGGGACCCAGCCGCCCTTCCCAAAGCACCTCCCAGCCTCCTGATTTCAGCGCAACCGATGCTCCTGCGGCATCTCTTTCCAAACTTTGGCCTCAAAATGCTGGGGTGCACCCAAAAATGTCTAGCCCTGGCTTCTCGTAGGCAGGGTTTGACCTTCAAGTACCTGAAATGCCGAGAGGTGCTTTGGGGAACAGCACAATGTTTGGGTGACAGCGGGGTGTGCAGGAGCCAAGCAGCTCTTCATCGCACCTCAGGCGTGTAGAGACCCTTGAGAAGCCCGACCTTGCACCCTGAGCCTCCTTGGCCGAGCAGAAGCGGGTAGCTTGCCTGTGTCATCTCCTGCCTGGGCGTCCGGCAGAGACAGCTCCAGGTTTGGTGTCTCCAGTCAGGGCATCTCTTTACCAGTATCTAAAGTGAGAAGGGATGGTTTATACTGGCCGTGTAGTGGCAAGGGAGGGCGCAGGGAGCTGATTCGAGCCAAGTGATGGAATAGGGCGGAAAAGCACATGGAAGAGAGGGAAGGGAGGGAGGGAGGGCAGGAGGAGAGATGTGGGAAGGGCAAGGGTAGGACCCCACAGAGCAGGACGTGGGGGCACAGAGAAGAGGACAAACGTGGCTGGGGCACAGGTGGCCATCCGCCTGCCATTGCCACGAGCCCTGGGTGCCGTTGGGGTGAAGGCAAAGGGGCGTGTGAGAGGTGGGGTGTCACCTCTGGCAGCATGGAGGGACCCTTCAAAGTCCACCCCAAAAGCTCGTTTGGTGCCTGGGTGAGACGTCCACCTCAGAGGTCACATCGGCATGGCACCTGGGGGCAGGCAGGCGACGCGGATCCCTGCCTCTTCTTTGCCTCTCTAAAAAGTCCACGATCTTGGAAAACGTGAGTCTTTCCAGGCCAGCCACGTGTTCAACTGTCCTCTCTTGGGAGCCCGGGTGTCTTCCGTGTCTCAGGAGGTCTGAGTTTTGTCCAGTGCCACACCGGAGAGGGACAATATCTCTTTCCTCACTGTGCCCACCTAGGAGAGGTGGCGCGAGAGCTGCCCCAAGGCAAGGGGAGGCAGGGGAAGGAGCAGGTAGGGTGGCACGGGAGGGAGAGGACCGGTGGGGAGGAGCGGGACAGAAGTTGCGGAAGGGAGACGAGGCAGGTTGAGGCAGCAGGGAGGACGGGAAGAGGAGGGCGGAGGAGAGTCTCCATCAGAGGCTGCACTCTGCTGAGACCCCGCTGGTGGGACCTCCATGACAGAAGCCCAGCCGGGGATGTGAGCAGGAGCACCGCGGGGCAAGAGGGGGGAGAACAAGGGGGCTCTCGCCCATCTAAGCAGCTCCCAGCCCAGCTTGGTTGGCAGCTGGTGTCCGTAACCCCTAGGTAGAGTTAAATTAATAATACCGTGTTTAGTACTGTGCAGTGCGGACTCCGCTGCTCTGCTGGACGCTAACAGCAATAACTCCAGGGACTACCCGCCTTTCTCTTCACCATCTCAGCCTTAAAATACCTCCGGCAGCATCAGCTCCCACGGAGAGCTGGCCGGCCAGCAAAGCCGGGAGCTCCTCTCTGCTCCCCGCACCACATCCCACCCACATGGCGTGTTTTCCGGGGTCCCAGCCCCTCTCCCAGCTCCATTTTACGCCGGCACAATCCGCCGTACGTCCGCGAACCCGCAAGGCCTGTGCCTTTAATTACATTTGGTTTAGCTTAGGATTTTCAGAGTCCATGGGAAGGATTTCCAAAGAAAGGATTTCCAGTGGGAAGCACCTGCCCGGTTCTCTGGTTCCTTGGACAGGACCAGCCGCATGCCCCAGCCCTGGAGACTGAAGCCCAGGGCATGATGGTGAAACGCAACCAACCTGTTTGTTTTTGCAGGAAGAGGAGTTCAGTGCATAAATAGGCGATGAGAAAAAGAAATAGGCAGGGCTCGGATCCACCCCCGCCAAACTCCCCCCTGACCCCAGGCCAAGCTTTCTGCTCGCGTGCCCTCCGCTGATCTCAGAGGTCGGTTTACTCCAGGTGAAAGCTGGGCTGCGGTCTCGGGTCGTTGAATTAGTCCAGTCCCTCGCTTTGCTTCCCAAGGCAGTGTATGATGGCACCGGGATGGTGCTCCCGCCGCGGAGCGGACAGGGAATTAGCTGGCGGGATGCAGAGGGACAGGGATGCTCCTGGAGCACATCCCATGCTGGCGGCCAGGTCCCACCGGTATCACCTAGTGTTTAAACGTGCGCCGAGTGTCAAAGTAAGGGCGGAAAAGCTGAATGTTGGTTACATTTGGTACGTAAAGTGTACGTAACGCCTGGACTCAGAGTGAAGCACCGGAGTTGTGCGCCCATGACTCACGCGGACAGCGAGGCAGGTCTTGATAAAGCTGTTTGAGAAGGATTCGATCAGCAGCACGAGAGATTTGGAGGTTGTCTGTTCCCACCCCTTGCTGTGGGCGACGTTTTATCCCAGCGAATCAGGAGCAGAAAGTATTCCCAGTGAAGGCAGCACCAAGCCAAGGCTTCAGGGCTTCCCAGCGTAAAGCGCACGGGAATATTTTGGTAAAGACAATTTAAATGAACTCAACCCCAGACGCTACCGAATGCAGCCGAGTCGCCAGTCCCGGTTGGGTGCGCTTGTGTTACATTCCAGGCTGGATTCAGGCAGCCCATGCCCGGCTCTGCCGGCCAGGGGGGGATCCAAACCCCCTCCTGCCTTCCCCGGCACGTTGGTGATAACCAACGGCTGGTGCTCCACGGGGGAGAAAAGGGAGAAAAAGAGAGGGAGGTGTTGACACACGGAGCCTTTTCTTCCATTTCCTTTGGCATATTCTATGTCTAAAGCTTCATTTCAGCCGCTGCTGAATGCACGGGTGCCGAGAGGATTCGCTGACGAAGGCTGGAAGCGGCGTGTGGAAGATGAAATGCTTCCAGTGTTCAACACCGCTATTCCTCCCGCCCAATGGCCAAGTATAGATTTTTGTCTCCAGAGCGCCTGCCGAAGCGTTGCTCACCCCGGGCTGTCTGCGTCCTCCCCAGCCGTTTCTGACAGATGTGCCTGCTGCGGGCAATCTTTTGCCCCGCGCTTTTTCTAAACGCCAGCAATCCTTGCAGCCGGTGCCTGGAAAGAAGACCTTGAAAGGCATCGCCTGCTTTCAAAAGCCCTTTTCTTACTAGCCCCCCTTGTGCGCGGCCATTGCCACGCTCCCCCGGACCCGCAGGGGCCACGAGCTGGGCTGAATTCGCCGCTTTCCTGTAGCGGGGGACGTTGCGGCTGGTAGAGACGCAACAGAAATCTTCCCTGGGGCACGGGGGACATGTTTTAAAAGCACAGGGATTCGCGGAATCGAAACGGCTGTATTTGTATACGCCCTGCCACCCTTCGAAGCTAACGTGGGAATTGGCAAATGATGCCCTTTGTGGGATGCAGGAGGTTTTTATGGACTCGGGTCACTTGTCCAGCGGCAGCATCTGAGGGGCATCGTGTCAATAGCAGCATTAGCAACTCGCGGTGAGCTTCAGACAGTGGCCAAAAGAAAGGAGGACACCCCCACCCCCCACCCCAGCTTGCTCCATCACCAGTGAGAGGGTCAGGCGTGAGAGGAGCCCTGTGAGCAAAAACATGCAAATAGCTCCTTTGTTTAAACGACAATTTCAAATAAAAGGAGCAACCTGGAGAAGGAAAGCCTTGCAATGAGCCTGCAGGGTTACGCTGTGCTCCCTGGGAGGATGCGGTGGCCGGGCTCGTTAGGAAAGCTAGCAATAAACACGCACCGGGAAAGCACATGTTAAAATACAGCCACGTACTTCAAAGGCCGGGTTTTTATCTTTAGCAAATAGAGTTGACTCGCTGGTGTTTCCACGTGGCCGGAGGAGCCCAGCCGAGTGGGCAGCGAGGCCATCTGCTCCCTCCGTCTGCTGCCACCGGCGCGTCCCTGCTGGCCCTGCCCTCCCGCGGGGACCCGGCCGGGTCTGGCAAGGGGTCAGGTGGCTTCCCACCGCCCCCCACCCTGACCTGCTTCCGACTTAATCTCTCTCAGGAGTTTTGCACGAGAATTCTCGCCGCTTGCCTTCAGCCAGCTTTCCTGGCTGGCCGGCCAGCCTGTCCCCCCGCGGAGGGGAGAGCATCCTCGGGAGGAGCCCGCCGTGCCTCCTCGGTAGAGGGGATTTTGTTTTACAGGACACCGAATGTATCCATGAGAGGGGCCTGTGCTGCCATGTACATTGATTAAACGCGGCTGGTGGTTTTAATCCGGTGTGGCGCGAGCTCAGTGCTGGCTTGCACGGGAAGGGGCTTCGTCCTCGGGCCAGGAATGCTATCTCCGGAGGTCGGGATGGGAGGTGGGTGATGTCCTTTCGCCAGGACATCCCGGTGTGCCCAGTGGCTGCTGTGTGAAGCATCGATGAGGCGCGGGGTTCAGCTGGGGGTGGCAGGCGTCACCCCCGGGGGAATTGTGCCGTTGATGCTGTAAAAGGGACCGACACTGTTAGCCTGTGCCACGTGTCCGAGCATTTTGTGGCCAAAAGAAAAATAATCTCCTGGAGCCAGGGAGAGCTGTTGAGTTCCCAGGAACAAGGCTGACCGTTTGTCAAGTCGATTAGAGGAGCTTAGTACTACTGTGTTTGTGTCTTTGTCACGGGCTGGGTTTGCTTTCAGCCTTACGACCAAAAACTCCGCAGCCATTTCCAAGGAGGTTCAAACACCCGTTTCGTGCCCTGACGCGTCGAGGTCAGTAGGGATGGTGCTGCTGAGCGTCATCCTGAACCACCCAAACCCATCGCCCGCTCGCGTCCCCACGGCACGCACGCGGCAGAAAGCGGGGACGTGGCGCGGGTGGCACAAAGGAGCGCGCCGGGGCCCTGCCTCCGCCTCCCCGCAGGACAGAGCAGGCAGAAACGCTCGCCCAAAGCGCCCCGAGACCGCAGCGTACGTTATCGTTTCCGAGCTCCTGCAGTGACACGAGATAATCGATGGCGACAGCTATAGGGACGTGACCTATAGAAGACGTAAGGCTGAGGACGTAGCGATGGAAAGGGACTTCCCACAGGACCGCTGGTGTCCCAACCCGCAGCCCGTGAGCTCCTTATTCGTGCTGCGAAGGCTAGCTAGCGCACATCGGCCGCACACCACCGTTAAACGCTGGTGTCTTAATAAAAGCAGGAGGAGCAAAGCCTCCCGGCTGGAAGGAGAGGGGATGGAGCGGGGCTGGGGACAGGGCAGGGACATCTCCGTCTCCCAGGGAGGGCAGCTCCGTGCTTCGCGGGCGCAGCAGGGATGGGGGGGAGAGATGCGGGGAAGCGGTTGGGGGCTGGGAGCCAGCCCGGCACTCGCCGCCCCGGGTCCCTCGCCCATCCAGCACCCGGGGAATTAACGTCGGGATCCAGATCCCCACTGTCCTGTAGTGCAGGTGAGCGGCTCTGGGTCTAAACCCCCCATCCTCCGGCTGGGGAGAGGAGATCGCAGCCATTAACAGCACCGTTTTCAGCATTGCCTGAGTCTCACCAGCCTTTCCACGGCTGGAGCAACCCGGCCGCGCTGGGTGGGCCAATACGGTTGTTTAAAGACCAGNCCCCGCTCCCACCGCATTCCTTCCCGAAGGATCGCCGGAGGCCGCCACGATTTCCCCTTTGCCGGTTTCCCGCTGAATTGTTTCTCCTGCATGTTTGATGGCCCAAACTGTATTAACTGTAATTTTGTACGAAGAGTGACTGTCTGTCGGTTTAATAGAGCATTAGTTATTGTAATAATTTATTGGCTGTCGGTAATGTATTTATTAGTTACAAAATGTTAATAAAGTGCCAGCTCTTTTCTAGTGTGAGAGGGTTTTTATTGTGTCTCCCTTGAGCGCGTCCGGCTTCTCGAGCCCGTGACTTGCCCTGTATCCGCTCCGTGCGCACACGGGTATGATACGCACCCACCGCGCGGGTCGTCTGCCACAGCCTCATTCGCCTGGAAATACGGCATTTGAAAAGGATATAACCCAAAAGGTATTTCATTTTATGGAAGTATTTGGCGGGAATTATTTTTTTTTCGCTTTTGAGAAGGACACCTTCACCGTGGTTTCTGTTCGTCCCTTGGCTTCTTGAAGTTACCCTTCTCCTCCTCAAGTCCCTTGCCCTGGGTATCGATGGCCGACTGTCCACGCTTTGACTCCGGCGCTGCCGGCCCCTGTGCTGGCGTCCCTCCGTCCGCGTCCCGCTGCCCTTGCGGTGGCGATGCTCCGCGGGGACACCGGCAGGGCAGAGCGTCCCCCCCGCCCCACTGCTGCCTCCGGTCTCTGTGACGAACCAAGAAACAAGCTTTGCATTTCTTTTCCGCCGCCTCTTCACGCCAGCCCTGCGAGCCCAGAACCGAAAGGGCCGTTTCTGGTTCAATTCAGTAAACGGTGCCCCCCCCCCCCCACCTCCCCTTGCAGTAACGTCGTACCTGGAGCACCTCTCCCTGCCTCCACAATAACGCTTGCGCCAGGTTGTTCTTTTTATGTTCAAACGAAACACCGTCCGTTGTTTGGGGGCGTGAAATAGGAGCGAAGAACTTGAAGAAACCACAAGGAAATTTTCCCTAAACCTCAGCAAAGGGAAAGCTAACCGTTATTGCTGTTGACTTCACCAATCCCCAGTGACGTAACCCCAGCTGGACCCATCCCTGGACACGTGTCCCCCCACAGCCGACGGAATTACGGGCCAGCTCTGAGAAAAAACTAACGGCCCAAAGGATTTTTCTTTGTATATCTGTATCAGGGATTTTTTGGTTGGTTTGTGTTTTTTTGGTGTGTTTTTTTTTTTTGTTTTGTTTTATTTTTTTTTAAGTTTCCTGTGGGATGCCTGTGGGGGGGGGTGCAGGGCTCGGAAATCAGGGGGGTTATTTTTCTTGTGCTTGGGATTTCCATTCCCCCAGGCACCTGCTTCCTTTCCACTGCTCCACTTTATTTAAATATAATACATACATGCAACAACAAGGAAGGAAAAAAAAAACAAACAAAAACAAAACAACAAAACACGCAGATACTTCTCGTAAAAACCTCAAGATCCAACATTTTTGCAGCAACCACAAGTCAAGAAGGCCCACATCCTTTTGTGGCGGTTTCTGTTTTCCACGGGAATAAGATGGTCGGGTTTTTTTTGTTTGTTGGTTTTGGGGTTTTTTTTGTTTTGTATTTTTTTTTTTTATAAAAAAAAAATATAAGGATCAAACGATCCCGAAGCTTTGGAAAGCTGCTTGGCATCCCTGGCTACTCTTTGTCAAGGAGGCGACGGCGCGCTCCGAAAGCCTCTCCAGATGAAATGAGACATCTGCTGAATTTTGCATGCGGAGCTGAAGTGTAGCTAATAAAATGACTCACTAATAAAACA
>VXBH01001310.1:68808-101384 GCA_013400035.1 Rynchops niger
GGGTCGGTCTCTTCTCCCAAGGAACAGGCGATGGGACAAGAGGAAACGGCCTCAAGTTGCGCCAGGGGAGGTTTAGGATGGAGATGAGGAAAAACATCACCACAGAAAGGGTTGCCAAGCCTTGGAACAGGCTGCCCAGGGCAGAGGTGGAACCACCATCCCTGGAGGTGTTTAAAAGCCAGGCAGCCGTGGTGCTGAGGGACACGGGGTAGTGGTGGTTTGGGCAGTGTGAGGTTGATGGTTGGACTCGATGATCTTAAAGGTTCCCTTCCAACCTAGAGGATTCTCTGACTCCACGACTCAAGTTCCCACTGTTCACAGCAATCCAGAAGTAGCTCATGTTGGTACTGGGGAAGCCAGACAGGCTTCTCCTCGGGTGACCTCCCTTTCCAGGGAAGCGGAGCCAGCCGAGAGGCCACCACTGGTCCATGTGCTCCTCTGCACAAACCAGCCTTTCATGGCTGAAGTAGGTCATTGTGCATCGGTGCCGCAGGCAAGGATGCCATCCAGCGGCTGCCCAGGGCCCGCTCCCCAGGGAGCAAAGGGAAGGGCTGCCGGGAAAGGGTCAGGAATCCAACGAGAAGAGGAGACAAGTCCAGAAAGAACAGCCCAGGGGTCTCTGGAACATCCCCACCCCTCCCCGATTTAGTTCCAGGCGCCTCCCTGTGCCCCCCAAGCCCAGCAGCCCCTTTACGCAGCCCTGTTGCAGCCAGAGCCGTGGCAGGATCCCGGGCGAGGGGGGTTCATGCAGGACAGGCTCATGGCACCTTCTCCTTCCCCATCACCGGCTGCCGGGCGGAGGACTGGACTCCACAGCAGGGTCCCTCAGCACCGAGAGAGAGGGCGGGCGGCTGAGATGAGCTGCTTTACTCGGCACCTTTCCAGGCCAGCGCGAACGTCAGAAATCAGGGATTCGTTATTGTGTTATTATTATTTCTTTTTTAGAGGTGATATTTGGGGTGGCCGAGACGCTGCACAGCTCACGGAGCAGCAGAAGCTGGAGGAGGTGGTTGGTGCAGTGCTGCTGCCCGGGGCAGCCAGGGGCTCCTCACATTCTGTGCTTGGGGAGGGGGAAGAAAATGTCCCCGGGAGGGCGGGCAGGCTGGGAGAGGACATGCCGCGGTGGTGGAGATCTTGCAAGCCCAAAGCCAGGTCAAAAAGCAGCGCTGGCTGCAGGCATAGAATCAGAATCACGGAATGGTGTGGGTTGGAAGGGACCTTAAAGCCCACCCAGTGCCACCCCCTGCCCTGGGCAGGGACACCTCCCACCAGCCCAGGTGGCTCCAAGCCCCGTCCAGCCTGGCCTCGAACCCCTCCAGGGATGGGGCAGCCACAGCTTCTCTGGGCAACCTGGGCCAGGGGCTCACCGCCCTCACAGCAAACAATTTCTTCCTCGGATCTCACCTAAATCTCCCCTCTTCCAGTGTAAACCCGTTCCCCCTCGTCCCATGGCTCCCCTCCCTGCTCCAGAGTCCCTCCCCAGCTTTCCTGGAGCCCCTTGAGGGCCTGGAAGGGGNTCCAAGTCCTTCTCGGGGCTGCTCTCAGTCCATTCTCCACCCACCCTGTCCTTGTGCATCCCCCGCTGCCGAGATGAAGCCGGGCTGTACAAAACGCATCATCATGTACCAAATTTCCCAAAAATACAAGGAGCAAGAACTCAAGGGAACCCAGACACACACCCTCTACACCACCCCCCCACCGAGAAGAATTTCTGTGCTGTTTTCTCCTCTCCCACCTGCTCTCCCAGAGGTCCGTGGAATCTGCTGCTCAGGTAGACCCGAACTCCATGCAGTTCACACACACAACAGCTCCCACCCCCTCCGCATGCTGCCAGACAGTTCAAAACCCCACTTTTAATTTTTACAGTCCCTCGAGACACCATTTCTCTTCCATTTCCGTGTTCACAGCGCAACTGAATTCCAGCAGCAGTTACTGCTCTACGAGCCCAGGATTGCGAAAACGTTCCCAAAGCTGGTGTCGGGCGGTTGTGCTCCCTTCCCTCCCCAGAGAAAGGGGGAACCGAAGGGGACCAAAGTGCGGGTGTTTCATTTACAAACCAAACCTGCGCCAGGAACACAAGAAATCACGCTAGAGAAATTTCCAAACAGTTTCCAACACTGATCAAGTTTTTATTTTTGGGTTTTTTTTTTTTTTTTTTTTTTTTAAACAATAAAAACAAAACAGCTGTGCTCTGAGCAAAACCAAAGATCTCCAAAAAAAAACCAAAAAAATTCTTTTAAGTTTACTAATAGCATTGCAAGGTAAGGCTTCCCAAAGAGTTTTATTGAAATAAATTATTTTCGCCTAGACATCGATGCGACTCCTCTCATTAAATTCACCTTCAAATGTCCTAAAAACCAACAGTAAAAAAAAAAAAAAAAAGTTACCGACAATTCTAGATAATACTGGGCTCCTTCTAAAGGACAGCGATACTAGAACTCACTCTTCAGAAGTTTAAAAATTAAGTCACTGCTGTGTAAAATTCAACTACGCAAGCTAGCATCGGCGGCTCCGAGTGCATCCCGTGCCCAAAGTTCTTTAGAAAAATCAGAAATTAGCAAGTTGGGCTCAACCCCCAACTCCTCCAATCCTTCTGAATAAACTCCCGGTGAAGTTGTGGGGTTTAAAAAAAAAAAATGAAATAAAAAGCAAGGTATCGGAGCTACCTCCATAAAGTCCCGTCCGTGTTGCTCTGGAGTCCAGAACAGGCAGGTTTTTCTATCATACTCCCTTGGTTTCTGGTAATGCTGAGCGGAGGGGCTGCCGCCTCTCCCCACGGCCCCTCTCCTTCACCCCACTCCCCTCGGCCTCTCACTTGTTTCTGGCCATAAAAGGCAAAGGAAAATAACGCAGCGCTGGGGAGCGACCAACGCCAGGGCTCTGCCAGGGCAGAAGAGCCCAGCCAACGGCAAACAAACTATTTTATGCCGGAATCGAGGTGAATCGGTGCTTCGCTGCACAATCCACTATTTTGTTTCTGCGTTATGTAGCTGAACAACTTCCATCCAGCCTAAGAACTGACCCTCCAGCGATGCTACCCCAGCCCTTCAAGCCGGCCTACGTGAGACCCTTTATTCGCCATATGAAGAGACCAAAGAGCGGGTGCCCGCTCGTCTAACGCCAGTTTTGCTGCAAATTTCTAAGCCTTCTTCTCTCTTGGAATAACTCTCCCCGATCTCGAGCTGCACATGCCAGCGCCTCCGCGACCTGCACCCGCAGCTGCTAATTCGGAAGACGCTTTCCCCAGCCTCCGCCGCGCAGTCAGCCTAATACCTCATGCCAGCTGCAGAAAACATGCCCGTGGTTTAGAAAGTGCCTTTTGGTTTGTGGAGGGGATCAACGTCACATAGAAAATATTACAAAGAAAAGGTTAATTTGTCAGCCGTCCAAACATTATTAGACCACATGCTTTATACAGCAGAGAGGCAGCCAGCTCACTCGGCAGCACAGCTAGCTGAACTCTGAAGAGACACTTTCCTGCTGGTATAGAAAGCGCAGGGTGGTTCGGTTGGGTTTTTTGGGGGTTTTTTTTGTATTTCATTTATTTATTCAACATTGCTCACGAGGAGGAGGAAGGAAGGGCAACGAGCGCTAAGAGTTTTGCTGCATCTGAAGTCTCCGTTCGGCGGCGGCAGCGAGCGTCCTGCGACGCAGGGTGACAGGATCGGCGGAGGCTCCCTCGGGCGGAGGAGAGGGCTTCTCTGTGCTCAGCTCCTCGTCAGAGGTTTTGTTTAAGTAACGCCTGCGAGAGGAGAAAGGAAAAGACGGGTAAGTAGAGCCCATGTCACTTTGGCTCTGCAAAATACTTTACTGGTACATCCACAAGGTAAGGGAGGGCACAAGGCACACTGAAAGCGGGAAAATACCTTGATAGAAGCGCACACAAGCTACGTATTGAAATAAAAAAAAAAAAAAAGCCTGTATAACCTACGAGAGACTTCGCAGAGTTGGCGGAAGCTCTCAGTGCTTGTTTGCAAGATCCTTGTGCCCGTGGGAGGCAGCCAGTTCTGAAGGCTCTACCCTTAACTCAGAGCAATGCACCGAGACCGCAGGTGACTCACTGAATCTCTCTGTCCCCGTTATTCCACCACCTGAAACATGCTGCCAGTGTCCCCCGCAAGAAGTCTGATGACAATAAGTAAGCCTGGGACAGAAGGGGCACTAGGGCTGCAAAGTGTAAGGCAAGGCAAAAATACAAGGAAGCAGCTGCCAGAGCTAACGTTCCAATGAATTTTTACGTCTAAGGACAAAACAGAGTAGTTTGCAACTCCACAGCCCCTCGGTGCAGGAAGGGAAGCAGTAAAGCAGAAAGTCAGAAATACTCTGTCTTCTTAAATGATGTTTTTCCAAACATAAAGAAGAAACAATTCTAGAAGCAAGCCTATTTGTACACTTAAAACTCTTCAAAGGTGTCACACCCCCAGTCATTTATATGAATGCATTTCAGTGTGTGTGGGGAAAAAAAAAAAAAAAAAAAAAAAAAGAGCGTAGATAGCCCAACACCACCAAAGGACACATAACAGGGTAGATTTTGGAGACCCTTTCAGTAGTCTCCCTGCAACACAGAGGAAGGGACAACATTTGTTAGAAATGCTAAAAAGCTTTCTCTGCATCACTAAAGCAATTTTCCTTCTCTTTTTGTCAGCAACTGGATGCTAGTAAAGTTCACCAACATGACTGGCACGCGTGAAAAAAGTTAAATTCTACCTCTAACACCCATTACTAGTGGGGCTAAAAGAACAAGTTGGTCACTGTCTCCTCAGTGGTGTCGACTTGCGGGTCGTGAGCTCCTCTGGCGTGCTTTAGTAAGTGGTCACCTGTCAACTCTGTGCTGCTTCGTGCTTAAGACACTCGCTCTGTTATTTGGAAAAAGCCGCTCCTGACAGTCATTTCAGCTGTAACAGCACGGGCTGACGCCTACGCCAGGGGACAAGCTAAAGATGACTAGAGGACTCAACACAAGTAATGCGTTCTCGCTTATTACAGGCTCAGACCGAAGCCTGGAGAAATCACACTCTGATTTCCAAGAGCTTGGCATCAACCACTTAAGAAGCTGTGTACATGTTGGGACACACGACGCTATTTCAGCGTTGGGTTTATCAGCAACGGTTGTTTTAAGCAGCATCCTGAGCCTGCTGAAGCAGATGTATTCTTTCCTCTTACTACTCTTTGCATCTCAGTGGTCATAGTCCATTTGAAACCCATTCTGGGGGACTACAACCCAGTGGCTAGGCTGGAGGTGTAGGAAGGAACATACTTTCGAGCTTGCTGCAACAAGTCCTCCTTCCGCTGAACCAACATACGCTGCCTTTCATCAGCGGACTTTGAAAAGCGACTCCCCCTGGCCTCAAAGTCTTCCGCTTCACTAGGCTCTGCTTCCACTTCGCTGAATTCCACCATTTCTTCCAGTCTTGAGTTGAGTTCGAGTGGCACTCTCTCAGTCTAAGAGAAAAGGAGAAAAAGCCGTGAGTCTTTGCAAGATTTGCAAGCGGGGCTTCTTTGCATCAAATCAACAAGCTACAAACAACGGTCATTTTCTGAGGCATTGGAAGAAACGCGACTCTCACCTGCTGCAGCCTATTCCCTTGGGCTGCCTTGAAAAGCCCAGCCAAAACACACAACAAGGCTATTTCAAAACATGGTCCAAGAGCCTGTATTCTATAACACTGTATCTTTTATGGCCTGCCTGAAAGTAATCTCAAAGACAAACATTAATTACTCATAATTAATGCTGTATGAAAACGGGGCATTTGAACCAGTCAGATTCTGCAGCCGACCTGACAAGCAGTGCAACAGTAAGGAGTTGAAAAAGCAGAAATCCATATACTAAGAAAAGAACAGCAAACGTATCTGCAAAGAGGATGTGTGCTTGAGAAGGGAACTTATGAGGCTTCGGTTCACCGGGTTCTGCAGCACCCAAATTATGGTGCATTGGGGCTGCTGGAGCAAGGCTGGCAAGTGTCCCAAGCACGGCGTGTCGATAGAAGAAGCTGGCAGCCCCGCACATAGTACCTCTTGACAGCTGGCCGACAACGCTAACGGGAAAATTGAGCTGATGAATGATGACACTGGTGAACTAGCATAGGTGAAACAGCGTATCCTGATCACATCCTGTCACAGACCATCAGATCAGCTCTGCGATGGAAAAGCAAGATGTTACTAAGCGTGGCAGCGTCAAGAAACAAATCACCTCAATGAAAAGCTTAAGAGTTTAGCCATCATTTGGTATCCCAGAGGATTACTCAAACGAGTAGGGTGCATCAGAGAGGTATTAGCCAAGCCAGCTCCTACTGCCCAGTTTTGGGCCTTTGGTATTACCCACCGCAGGAGCCTCGATGGCCAGTGACATGGGCACCACAGAGGCACCACCAAGTCCCAACAGCCGGGGCTCAGCAGCACCACGGCGTGCGCTGCACAGGTTTCAGCAGCTGATGTGGAAAACAAGCTGAGTCATTCCAAAGCCCTAGAGACGTACCAGTAACGCCATCTCCCCGACGCAATGCCTCCAGAGAGCAAAACCCACGACAAACGTCAGTCCCATCAGCTAGGTGAACCGAGCAGGAATGCCAGGGCCCAAGCCAGAGCAGTACGAACACCGCAGCCTCAAACACACGCACGTCTTCAACCTGGGCTGCACCCCCAGCAGCGTGGGCAGCAGGGCGAGGGCTGGGGGGGGACTCTGCCCCTCTGCTCCGCTCTGTGAGACCCCCCTGCAGTGCTGCCTCCAGCGCTGGGGCACCAAGAGCAGAAGGACACGGAGCTGTTGGAGCGGGGCCAGAGGAGGCCCCGGAGATGCCGGGAGGGCTGGAGCCCCTCTGCTGGGAGGACAGGCTGGGAGAGCTGGGGGGGTTCAGCCTGGAGAAGAGAAGGCTCCGCGGAGACCTTCCAGTCCCAAAAGGGGCTCCAGGAAAGCTGGGGAGGGACTCTGGAGCAGGGAGGGGAGCCATGGGACGAGGGGGAAGGGGTTTGCACTGAAAGAGGGGAGATTTAGGTGAGATCTGAGGCAGAAATTGTTGGCTGTGAGGGCGGTGAGCCCCTGGCCCAGGTTGCCCAGAGAAGCTGTGGCTGCCCCATCCCTGGAGGGGTTCAAGGCCAGGCTGGACGGAGCTTGGGGCAACCTGGGCTGGTGGGAGGTGTCCCTGCCCAGGGCAGGGGATGGCACGGGGTGGGCTTTAAGGTCCCTTCCAACCCAAACCATGCGATGGTTCTATTTCGGCAAAACCCATAAACTGCAGCGTGCTTGGAAGGGCTCCCCATATCACGGACACTAATGCACTGGGATAATGTGATGGGGTACCGCTGGAATTGCCTCAGTGCAATGCCACACTGCAGAGGAGGATGCGAGAGCGCTGCAGAACGATCTCGCAGATTTTATCCAGGGCCAAGGCGCCCTCGGCAGACCCAGAGAAACCCAGGAGCAACCCGACTGCTGCTCCCCACACGGGTGGACATGGGAAAGAGAAGCTCTGCTGGGTAAAGCCATGAGAAGGGCACTCATTATAGCTGATGTTCAGACAAGATCACTGGGTTATTGTTTGGTTTTTTTTTTTTCCTTGAGCCATTTCTATTCAAAGACGCAAGCGAGCTCACCTAAGCTTTTATTTTCTTAACATTACAAAGATGCAAAAATCGATACCCAGAGCCTGTTCCTCTATCTGAACACAAAAGTGGGTACTCAGGAGGTTTTAGAGACAAAAATATCAAAACTAATTGCAGTAAAGGTTATGACAAGCCTCAGTACAAGAGCAGGTCTCAGATGCACAAACCCGTGTGCTACAGAAACTACTCCTTCAGGCTCCAGGAGAAAAAGCGTTAGTTTCATGAAAGCCATGGGATGCCTCAGAAGCATCTCTAAACAGTCACCCAGTACTTTAGCAATGACAATGAACTGGATTCTCAAGATGGGGGGCAAGTGCTGCACCAGACAAGCTTCAGCTTTATAACAACAGTTTATGAGTTAGGTCTGAGCAGTCCTACCTAATCTCCACCCAGGACTACAGAAACACATACGTTTACACAAAAAAAAAGAAAAAAAACCCCACACAAATGTAAAGGATAATCTTTAAATACATTTTAGCCCATGAAAATACAAGCTTGCAGAAAGTAGCGATAGCTGCTCTGGGATGTGTTCGGACAGGGAGCAACAGGAGAGCCAGAGAAGAGGGGAGGGAGGGCAAGTATGACAGGGATGGCGGGCGAGCAGGTACAGCACATGCACAACGCTGGAAGCATTAGCATCCCAACGCGCAGGCGCAGAAAAGCACACGCACAGCATCTTGCTAAGTGTACGGGCCAGGACTGTTGGAAGCAGGCAATGTTTAGAGCACTATCTCACAAACCTTTGACACGATTTATACCATGATGGTGCTCAGAGACGTCTCTAAAACCACCCTTACGTTATCTCAGCACTGACACCTCAAAACCATAAGCTACGTTTTTGTAGGGGAGATGGAAATAATCAGTCATTATCTCTATCTTAAGATCTTTGAATTCTAGACAGAATTAAGTTATAATATGACATAGGGCACAGAGGAAAACCTGTGCTACTCATGAAGACGGGTGCTTTTATTTGAGTGTGTTAGCTCTCCTAAGAAACGTAATTTCCAACACGCAGAACTCCAACGGGTCAGCCGCTTGCTGTTGGAGATCTACAAAGATTCTCAGTGGGTACGTTGACTTAAAAAGAAAAAGAAGAGAGACAGAGAGCTTGTAAAACTTACTCTGAAGTACACGAAGCAACTAGAGCTGCCATAGCCTTTCACAGGGACGGTGTCATGAGGTGTGAAGTTACATCCATCCACTATTTGGAAAGCCAAGTCTCACCCAGAGGGGATGATGATGGCTTCTTATGTCCCTTCCCGCTTGCATTTAAAAAGCTTCTTAAAAATCAAGCACAACCTGCGGAAGTAGCTTGTTTGCTGCTAGAGCTTTCCATGCAGACAAGAGTCGGACTGACTGCCACAACACACTCTTCTGGCAAGAACAAAGAGAACACCTACAATACGCCAGGTACTCACTTAAAAACTGAAATCAGAAGCAAAGAGACACAGAAGTGACGGGCATTTCCTAAAGGAAGGACACCTCTACACTCCCAAGTCTCCTCCCCACAACAGAAATACTATCAATAGCAAGGAGGCAAGCAAGCGTGGCTCTCAGGTAGATCTCGGTGGCTATGTAACAAGGGTGATCAGCTTGTTGGAAGCCTCCCTAAGTTAACACTAACTGCACAAAGCATTTTCTAGGTGGGAAGAGGACAGCCGCAACTGGAGCTTCCACAACGCTACCCAGCAGCAAGTCTTCCTCGGAGCATGGCAGTCGCAGTCTCCCACTTCAGCCTTTGCCTACGAATCCCATTTGGCACAGTAACTATCCACCCAGGAAAACCCGCGCAGAGGCCACCAGTTCATCCCGCACACAGAGCCACCAGCAGCCCCGCTCGGCTGCGGGAAATTCGCAACTGTTCATGTTATCTCCAGGCTATCACTCGCGCTGTTCTACAAAAAAAAAAAAAAAAAACACATTCTCCATCCAAACCCTTTGCTCCAACTAAAACACGCCATTTGGGCAAAGTGCTGAGCTGAATTCCAAGCAAGAAGACGTGACTATTAGAGAGCGCGTGCTCAGTGACATGACACACGAACACGACTCCCAGGTTTTTCATGCTCTGTAGAAGGAAGGACAGAGACAGAGGTAGGACTGGGCAGGAAGGAAGAAAGGTGAACAGCACCACAAATTCAAAGCAGGATTCGAAGCCAGCACCCAGCTAAGGAAAAGTAGTTAGATGCCATTTGTAGAAAGAGAGGTTTTACTCAAGAACAGGGAAAATGCCACCAAAACCTTCAAGTTAACCCAAAAAGTTACTAAAGAGTTGCTAGACCCAGATTGAGACTTTCATTCCTGCAGTTCTGCATCTCCTACCCCAGGCTCTTATCAAACACCTGTACCAATACATCTTCCTCAGCCTCAATGGCAGTATCAACCCAATTTAAAGCTTTTTCTCTCTTGCTAACGAGGGACTTGCCACAGTTCCATTTCAGGTCAGTAACAGGCTGGCTGTTGAGTTTATTAAAGGTGGCAGAGGCAGAAAGTCACACACCTCACAAATTCACGCAGCAGAAAGGCAGGTTTGTAAAACAGAAACCTTCACAATTTTACTATTCCAGTCAGGGAAAACAAAAGTGGAATAAAACCTTATTCTACTTGCAGGCTATCTTTTTTTCCCCTTCCTGACACATTTTAACTAGCACATGCTGCTTAATAAAGCCCTTAGTGAAGGACAGCAAAAACCATTATTGGGCTTTATATATAAAAGGGCTGTTATCTCTTGGTCATCTTTGTATCCCGCTCCATTCACACTGAAGCTCCCCATGTTCCAAGTGCTTCCTCCAGAACACAAAAGAATTCTTATACCCAGAAGAGAAATATTGCTCATTTTAAGGGAAGCGTCTGGAGATGTACAGAATGGGAATGGGAAAAGGAAGGGGAAGAGCAAAGCATCCTGCTCTTCCTATTCCACCGCTGGGCATGGGCCTGACCAGACATGAACAGAGACATGATCTGTTTCTGTTCTTTGTGACACTTCAGAGCACTTTCCTTCAAGGAGGAAAAAGAAAAGCACACAGATAATTCTCTACAGCAGCACCATGCTGGAGTCTCACTTCATTTGCCTGACAGTATTAGTTCTGGTGGGAAAAGCAAGGAAGGGCTGCCACCAACCTGACCTGGGACAGAATGAAATGCACTTATCTGTCCATGCAGCTTCTAATCGTGGTTTGGGGTTGGTTTTTTTTTGCCTATTTTTATGCCAAATTACCTGGGTGACAGTTTCAGTATCCTCCTGATCAGCACTGTGCCGTTCCACAGAACTATTCAATGCAGGTCTAATGCTATCTGCACGCTGCAATGCAAACATCATGGGTTTAATACAGTGCGTGAAATGGCAAAACAAAAACAAGTTCTTTGAACACATTCAAACTCTGCCCGCTGCAACGTCATGTGTTATGTTCAATTTAGAAACAGATAAGTTAGCAATAAACAGAATGCACTGTGTTGAAAGAGAATTCTCTCTGCTTCCCCACACGCAGACTCCAGATAACAGTACTATCTGATGTGCACAGAACCAGAATTCAATATTCTTATTAACAGAAACACTGTCCCCAGACTGCTTTACTGAAATCTGCTACCACTAATTAAGAACAAGCATCATTTTGCCGGCTACTTTCTTTGCAGAAAACCTTCCTAAGTGGTACAATTCAATTATCTGTCAGCAGAGAAATCAACTGGAAATGTTCTAAAGGCTCTGCACAAGAGCAACCGAGAAGAGCTGCTTTAACTGAACAAATATTTGTCTCTAGTCTAGCTAGGACATTTTCAATATATTTTTTGTACACGACTGAATATACTGCATTGACAGAGATTTAAACAAAGAAAAAAACAAACCCCAAGGTTTTTTTACTAGAATTTAGCACTATATAACGTGTTTGAGACTCCATACGCAAGCACTTCATGCAATCTGCAGTCCAATCACATCAACTGGGGGCAAGCTATAAGGCATGGGTAATAGACTCTGACTTCCCTTCATAAAGAAAATACCCTGTGTTACAAATAGATAATGCTAAAGCAGACCTGAGACCCATCCCAAGAAATTAAAAGGCCGTCTTCTAAGGGCCACAGCAAGGAACAGATGTGTATACCTCAATCACACACCACTGTGAGACATTCCAATCAAGTCAGATGTTGCAACATGGAGATCTAAGGTAGACTAGACTGCCAAAACTGGTTTGGTGCTTCCGACTGCAACACCTTGTGTGGTAAGGAAGTAAGTTATTTTAGGGGCATGGCTTTATGACTTACCTGTGTGGGGAAAGGTACCTGGATGCGCCCTTCTAGGATGTTGTCAGTGGTGATCTCTACAGAGCGAGTTAGCTGCAGATCCTGTAGGACTAAATGATAAGGGACCTGAGGGAACATCTCCTGAATCTGATGGGCCTGGAGAAAACAAGGTTTCTACAGTCAGTATCAGCAGCGAATAAAAGCTGGCTGGCACGTATCTCAACAGAAAGAGATTAAAAAAAACCGAACAGCTCAGAGATGCTGTTTACAATATGATAACCCACGCACAGAAAGACAAACAAGAGCAAGAAAACCCATGCTGGCATTGACTTCCAGGGCAATGTTTTGACTCCACTGAAGCCAACAGCAAAAGTGCAACTCCTGTAGAGACACCACGTGGTCCTGAAAATTTGTGTTCCTGAACAGTGCTTGTAGGTGCACAAAGGCTTCAAAAGCTCCCCAACCCACAGGGGTTTTTTTCTGGTTTTATGACAGCCTTTTTTAATAAAGATCTATACAAAATTCAGATGAGTCACTGAAAGTTAGATCAACACCAAAAAAAAAAAAAAAAAAGTATCATATTTCCTTGTCCCAGACAGGTTCTAAAATGGTACTGGTAAGGACAAGAGGAATAAGTTCTAAAAACCTACTCTCTCCAGCCACCCTGCCTACAAACCAGTTTAATGAGGTCTGAAAGCTCAAGTAAATCAGACTGAGTTGTCAGGGAACTGTTATTATTGAATTTCAAGTTACTTAAATAATATCAAAATTAAATAGACAAAAGTAAGCGAACAGACAAGTAATACGCTTTTAGAGGCCAACAGCTACACTTCATTACATACTGAAATCTGTACGTTAACTAATGCTGAAAGTTACAAGGGGATGGGGGTGGGAAATGAAAACAACAACAAGAGAAGGATGTAAGGAGTTTTGAGAGCAAAGCAAAAACTATACACCAGCTGACAGCAAGTTCAAACCAAAGCAATTACAGCAAACCTAACTCTCCTTTGTACTACCTTATGACCAAAACAACTGATTTAGCATTTCAGCCTCTGAGCTTTCCCTCTAAATACTTTCCTAGGCTTTTACTCAGTAACACAAAGGAGAATTTCCCTTATTTTCTATTAAAAATGCGTAATGCGGTAATAGTTTGCTAACCCGGGCATTTTAATGTAAGTTGCTACTGTGCTTTTAGTTAATACACAATGGTAAAAAATCATTACTCATCCTTAACAAAAGCCCATTTGTGTCACTGTGTCCAGTAAAAGAAGAACTAAACTACCCTTAGGTGGAAAGTTCCTGAATATTTAACTAGTAATTCATCTGCCAACACCTTACTGCTCCCTGCCCGTCTTGCCTCAACCCCCCGAAAAATTGTGGCCTTATCCTGTTGAGACTTAAACAGTAGTGAAGATGATGGGAGAGATCTCCCATTCAGAAAATTCCATCACTTTCATGAGATACCTCACCAAACATTTATTAACATGCTAGAGCACACAGTCACTTTAAGAACTCAAAGGAAACAGCACTTCTCAAACCACATGAACAGCTAGACTGTGTGTTTCATGAGGCCGTATCCTTCTCTTTTTGTACTACAGCAGAGTGTTTAGGTAAGAAGTCAACAAACCTGGGATTTCATCCTGAACACTCCCATCACCACCATGAATCCGCAAGAGTTAACTTGCTACTCCGCCCCATCTCACACTGACAAGACACTCAAACAGAAGCAGCTATCTTGGAGCTTAGCACTATTAAAAATAAATACTAAAAAAATCAAAAGCTATAGAACGGATTGGATCAGTTACCACTTGACTAACAGCTAAATTCTTTGGTTACAGACTCACACCCTTTGCTAGTACAAGTTGTGAGTGAAGGTAAGTACTGAAAAAAAGCTAAAGAAATTGCACTAAGCAAGCTGAGAAAAGGTCTGCCTACCTACGCAGAAAGCACATGTAATTTTTCTCCCTCATTTACCTACCTCCGGACCTGTTCTTTTACGTTTGCACATTTGAACCAACATATAGCCCTAATTTCACTAAAATAAACCTTCTCTCACTCAAAAAATAGCTTTCCTGTGGCATCTAAACGCTGTTTTGACTTCCTTCCCCTTTATGTTCCCCATCTACACGTACCTCCCCCCGACAATGCAAATAATAGGAAGGCTGGGGTGCGAACTATTAAAGCAGTCTTACCATAGCATTCAGCTGGGAGTTGCTGGCTTGCGTGATACCCAGGATGTTTGTAGTATGCATCACTTCTACCGAAAAACTGGGCAGCCAGCTGGCAATTCGAGAGCCTAGGAATAAGAAATCACCAAGAAAGTCAAGCAAGAATATGAGGTTCTCAGCAGGCAAAGTACTTCTACATGCATTTAACACAAGTCTTCATATTTCCACAAGGTACATCGGGGAAGTTCTGCAGTGTAATCCATCCCTAAGGTCTCCCAAACATAGAGACGGCTGGAGTAAATCAGTAAGAGCCGACACTGTCTTCAAACATGCTGTCATAGTGGCTTAACAATCTTAGGGCCAGAAGAAGATCAAGAAGACAACACATCCTTGCTTTCTTGTTTTAATGTTCCCATTAAAAGGAAAATTAAAATAATCTGGAGCCAAATTCAGTTCTTGAATACATGAAGAACTCCCGCAATTTTACTGAAAACAGGCCAGCTTCTAAACTGGTCCCAAAATGGGTCAAACTATACGTGGCTGGCATCACTGAGAAAATATTACTATAAAGGGACAGAGAGTAACAGAACAAAGCGACTGATGCTGCAATTGTGTGCTTCGGCTCAGAGTAGGGCACATGGCTGGCTCCCTCTTCCTTCTGTGTTTCCATTTAAATAAACACAGGGTTTGCTCTATGCCACTTCTCCTTCTAGCTCTACAGTAATTCTGCGGGTCTCCAAGCCACAGGAGAGGCCTGGGGAGGACAGCTATCAAAAACCAGAGTGGTGTTCTACACATAAGTGTCCTTTGGGGATCTAAAGCACCCCAAAAGTAGGAGCCATGCAAGAAACTATCAGCCAGTCTCAGGGCACCTAGAAATGACTGACCCTCCTCTGCCCATTATTCTCCTCCCACAATCTCCAAAGATTGCAAAACCAGCACTACGTAAGTTTGCAGCATCTCAGCTACATCACAGGAGCTCCACCAGGACACAGCCCAAGGCTGGGTATTTGCACTAGTGAAACCTTCTGAGAAGCAACAACAAAACACCTTCAAAAACCTGGGCAACTGTGGAAGACAAGCACACGCCGACACCAAAACTATAAAATTTTGGAAGATAAGCAACGGAAATGGTCTCTTTCAGAACAAGTTTACCTGCACACACAGAACTACCATGGTCTGAAATCACATCTGCTTTGTGAGTAATTATAACACACCACTGAAGTCACTGGAACCAGTATGTAAAACCATTCTGGTTACATGATGCCATCTAAGGATAAGCTTCTGCAGACTTCTGCACCTGACTGAGCATTGCGAGTTTCTTGAAAATCAAGTGGCAAATGGACTTTTGACAACCTCACCTTAGCTAGGAATAGCAGAAAGATCAACTTCTAGACTGTATTTAGACCACCACAGAGGTTTTTTCCTCTGCAACTGCCGCTGATGAACCCCCCGCCCGGTAGCAAAACAAGACACATGAATTTCCCATTCTGTTGGTCAACAAGGCATGCAATGAATAAAGGCCAGCATTAAAGCTGCTAACGACAACAAATCAAGGCAAAGGGGGCAATTGTACAAAATCTTTCAAGAAATCTCTGTAGCTCTGGACAACCTCAGAGACACTTCTCTGAACTCTTGCAACAGAACTGTAAGAAACACACGTGTTTGACAAACTCCAGTTTAAGTTTCAATTGAAGCATGGACAGAATTCCCTTCTACAAGAGGCTGTTCCCTTCGTTTAGTTGGGCAACAGCATCAGCTCTCAAATGCACGTAGCTCACCATCGAAGTGGAAGAAGTGATTGTGCTGGTTCAAGCGTGGTCTGCCTTCTGCTACCGCCACGGGGACCAGGTTCTCATCCAGATTTTCCCTTTGGTGATCCTCCCTCACATGATGGCTGTCAGTGATATTAAGAGACATTCTGCAGGTGGGGCAAGATGTATCTTGTTCCAGCCAGGACCGCAGGCACGAGCTGACGGGAAAACAGTAATGTTATGGTGAGCTTGCAGCATTTTTCCAAGACATCGGTATCAGGAGTACATCAAGCAGCTGTAGCATATTCTGTACAGAACATCAACAAATGCACACGGACTGCTCAGAGATAATTTGTGAGGAACACTTGATGAGCTCCTGATGACTCTGGCACTGGGTTCTTCTTTCGTTCAGCTGAAGATACTCAAGTCTTCAGTTTTTATAAGCAAGCATGTAGATTTATCACCAACTTAAAACATCCTCCAAGTGTGTTGTCCCTCTAGCTCAGAATAAGCAACTTTTAGCTGGAAGGGAAAATGAAGCATTTCTCTTCTCTCACCATCCCCAACTGAAAAAGGACAAAACCCAACTGGAGAAATATTTAACATATACTGACACATTTTCATAGCAGTTCTGTCAGCGTGAAGTGGCAATGGCACCTCCAAAGTTTTTCAAGTATCTTTTCAAAAATATCAATACCCAAATCACCACCAAAGCGAGTACCACTCTGGAAACCCCCCAAACAGATGTATTAATACTAACCAGTGCTGTGCCATTACAATGTTTACTTAATTGTGAACACTTGCTGCCTTGCAGAAAGTGAGAAGTCTTTGAAATGCAGGTTTAAACACTCAAGAGCTCTCCCTGCTTTTTGACTCAAACTGGTATAACCCAATTGCGGTATTTGTTGGCATGTTAAACCTAATTTTCAGTATGGAAGAACTGAATTTCACAGAACTGAATGCATCTCAGTATTGTAACACGTCCTTCACACTTGCAGGGTGGCGGGTTTTTTTCCTGCAGAAGCTCTCAAAACACTTCAGAAAGGTAGAGAAACACAAAAAGGTCAAATAAACCTGTTTCCCAAATTGTGCATTCGCAAATGGAGCAAAGGCACGGATTACAGGTTTGGGCAACAGAGCAAGAAGAAAGCCCTAACTCCAGGTCTAGCGCAAAGTCAAGGATACAAGTCCTCTGCGCAATTCCTGAAGCGTACAGACGTATTGCCAAAGCGGTTTTCATCGTATTTAAATGGAGGGTTACGCAGAGTTTAGAAATCAGTGATGGGTTTTCCAGAAACAACCAAAGCACTACAGTGAAAATCTACCATCTTCCACCACCTTGGTCATCAGCAGAGCCAGCACGTCAGCACTGCCGATGCTGGACAACTTCATCTCCGTCACTACAGCAAAACCAGCCTGCACACACCAAACTCCAGCCTCCACTAGAGATGTACTCAAAAGGTCACTTGTGAAACACCCGGAGTGAGACAAGCTAGCACCACGCTGCGGCTCCTCACCAGCCCGACCACTGAGGTGCTGGGGTGGACACGAACGCCTCAGCCTGCACCAGCAGCAAGCCAGCGGTGGTTATACCCAGGCTGTACTGCGCAGGCAGAACGGCTCGGTCACCTACAGCACCTCAGTAGAAGGATGACTAACAACAGGTCAATGTCGGCAACACTTCAGAGCAACAATCTTTTGAAATTGACTGCTTCCTAGAAGCTAAAGAAGAGAGTTTCCACAGAGCCTAAGAGATTCAGACACCTACTTCCATTAAAATTCCTTAATGTTTAGGCACAGAGTTGATGTCAGCATTGTGAACCTTCCCTGACATCATCTCTTCTAGTCCAAATAAGTGGCTAAGAAACAATTCCCTTGTGATTGAGAATGGACGCAATGTTTAGCCTGTTGGCAAAATCACCAGGCTTTTATGAGAAGAGAAACCATTTTTAGGTTTTAAATAGGGTTATTAATTACATCCGGTTTTATATGCAAGCATTACGTTATCTACTGTAACATGTTCCCTCCCCAAATGCACCAAAGAGGAAAGTGTAACTTAGTTTCAGAAAAAAATCCAAAAGGATCCTTTTAGATACAGAGAAAACAACTTTCTGAAGAGAAGACCCTGGGGTTCTCAAGTGCTCAGTAGGTGATTAAATATTCATACGATTCGGTAGCACTGGAAGAGGAGTTTCTGCTATGGAGGCACATTATCTCATTAGAGACTTCTTGGAACACAGATAAATATTTATGGCGAGGTTTGCCATAAATGACAACAAATTAGCAAACAGATTATAACCTCTGGTTTGACAGTTACCAGAAAAGCAAAAATCTATTTGCAGAAAGTAACTTGCTCATATTACACCCCAGGGACAATTTAACTGACCATGCATGTTAAACCCATGGCACTTCAGAAACGCCCGATTCAACCCCCATCTCTCCTTTCATTCTTAAGCACAAGCATGAAAATACAAGCACTGCTACAAAAGATGTAAGAAAAGGCGCATCTAGCTCAGCACACCATCCCCACGAGCATCTGCTACTATTCACTACCGAGTGTAAGAAACAGTATATAGAGCGATCCTCTGGTCAAGAGCCTCCCAGTTCCAACTACCAGCTGCTTAGGGACCTCTTCAGCTAATTTGATTAACCTCTTTTATAGCCCTGATGGACTCATCCCCCCATGAAATCATACAATCAGACCTGACCTCCACAACTGTCCTGGGGGACCCATCACCATACAAGGATACACTACTCAAAAATATTCCTCATTTTCTCTTTAAAGCTGGTATCTGAAAGGTACTTAAGGATCTAACTCTAATTTTTCTTCCTCTCCTGGAAATCAACACACCCTCATGGAAGAGGTGATGCATAGGATAAAGCGAGGGGCAAAACAGTGTGCTTTAGCAAGCAGTTACACAGTAAGGCAGGGCACAGACTTGCAGTTGAGATACCATAACTCAACACTATCTACCTGTTAGCTGACAAGATGCATACTCTCAGTTTAGGCGGGGGGGAAGAATGCAGCAGGTGAAACAACTCCACCATCAAAATGACTGGAGTGAACCTGACTTGTACTTTGTTATTAGGGGCAGACCAAGATGACCCAGGCAGCAAGATATTATTTGTCATCCTGCTGTAACTTTCAGACATGCCTATATGTATATCCCTTCCTTCCTACAGTCATGTGCACCCAACGTACTTGTGGAAGAGATGGCCGCAAGGGAGTTTCCGTGCGGATTGCATGGAGTCCCAGCAAATGGCACAGTCGTCATTATTGACTGCTAGCTCCTCCGGTGTTGCAACCGCAAACCTACAAGGAACAAAAAGGAAGAGATAGAAATAATGATTACACCAGCTCAGCGTGACTTCCTGCCTAGAGAATCCGCGCTGAGAAAACCTTATCCTCCATGTTAACTCTTCCTTGGGAGAGGAGTGCCAGCAGGTTTGCTATTTTTTTCCATTACTGGAACTCATACCACAAAGGAAGACACACAAACACACACGTCCCTCCCGTATGCCTTCTTGCAGGCATGGGGTTTTTTTTGCACATCTCTGCATCCATCCTAGGTTCAAAAAGCTTTGACTGAGTATCTTCCAAGAAGTATGATCATTAGGTTGAGAACTCCAAATTACAGCAAGTATGGATTTGGCTTATGTTATTTTTCTAAATGAGCTTTAATAGCTGTACCCATTAAGATGTTTTCTTGGGATCACAAGCATTTACGGTCTGACTAATTTCAGCCTCAGATTTTGCCAACCCTCATTTGTCTTTAATTTTTTTTTCTTTTTTTAAACCAGAGCCATACAAGCAGCTACTACACAGTACCCAAACACGGACAATATAGAGACGAGTGGTGTAACAACATCTCACAGTACTGCTGGCGTGGAATATACCTGAAAAGGCAGGGAGCTCGCTGCCATTGGCAGCTTCAGGAGGAAGTTAGAGTGGTTCTTCCAGAACAATCATAATGACAAAACCACATCCAAGTTGCTCAGACAAGAAGTCTGAGACACTTGCAACTCAAACAGCTTTGTGAGCAGCTTAAAGGGGTTTAGCGGCTGCATCTTACTGAAAAGAAAGAACGCATTGTGGATAAACTTCGTTATGCAGCTCTTAATCTGATATTACAGCCATTAAATGACTTCACAATGAAAACCTCAGGAATTTCTAGAGAAGTTAGTCTTCTCCATCTGGACAATAGCAGCAAGCATCGGAGCTGGTCAAACCCACTGAAGTCCACAATGAAAACGGTAGTGATGCGCAGAAAGAGTAAAACTGCCTGTTGCTCTTAAAATTAGTAAGGACACAGCTGAGTTACGGAAACAGTGGATCAGAGATGCAGTAGTATCTGGCACAATCCTAGGTTTTAACAGGCCTCATGATTTCTCTATATTGCCTCAGTGTAGGGAATGGAATAAAGTAATCCCAAGGCACTCTCGGCTCAACTACAAGTGGAGAGTCTGTTTAAAGCTGGCTTCAGGTTTAATAAATACATACTTGAAGCTGAGCGGGTTTTAATGAATATTTTGCTTTCATTTCAGGCAGTAAATGAATAGTATGGCCTAATGAAATTTAAGAGCATTTATTTCTATCACAGCCAAAGCCAATATTTGTCAACTGAAACAGGCAGAGCTTATGCACCCCAGCACCTCGGGTAGTATACAAGAGAAGAGAGGAGAATAAATACTGGATGGGGTAGTTCCCTTGTCGCCAGTAATACACTACCAGTAATACCACTTTTATAAAAGCCAATCCTACATATCTATTAAACTTCAAAAGCGTGTTCCTCTTTAACAAATATAATGGGTAAAAACATACCCGAAGTGTACAGACTTTAAAAGCTGGATTTGCAAGATCGCATCTCTCCAGCTTACACCATGCCATCGTGTGCCAAAGGAACGTAAAAAGCATCTCAACGTCTTCATCAGGATCCTCTCTCCACGATCCACATCAAGATCCCAGAGCAAGTAAGAGGCTCACCTTGCTTCCATGTTTCCAACCACACGCAAGTAGTTCTTGTGCCGCCTAATTCTTCGTTGAACCTCATGAAACAGGTACCGCAGCTGCATAAAAATCACCAGGCTCGCCATTGACAACCAGATATTGCCAAATAGCTTTGGAAAAAAATAGAATGGTGATTAGAAACAAACACCACGGGAACCAAGAGGCAGCCACAGTAAACTGTATCAGGTCTTAAGAGAAAAAAAAAAAAAAAAATCAAGAAACCAGTACGGAAGAATTTTCCTTTTGTTGAGCCCATTCAGACTAACCACAAGTGCTCACAGGTATCGCTACTCGTTACATCTTCAGATACAACTTAAGCAGCACAGTATTTATAATAAGGATAAACTGTATTCGGTCCTGTTCAGCTTAATGTCCCCTGCCAATTAAAATAATTCAGTCTGATATTACTCAGTAACAAAGCTAATTAAACACCTATTAAACAAATAATTACACAGTAGTTAATACTCCGTAACAAAGTTATTTGTGAGGACTCCAATTACACAGCAGGAAAGAATGCCAGAACCCCCCACACTACATTTTCCTCTTTCTTTAAAGAACTTCTCTGTAATACTTGGTTCATGATATCAGCAAAGCAAAAAAATACATAAAATACATATACCAAGCGCCTTTTATTTTAAGGCCAGTCTATTTGCTCAATATTATGTTCAGTATTTCATACCAGCATATGAATATGATGCATCAAATCCAGCGAAAGCAAGGTTAGCTCCATGACAAAATCTGTGTAGTAGACGTAAGTGCCTTTGCCCTCCCACGTTCCTTCATGGTTGAGATCCCAGAGATGAATTACGTATCTGCAAGAGCAGGGAAATTAACGTTATTCTATCCTTTTTGTTAAATAGCATCTCTAGCATTCAAACTACTTTACCTGTTTTTCAAACAACTTCTGGATACTGATTCTTTGCCCTTCCTAAGCTCAGTGCCCACGCTCTGCGCTTTCCTGGGGGACATTTTTTAGTGTTACTGGTTTCAAACAGCAACATTTTAAAAAGGCAAAAGGCAATCAATGCTTAGCCCACACTGGCATGACAGATACCACCAGCTGACAAAGAAGATGCAGCATTTGCTAAAAAACCTTGCATGTACCACAAGCCAATCCTGGGATTACAGTAACTACGGACCCATGTTTTTCAGCACATGAGGTGTTTCTCAGGTGAGGCACTACAGCTTGGTGACAGACCTGGAATGCCAATAGTGACCTGGACAAAAAGGTTCTGTGCTACACATCATGTCCTACATAAGCATATACATGTGCATTACAGCTGCATGTGCTCATTACTTTTTCAAAGCAGAAGTTCTACAGGTTAAGATCTTAAAAGAAACACAGTAGGATGACATTAAGTAGCACGTATCAACGCGCATACGGCAGCACCAATCCATTTTAATCCATGCCTCAAACTATTAGCACCCACTAAAGCTATCCATGCACCACAAAATTCATGCTTAAAAATAGTACAGGCTAAGGTTAAGCACCTTTGCCCATCTCCAAACATCCATTTGCACTGCAATAAGGTAACTACATACAGCTCTTAAATCAACACGCTATACGCACCACCTCCTTGAACAACCAGCCTGCAAAATGTAAGGTACTCACCGTAAAATCACATGAGCTGTTCTGACTGTCACAAGCAGAGACTGCGGAAGACAGGAGGGAAAAAACACAAGGTACATTAACAACATTCTGGCAGGGAGAGTACTGAGGCAGGAGCTAAAGGGCTGTAACACAAAATGCATTTATTGCAGCTTAACAAGTTCCTGTGAACCAACAGTCACTATAGATGACTGTGGGCACAATATACCTGTGACAAACACGAAGCTCATATACAAATACAGAAGAAATTGTTCTCAAGCGCACAATGCTCTTGGAGCAGTCACTAGCATCACTGCTGTTAAGTCTCACTTTTCCCCCCACTACATAGGATGTATTATCTTTTTCTGTTCTTATCGCTCAATAGCATTGAGACCCCAGTCCCACCAACTACCTTCAGGCGAAGGCAGCACACCTCTCCTCATCCCACCGCTCGAGAAAAATCTGAAGAACCAAACAGTAGTAGGAATTTGAGGAAGAACCATGGAAGCACTTTCAAATAATTCTTCCCCTTTGCTGACATGCGGACACTGCAAAAATAACTCCTCTCTTTAATCATACCTCTCTAGGCTAAGTACAGAAAAAAAAAAAAAAGTGTATCAGAAAGCATAAGCAGATCAGAAGTACGAAGACAAGTCACTAGAAAGGCCTGGTTCCAGAATACCTAACCACATGTCCATGGCCTCTTGTCATCTAAGAAATGTGGTCCCATCACCTCTCTCTAACCTGCCAGGCCCACAAAGCCCCGTCCCTTTGTTGTATCCTCCCAGCGAAAGAAAACCGGACCGGAGGAACCCCCTTCAGAGACTGCCCTGTCGTTAGCAAGCGCCAAGTGACACTGAGATGCAGGGGATTTACAATGAGCAACTGAAACCATTTCTGTATAACTGGTCTGATGGCATGCCTTCAGCATAAGTATCAAAAACAGTAGAGAAGAACTATCAAAACCACTAACTTCCCAATATAGCAATAAAACAGTTGGTTTAAGCATTTTTTTCCACTTGTAAAAAGCATTCTTATAATACTTTGATGGATATTTAACCCTTAGTAATACCCAACATATCTGCCAACTGTTCACTAGTTGGCTTTAAAATAAGTATTCCTGTGACTAAACATCAATGCAATCTTTCGTCCAAAAAAGGCCTTCAGGGTAAGACACACACATCATTAAAATAAGAGAAAAAAAAGTCAAGAAGGTAGCAGCAAGTCATCTAGCATGTTGTGCTGTTCTCATCATTAACATCTTTCAGAAAAAAGTTAAATTGGCACCCTAGCTGCTCCTGCAAGGCACGACATGAGACCCTCTTCTGTCTCCTCTTACCCCACATGTGGGTACCAGAGACTAACGCCTTGTTCACATGAGGTTTTTGGCTATGGAGAAACTTTGAGCAGACCACAGAGAAAAAGTAAACGTGTCCAGATCCTAACCAGGCAAGTGGCGAAGCAGGGTGATCACCTGAGCTGCTGGATGGACATGCCATTGAGCACTAATTGGTGTCAAAACCAGTACACGTGGCATAAAGTCTCCGATAAGGAAGACGTCTGTCAGGTAGAAATCTGAAGAGTCCAATCTTCACAACTTTTAAGAAGTTAATGTTGCCAAGACATGATTTATACTGGTTAGTGCTGAGGCAGCAAGAGCATCAAGATTAAAAGGACAAGCTGCTGTGGACTGGGTCAAGGTGCTGGTTTCTGGTTCCCCCACTGTTTCCAGAAACGCATTTCAACATTCTGACATAAGAAATGCTGCACAGAAAGCCCAAAATTGCATCACAAGTTACACAACTCTATAATCCGAGGTTCTAAATGTACAGCAGGACATTTCCAGTACCAACACCTCCAGAGCTCTTGCTCTGCTCCACTACACACACGCTTTTACCCCCGGGGACTCCGTGATACTGGTAGACACCAGTGACGTAGATGAGCACGCGACTGGAAGGCACTCAAACCCCAAGATAATGGGTGCGGCATAAGAAGCTCTCCAGGAAAATATACTGTTATCTGTAAGGTACAATTCTAAGATTTTAATATCACTGTCTTTATGCAGCTTTAACTGAGCTGTATGAAACAGGATTAGAGGATGGCCACTATAGGAATGGAGTAATTCATTCTTATGACAAAAAAGGTGCAAAGACAGACTGGACATTACTTGCTAAACCCTAATTCTCAAATACCGTGTATTAAGGCAAAACAGCTTAATGGTTACTCAAAAATACGGACTGTCCTTATTCAACCTTCTCTGGGCATTTGCAAATTTCACATCCACCCTTTGCAGGAAAAAAAATGCTGACCAACAACACAGACCAAGGGAAAGCCTAACTAAATCCTGAGAAAAACATCTAAATTGCTTTATTGAAAACCCCGAGGCATCAAGCTAAATCAATGTTTGCAGAGTCAGGAGAGAGACAGATAAATAGCTTAATGTAACTTAATGTAATTAAATACCCACTAATGGAGGAGACTTGGCAGGGTCCCTCTCGAACAGCATCACACAAGCCACCACCAGGAAAACATTTTAGGCTGCAAGATCGAATGCTGAGAGCCTGAGGACTGCCACGAGGTGTCACTGCTTGTAACTGCACAGAAAGAAACCTAAACGTTTTATGCCACTTACATGAGCGCTGGGTATTAAAATCATGGAAACTACTCATGGTCTCCTAACCCATATAGGGCATATTTAAAAGGTTCAGGGAAGGGCAAGATATGAGACAATCTCACATAGGAGAGATTAAACAGACTAGAAGTCTTTTGCGTGGAAGGAAAGTCAGAAGGGGAACAAGAGAAAGGCCTACAAAACAACAAATGGTGTGAAAAGAGTAAACAGGGAATGATTCTTTGTGGATTTTCACCATACATGTATTAGATGACAGCCAGGGACATTATCAGGCAGACGACTCAAAACAACTAACAGAGCTCTCTTGTGTACAGAAAGCCAAGTTAAATGTGCCTTTGGATATTGCGGAGGCCAAAGCATAAATAAGTTCAATAAACGATCAGACAAGTTTCCAGAGTCCATCTGGGGCTATCAGGCCCAACAGGCTTGTGCAACGCTCAGCTCAGGAACATCCTCAAACGCGAGCCACTGCAAGCAAGGGTAGGAGACCCTTTCCTGTACATTCCCCACAAACCTTCTCTGCTGGCCACCAGCGGCTGTGTGGATCCATGGCTTGGCGGAGGACCACACGTTTACGCTGACCCAGCCCCTCCTTTGTTAACAAGCAGACAGAACAGCTCCCACTGAAATGAAAAGCTGGGCCCCATCCTGCAACCCAAAACATGTACACCACTACACGGCGCAGCACTAATGAAGCAACACTTGGGCACTGCAACACTCCCTGATAAACCTGCCCCATCCTGGTATGAGGCTGACACATCCTTCTGTCAAGCCAAGATAAGAGAGACACCACCACCGAGACCCCACCTATTAGAGACACTGACAAATCTTCAATACCCTTCCACTGGGTAATTACAAACCTGGCCTTGCATTTTCTCATATTTAAGGAAAAAGGTAAACTGACATTAAATAACTGAACCGTGGTGTGACCAGCATCATATTCTCCTACGATCAGATGACTGTTTTCTTTCCTCCTCCCTAACTCCACTTGTTATCTGAACCAAGGATGTGTTAACACGACGTGTTTGCAATTACTCTGGTTACCACCCCTTTGTTTAAGATTATTACTTCCTCGGGCAGAGCGCAACAACTCACCATAACATTAAAAACATACTGATGTTCACCCCACAAACACATTGATGTTTATACTCCACACCACAATGGGCTCAGGAGTGCACAAACACGGGCTGCTCATCTCAGATGAGACACATCTCTCTGGACAAACATAAGCAAATCCCATGAGTATGCCTTAAGGAAAGGATGTTAGTCTCGTTCCTTTTCGGGAAAAATGAAATAGAAAACACAGCCTCAAAGAAACAGGCTGAGGTGCGCATTACACTTTCACACACACTCTCTCCCTCTCTCTAGCAGCCATTTCAACTAACCCTTCTTGCAATGCTCACGAAGCACAACCATTATTTTTTCATAGGCTGCCATTTCATTTCAGCATCACCTTACGGATTTATCCTCTCATTCTCTTCTTCAGATCAAGATTTTTTGCAGGCTTAAACTCTAAAGAGAGAAAGCATGCTGATCTGGCAACTACTCTAGAAGACGGGAGGGCTTGTTTGCATCTTCGGAGTTTCTTCTTTGTGCAAAACTAAAAGAAAAACAAGAGACCCCCCCAAGCGAGGGGTGAAAAGCAAAGCAGAAACCACGACACATATGAAGGAAGTCTCACCTCTGCTGCCATGAAAGCCAACGTGTGCATGCCATGCGTGTAGCCAATAATACCACAGACGACTGCTAATCCACAGCAGGAGAGGAGCATGGCTATGAGCAGGGTCAGGACTCTGATGTGGCTGCTCATGGGTGTGGTAGGAGAAAAGGAAAGCTGCAACACAAACATATAGGTGCATAACAGGTTTAAAGGAGTACTTCAGCCACCCTGCCTTCCACAGTCGCCTCACCAAACGAGTCCTCATTCAGGAAAATCTTCTGCTTTCTAGAATAAAACCAAGACCTCAGCCACACACTGTAGTAATAAATGATACAGAATAAAGCTAAAACCACACACCACCCCAAAGTCCCGCTCATCTTGCTCTCATTTACGCTCAAAGTCAGAAGGGACCATTACAATCATTTGATCTAACGTTTGGATCACCCGTGCAAGAAAACCACAGGCACTTTCTCACACAGTAGTTCCTGCATCAAATCCACAGCATCTGCTTAAAGATGAACACGCGTTTTAGAAAGACACCTGAACTTACACAGTCTTTGAGCAATGAGAATAAACGTTCTGCCAATTTTTCACCCTACAGCTGATCTGAATTTGTCCAGCTTGATCTTCCAGCCTCTAGTTCTTCCAGTGCCATTTTCTTCTGGAAGAAAGAGACACCTCCCTGAAAAATTTAACTTGCAGCTAGAGACTGCTGGACAGAACCTACTGAAAGCGGTTGTCTCTGAATAGCATATATAGTGTACTAATTCTCTAAACTACCTTAAAGGTAGGCTACACCTAGGCTGTCTAAATCAAAGACAACTCAAAAGGCAAGGTAGTCAGGTGGTCCATCCCATTATTTTCAGGGCAGGAAAGGGAAGAACGAGACAAGGAAAAAAGAAGTTGCCCAAAGCTTCGCTCTGGTCTGATGGATGAAGTTGGCTCCTATGCTTTGTTTTTAAATTGGTTCTTTCTTGTTTATATCTGGTTCAGCTCCACATCCCCCTGAGTTTGCAAGGCAGATCACACAAGTACCGTTTGTGGAGTAAAAAATTGGTATGTGCTTTGAAGGCAGAAGGAATATAATAAGGATTTCTTCCCACATGGGCTTTGTTCTTTTACAGCTTTCTGAACAATACTAAAAATACCAGATGACTGCCTTGTTCACTTCTGTCTCCATTTTCCTAACCCCAACCGATCTAGTTTCAAACTTAGTGCTTAGCTACTTGTGAATTAACAGGCCTTACTGGGTATTAATAAAAAAAAATATTACAAAGCACAGAGCTATCAAAAGGAAATTCAGAGATTCAATTTAGTTCAAACTTTTATTCCAGGACAGAGGAGCTGAGGAAAATGCATGTCCATTATAGATGTTTAAAGGGCAAGATTTATTGTTCAAATTCCAGCCCCTTCTTCCTTGCCTAGCCTTCAGTTTCTGTGTCTCTACTGAATTTAGTCCTGGTATTAACAGAAACTGGGATACAGCCTATTGAGAAAATTGCACTGTATATTGTAAAGACATGGGCAGGCGATATTTGGTAGATGTAAACGAGCTTGAACCCCGAGCACAGAATCCGCAGACACAGGCTTTAGGGACCAATACCGAAGGGCAGCAATCTAGGGGATGTTCTGTTGTCAAGATTTCTTCACTAAGGAGAGCTATGAAGACATCTCACAGAGTTATGTAATAGTAATTACAGGGCACGCATAAGGAGCAAGTTATCAAAGAAAATAAGTATCTTCAGCTCCATTTGTCTGATGGGAAAACCGAAGGAATGAGATTGATGTTGCACTTTAAAGCGAGTATTCAAAGCTACTGGGAGGTGCACGTGTTCAGCACCGCAGGGTGGGGAAAAGGCTTAAATGATGTGTTTGTAATCTATTACGAGCCAGTGCCCAAACCAGACGCAGAATCTGCATGTCCCAAAAGGCAGCCCTTCATCAGAACTTACATATTCAAAGCGATCCTTGCAGAGCTGAACCATAAGATGAAGGAACACAAGTCCAGAGAACCAGAGGCACCACATCACCACTTCTTCCACCGTCTGAACATTCAGCACACCAAAAATGAAGATGAACTTGTAGAAAATAAAATTCCAGAATTTATCCTTGAGATGCTGTAAAGGAAGACATCTGGTTACTCTCGTGAAAGCACTGGCAATCCACATGCAGGGGAGAGAAGGAGGGGAAAAGAGAAAGAAAAAAAAAAAAAAAGATGGAAGTAGAAATGCGACAATAGGTTAGCAAAAGCCTGCTGCATACACATCTTGAATAGTATCTGTTACCCCTACTGAATTAAAAACACATTCGAGATATTAGTGGTCCTTAGTACCTATCTAGTCTTTTTTACCACCACAGCATGATTGTGCAACGTGGCGTACAACATAATTTCCTGCCATACTTCTAAAGTATGATCTCAGTTTGATTCTCCACGCCCAAGCAACACAGCTCCTGGGCCGCAAACACAAAGTCCTCTTTGCTAGAAGAACCGCCACAGTTAGTTAGACAAGATGCCCAAAGAGACTAGCACCTTGCTTCCGAAAACCTGCCAAAAAGCGCAGATGATTAAGAAAGGATGACAAAGTCTGCTCTTAAAAAGCACAATGCCTGCAGTGGAGAAGGAGATGGATGAGCAATGAAAAAAAAAAAAAAAAAATATTTCCACGCACAATGCAGTATGAAAGAAACAATATGATGGTCTGAAGCAGTAGATAGCAAGCCAGCTTGCTGGGGATAAAAAAAAATATGAAATAAAACGTTTTGTTAAAGAACACGATGAAATCACCAGGAGTTTAGTTAAGACAGGCCCAGAATTTCTTCATGATGCTGCCGTTTTTGGCTCGCCAATATTAATAACCAGCTTTCCTCTACACGAGAAGTGATGCATACTCCCACTGTCCAAACGCACAGGGATCCACGCTGCTACCGCTTTTCACTTCAGTTTTTAAGAGGGTAGAGAACATCCTGGAAATTATCTCCGGTTAAAATTCCACATCCTTAGAGTCAACACAGACGAAAGAAAATCTGGCCCAATGCAGTTTGAGAAAGCCTTGTTTTTAATACACTTCATTCGGAGGCTCTACAGGGTGCAAATCACAAATACAATGGGCGTCAAGGGATCCACGGCTATTAACAAAGCTTCGTGTGCCTCAGTTCTGCATGTCAAAAATCCTCGTTTTTCCTAAAGAACTGCATTTACACCTTTTTGTTTTAAAAAAAAAAACAAAAAAACAACCATACGAACACACTTCAAACCACTGCTACTGCATTTACACGGAGCAACTTAAGCATCTGACTTTCTCCTTTTTTAAAAAATATACAGATATTATTCAAACCACTGCTGCTGCTTTTTTTCTTCTGCAGGATCCTGTTTTTAAAAAGCCTGGGCTTTAATGGTTCCCTTGCTGAAATTTTAAGAACGTTCTCAACTAGCCCAAGAGCAGGACAAAACAGCTGGAGTTTTCAGCCCTGCTTACCTCCTTCCTCTGGTATATGCCCTCTCAAACCTGAGGGCAGATAAACCACCCGCTCAGCATCTGAGGATGGAAAGTGCTTCTCCAGCAGTCAAGGCACAAAACAAGGTACCAGAGGGAACTCATCCTGTCACTCCCGATAACTAACTACAAAACGCAACGCAGAAATGCTGCCAAACGCAAACTGAATAGGGAAGAACACTTTATAAATATTCTTAAGTGAGGCACGCTTGTAAGAAATCTGACAATGTTCATTAAGGAAGCAGGATTTTCAAGTCCACCATGGGCTTATAAAATACAACAGCAACAGCAAAAAAGAAAAGTTCCCTTCAGAAATAAAGTGGAAGCTTGTGGCTGCGGCTGTCCCAGCTAACCAGGAAGGGGTTTCTCGGGCAGATTGTTTTCTGTATGGTTTTACCGGACAACATTTTCAAAAGCGAGAAGTCCAAATGCTAAGATTTAAGCTGTTCTAAAACTTACTTTTCTTCTGTAATTTCAGCCATCCCATACAGCAAACCACACCAGTCATACACCAAGAAATTACAAACCGGCACAGGTACCCAAGGTGACAAACAGCTGTCTTACCTGCCTCTCACTGACACGAAGGGGACCGAACACGACGCACTGGATTAGCTTAGCAACCAACATCAGAAAACAGCAGGCAGTGTTCACTAGTACCTGGAAAGAAATAAAGCAGTCAGCAACAAATACTTTTGCCCTATTTAGAAGAAGAGAGAGAGGGGAGGGGAAAGAATGAGTCTAACAATACCTACCATTGTTCACAGAATGGTTTTAGTTGCATTTTTTTTTTTGGTGAAATTTAAACCTGGCCTCTTCCAAGACATGTACAGTAGCTGATAAGTCTCTTAAATTTGTTCTAGAAACACTAACACGGTCAGTTTGATACACCAGTATATCCAACACACAAGCCTACCTCTTCACGATAAATTGTTTTACAGAGATTAGCAAATCTTAGCACCAAGGAAGGTGAGGACAACGCTTACAGATCACCAAGATGCTCATTGTTTTTAACGCAGGACAAATGAGAAAACTCCAGTTTGAATCTGCTGTTACAGGAACAAGATTCAGACATTGTCTCGAAACATACTGAATAACACACTCCCCTTCTGTAACAACACTGCTTAAATCCGTCCGGGGAAACTGCTTTAAAGCAAAGCAGCAAGGAGCAGAAAACTGCTCCTAACATTTGACGAGACACCTGTAATTAACTTTTGACCTATGCAGAACACTAATAAAGGGGAGGGGGGGGGATGATGAAGCGGCCTCACCCTGTTATTTCTGAAGAACATACAATCAACTTTTCCAGTGCTCTTAATTTAAGGTCCCGAGACCGAGCTTCAACAGGCTGAATGTGCTCAGTATATTCAAAAATCAGCGCCCGAGTCAAAAGCAAGCACGTTATGGAGCAGACGTCCAACTAACACCACCTTTGACTGACAGACACGTGGAAGCTCAACAGCAGCAGTGCAACTAGGTTTCTGGTGCCCCCTCACTCAGCCTTTATTTCAGCTAGAGGAATTACTGAGCCGAGATGTGTAAAACACTGCCGGGTTTGGGTTTTAAGAGCGACAGAATTTTCTTTTTCTTAAACGGTGACAATGCTTCCTCTTACCTGCATGACTTTAAATGTTATTTTAAAAATATAAGAAGGTGAAGCTTGGGCTGGGAATACCTGATGGTCAGCAGGACAGGCAGCGCTTGGAGAAGGGCTAATGCACAATCCAACAGGCACCGCAGCAAAACACCCCCAGAGCTTCGCCCAAACCCACCCAGGGCGCAGGGAGAAGCCCAAACCCTGAACTTTGAGGCTTTCAGAGAATTGCCCAGGTTGGAAGGGACTTTTCAGATCACTGAGTCCAACCATCAACCCAACACTGACAAATCCACCACTACCCCGTGTCCCTCAGCACCACGGCTGCCCGGCTTTTAAACACCTCCAGGGATGGAGACACCACCACTGCCCTGGGCAGCCTGTTCCAATCCTTGACAACCCTTTCCGTGATGACATTTTCCCTAATCTCCATCCTAAACCTCCCCTGGCGCAGCTTGAGGCCGTCTCCTCTTGTCCCATCACCTGTTCCTTGGGAGAAGAGACCGACCCCCCCCCCCGGCTGCCCCCTCCTTTCAGGGAGTTGCAGAGAGCGAGAAGGTCTCCCCTCAGCCTCCTCTTCTCCGGGCTGAACACCCCCAGCTCCCTCAGCCGCTCCTCACAGCACTTGTGCTCCAGACCCCTCACCAGCTCCGTTGCCCTTCCCTGAACACGCTCCAGAGAAGCGAGTTCTCTGCAGCCCCATCGCCCCGGCAGCCCCTGAAGGGAAGCGGCCCGTGGCCCGGCCGAGCCCCCTCTCCTCCCGGGACTCTCCTCTTTATTTTCACCAGCAACAACCAGACACCCCCTCCCAAGCCCGCCCGCGCTGAGGTACCGACGGAGGCCGCGCCG
>VXBH01001310.1:101413-145672 GCA_013400035.1 Rynchops niger
GGCCCGCAGGCCCCGCCGCCGCCGGGGGCTCACCCAGACGCAGAGGCTGTCGGAGAGCAGGTAGTAGGCGACGTCCAGGGCCCGCGGCCCGGTGGGTTCGCCGCTCGCCGCCCCGCCGTCCGGGACCTGGCTGAGGGCGCGGTAGGCGCTGAGGCCGGTGGCCAGCAGGGCCAGGGCGCTGAGGGCCGTGTAGGTGCGGAGGCTGGGCCAGGGGAAGCGCTCCAGGAAGAGCAGCGGCATGGCGGACACCTCGCCGCCGCCCGGCCGCCGCCCGGGCCCCGGCTCGCTGCGGCCTAACGCCCGCCCCGCCGCCGCCGCCGCCCGCCCCTCCTCGGGGCCGGGCCACGCAACGGGCCCAAACCACCCCCCCGCCCCGGCACTAACCGCTCCCGGCGCGCTGAGTCACGGCCCGGGCGGGACGGGACGGGGCGAGGCTCCGCTCCCCACCGGCCTCCGCACCGCCGCAGGGCTGCGGGAAAGCGGAGGGTTCTCCTCCGGTAGCCCCGCGACGGGAAAAGCAGAGAATGGACACGGCGTCCCAGAGCTCTGCCAGTGGCAGCTTAATGCACTTATTAACGAAAATTACTGCAAGGGGCAGACAGCGATGGAGATGGGTGATACGGGTTAACGTCTGGCCCTGACAGCAGCACTTTGCTGGTTGTTCTCTGACTTCCAAACCTGCACTATCCCTCCTCGCTTCCCCACACCAGAACTGTTCTGTTCTACACACCAATACTAGCTTTGTTTTCCCTATCTGGTTGGCTAAAAAACCCATACATTTTGCTAACTACATGTCCAGCCCTTCCATCCATACTTCTATGGACCACTGTGTCCAGCGCTGGGGCACCAAGAGCAGAAGGACACGGAGCTGTTGGAGCGGGGCCAGAGGAGGCCCCGGAGATGCTGGGAGGGCTGGAGCCCCTCTGCTGGGAGGACAGGCTGAGAGAGCTGGGGGGGGGGTCAGCCTGGAGAAGAGAAGGCTCCGCGGAGACCTTCCAGCCCCTTCCAGGCCCTCAAGGGGCTCCAGGAAAGCTGGGGAGGGACTCTGGAGCAGGGAGGGGAGCCATGGGACGAGGGGGAACGGTTTTAAACTGGAAGAGGGGAGATTTAGGTGAGATGTAAGGCAGAAATTGTTGGCTGTGAGGGGGGTGAGCCCCTGGCCCAGGTTGCCCAGAGAAGCTGTGGCTGCCCCATCCCTGGAGGGGTTCAAGGCCAGGCTGGACGGGGCTTGGAGCAACCTGGGCTGGTGGGAGGTGTCCCTGCCCAGGGCAGGGGGTGGCACGGGGTGGCCTTTAAGGTCCCTTCCAACCCAAACCATTCTGTGATCCACAGGACCAAAGTAAAGAGCCCTACCACTCAATTTTCCAGTATTCTTTCAGTATCAATCCCATGCTGCATGGCTTCATTTTGACTGAAGCTCCAAGCTGTCACAATTGTTCTGCACGTAGCTCACCCCTACAGCTGTCAAGCACTTTGGCAAATCTCAGTTCTCTTGGCAACAGGCACTCTCCAACGATGCCTTCATAATTGAGGACAGCGCATAAGCAACCGTGCATCTTCTGATCAGAGGCACCATTTGGAACCAACTCTTTTAAAGAGTTAAGCAAAACTACAGAAGGCTAAAGGGATTCATTAGGAAGGGACACATCCAACTGTAACTGATGTTTAGCCAAGCATGTAAAAAGAAAAAACCCTATAAAGGTTGATATTTACTACCCACAAGAGACTGAAATGTTGATGTGAGGAAGCAGAAGTATGAGCATCCCCTGCAGGATGACACAGCATGCTGGTTCACTACAACAGCTCACCATAACATGGAACCACTTGCATATGACATTAACAAAATATTTCAACGTGACCCAAATTCTGTCCTGTAGCTACAAAAAAAATATACAAAATTAATCTCACTTTCCATATTTTAACTGGACCTCAGGCCAGTCCAACAGAATTTGTTGGGGTATCACTTTCTTAAGGGGGCACAGAGGGAAAAGATATACCTTATACCCCCTCCAAGCCTCGTACACAGTAATGCTTCCAGATCAGTTCTCGTAAGCTTTGAGCAAAGGCTATGCTTGCCTTTAAGTACTTATACTCCCTCAAAACAGTTCTGTTCTCTATGCTAAAAAAAAAAAAAAAACAAAAAACAAACAACAAAAACAAAACAAAGACTCAAAATTATGTTGCACCTACTTATACTGTTTAATTTCTCTCTCAGACTAACTCTCTGCTCAGGAATGCAGATCAGAGCATCCGAATGGTCCCTGAACAGGTTAGGTCCTCCTCTGGTTTCCAGGATCTTCTGTATTCCTGAAGGAAAGTGTTAAAGTTTAAAATATGTACCTCCTACAAGCAGGAGACCTGTAGGTACACAGACTAAAGCAAAACAGAAACCAAAAAAACCCGCCAAAACCCCAAAACCAAACAAACCCAGGACAAACACAATTGGAACCATTTTGTTTAATGTTGTACAAAAAAAATTCGGTGAGTATTACAATGAAAAGTGATTAAAACACTGATATCACATTGCCACCCCACTACCTAAACAGTTGAGATTCACTTCTCTATTCATACAATAGAAAGTTTAGTGGCCTTCAGGAAAAGAGCGACATAAAAAAAATCCTTGCATCACACGTATTCTTTCCTCTACGTTTTAAAGCTGTGCTCACAGAGACGGCTTCTTCTATCAGGCTCTTCAGGCATATGGGAGTTCAGTTGTAAATAAAGTTGAACCTAAAATTAAAAGGATTATACCAGGTGAGGAATTTTCATTCTTTTTATTTAAGTGACATTTTGGAATAAGCAAATGTTTTGTTTCTGTTCTTGCTAAGCCTCCATCTGACAGAACAAAAGGGAATTTTTTAGTAAGGCAGCTTTATAGTATAGCAGGAAGCATGGTTTTTAACAGCCAATGCTACACTAGCATTGCCCATCGGTCTCTTAAGGTTGCAGAAGAACTAATTATTAACATTTCATCTCTCAAGAAAGCTTCACAGATATGAAAATACCAGTGAGATTTATGTACTCTCATCAGCAAGTCTCTTGCAGCATTTCTGCTATCAGGGCCGGCCTTATAATACTCCAAGGTAACAGATGGACATACTCAACAGCGGAGCTGATTCTTCTCAACCAAGTTTCACAACAACCAGTGTTCACGGGGTGAAAGCAAGCATCCCTCTCAACTTCCCAATATCCGTTCTTTGGAGGCGTCTGTTGCACTGGTACCAAACCAGCATTTGGCTGCATAACAGCCGGGGTTTTGCTGGTACTCAGGAGAAAGTATCCGCTGTCTTTAGAGGAAGGGGAAGCCCCCAAAACTGCAACTGACAAAACTGGGACTAGATAGAGGGGAAAAAAACAGAGCTCCATACGACCTTGTTATGGACAATACTAGTGCTGACACTCTGCTAACAAACTTTTTTCATCAAAGTAGGATGACAGAAGTACTTCCCCGAGTAACAGCTGACAGCCCGTGGGATGCCCAAACACTTGCTAAAGTAACAGAAACCAATAAGACTAGAGCGCTCTGGAGACCCGAAGTACAAACCATTTTTAGGCGAGAGCGCCAAAAAGCGTGTACACTGGGAAAAGGAAGGAAAAAAATAGAGCTGTCCCTACCGACACTTGGGTTACAAAGATGCTACACATTATGAACTCTAAAACACAGTCTGAAAAACCCACCACATTTAATCAGCACAAAGCTGCGATAACATGCACACCTCATTCAGTGCTTCCAACACGCATCTTGGCTTTTACTCCCTAACAACACTTACAAGAAGCTCTTCCTTACCGTGTGCACAGCTTCACCCTCACTATATTTCACATTTTCCTATGCTACAACTGCTAGACAGGACTTTGGTGCTAGGAAGTTGCAATCAGAGCCTTTAAATGGTCTGTCACACCTTATCTGAGGTAGATTCTGAGCTCTTTGGGATAGCTGCAACCTTTTCACAGCTGGTTTCTGTAGTGCCTAGCATTGCTCTGGTTTCTCACGGCAAATGTGTTCCCAAGAACTATAATACAAATACATCTTAATATACCTGCTCAAAAGTTGAGGAAGGCTGGAAATAATGGGTCCATATCCTGGTGCATTGTCATAGAGCTCAAACAATGGTGCAGCGACCAGCTTGTAATTTTTTGGGACTGCAAACAAAGCTAAAAACAAATACAAGAAAAACCACCACAGATTCAGCCAAGGTATCACCACCCTTGATCCGTATACCTCAAAACAAGATCACTTTATAGCACTAGAGTAGGTTTATTCCTTTTCTAGTTAAAGATGGGGTTCATGTGCTATACATACACTGATGCACAAGCAGGAATGAGCATTTACTAGCAACTCATGTTCAAAGAATCACCTATCTTCAAAACTGGTATCAGCATTTAATTTTGTAGTGATCAACTATAAACAACTGCCAAGCATACAAACACAAACTTGATAACACATTTTCTTGCATGAAATGCAAGCATTTAGACATTATTATAAATACAACCCTTTGTTGTAAACAAACGCTTACCCTTTTCTTGAAGCTGGACCAAGAAAAGCTTTTTGTGCTCTTTTGGTTTTGTAATATGAGCTGGGATATAGGGATACTGGAAGAAAAACCATAAAAATTGGTTGTACAGAGCTTTGAAAATATTGTGCAATCTTAAGTGCTACTTTATAAATTAGTAAGCACTATGCATGCTTTCAATGTGTCAAATTGTTCTTTTGTGTCATCAAATAATGAAAACCACTTTTATAAAAAACTACTCAGAAAGGAATGCTGTTGCTGTCACAACTATTGCCAGGATCTAAGTACTTCTGAGCAGTTAAACAACCCAACAAGACAGAAATGCACAACTGAGCAAGTATTTTCAGTATTAAAGCATTTAGAAACAGGGTAGCGTGACTATTTGATTCACAGGGCATCTGTTCCATATGCAGCCGTGCAGGAGTCTCCATTGTGGCTACGCTAGGGATTTAAATGGTGTGTCTGGCTCAGCACAGGACTGGAAGCTATTACATCCAGTGGTTTCTCGTCCATCAGGACAGGTGTGAGGAAGGGGAGCGGACTTTCCCCAAGAAAAAGTCTGTAGTTTCTCCTCCGCCACAGAAAGGAGGTGAAATAGGTAAAAAACAGAAAAACTAATTGCTCATGCAGCACGTACTCAAAAAGCCCAACTGGTAGGTTGAAGGCTTTTGGAAGAACAATCAATACATGACTGAAGGAGGTGAAAGTCAACGTGAGTACGCACCTGTGGAGGTTCAAAGTTCGGTCTCCACCAGTTACCAATGCAGTCATCAATCACCCAGTCTTGCTGAACACCATCCTGACGACCCAGTATCTATCAAAAAAATCCAGTTACAGTCAAAACTATGAATACCCCATGTCAATTTTTTTAGAAAACATACAGTGGAAGCATGAAGACTTGCTGTAATAAGGGTCTGGTGTAGTTCAGAACTGCTCTGGACCAGCTTTTAATAGATTTAAGGAGTACTTTCGTATAAAGTGACATTTTTTAGTAAAAGCCTCACCCGGCAGGACAAGGACACTCTAGACAGCGTTTCAAATTCCACGCTGTGTTCAGTTGAACTGAGTCCCGTCAGACCAATAGGAAGAATGAAATGCATTGTTACGCTACCTGACAGAATTAATTTAGGTTACGCAGAGAGCATGAGAGGTTAACTGGTGCATTGGGAAGACTATCTCAGAAGCAAGTCCTCATCAGCTGTGCTCCGCAACATATTTTATTGCCCATCTGCACACTCACTTGCCCGAAGCCAGCCAAAAAGTAAAGCTGCAAATGAACATGGGACTTGAGCAGCAGGTAGGAGGAGCTCAGCCACTAGACCACTCTGTCACACTCACAATGCAGATAAATTAAAACTTACTGCTTTATTTGTTAACTACCCAAGAACATCACAAAAGCACCAAGATAACAGAAGCAATAAGACAACTACTCTAGTGCTTTGCCTTATTCTGTTAAGTCTAAAATAATCCAACATTCTGGGATAGCAACATAATGAAAGAAAACAGACCTCTGTCATTAAGCGTTTGAGCCCTTCTACCTCATCTTCTCCTGGATTGAGTTCACCACCAGGTCTGTTAAAATAATCAATGATGAAAGCTAAAGTTATGTTTTATTGCATTTACAGACTTCCACAGGTAAAGAAGGATGTGCTTCCAGGCAGGGAGTTATAAATTCATTCAAGGCCTTTAAGTCAGAAGTTCCAAATCTAACTTTGTCGAATTTGAAGACAGTAGGATAGCTTTCACCAAACCCGTGACTAAAATGACTACTGTATGTCCCTTAACAAAAAACACCCATTATATAGAATACTTCTGCAGGACAAAGGGTAACAACATACACGATACTAACTGGGAGACTTAAAAGGTAAAGTTTTAACAATAATATAAAAGCACCAGAAGTTGAAGAAAGGGCTGCAAATACGGACCATATTTGTTCTTGTCTCAAAACCAGCACTCACTGAAGCACAAAGGAAGCAGAAAATAAAACTCATGTGGGGAACCATCCTGCATTTGATGCAAGGTTAATGAAAAAAACCTAAACCCGCACTTTCATCATTATAAATTTTTCAGAACTTCTAAAGTCTAGCATAATTTGCCCACGCACATCCCCTAAAATCAAGATGTCAAAGAATAATCCAGATTAAACATTAGATTTCAGGCACACACAATTCAGAACAAACAATGTAAGTGTTAAAAACATAAGACCAAGAACACAAGCAGGATAACTTGAGACACGTCAAGCCCATTCAGTTTAAAAAAAAGAAAACGAGCACTGCCACCATCACTACAATCATATGATCCAACTACTAAAATGTCACTCTGGCACTGATAACCATCAGATGAACTGAAGCAATTTTCTCAAATTCAGAAGCCTCCCTTTCTTGCTGTGCCCAGCTCACCCAGTAGTTTGTAAACAAGTATCATTCCGCATTTACTTCACCATTTTTGTAGCCATAGCATGAGCAAACGTAAGCATAACATCTTTCACAATGTAAGAACAACACGCCACCTACCCATAGTAAGTTTTAAACAGGATTTTACCATAGTGATGCACTGAAGATTTCCAGACAGTTCAAAACTGTCACTCCACTCACAAGCAGAGTCAGGCAAAGACATTTAGATGAAAACCCCACCATTCAAAAAGAGTTTTCCCATGGGAAGTCTTTGCAAGAAATGAATCCCATTCAAAACATCTGTCAGTGGAACACATTTTAACCTCTAGTCTGCATGTTTAGTGGTCTGTGACAATAAATTCAAGTGAAATGTTACATTCAAGAAGCAGACACTTACAGCTTGAAAAAAGTTGTACCCAGCTGCAGTAAGAGCACGTGGGGCAGCCTGTGCTCATGTACAATCAGAACCCCTTCCACTGTCCGCCTCATGCCGATCTTGTCAAACTCCTCCCTCATGCGCTGAAACCGAGCTGCCACCGAACTGTCCTTCTCATACAGGGGCTCCTTTGTACCAAATGTGTAATTTGTCAGAGGATACCTGCAAGGGCGGAAAAAATATGTTACTGCATAACAAGAAATCTAAGTTTAAATCACTATGACACAGCACGCACACCGAGGCAGAACCTTCTGTGCTTGATGGAACAGTATCTCATTCATAGCGCTGGGATAGAAGTTCTTGTTTGTGACTTAGGGGGCTCCTATTGCATGAAGATCTGCACTGCGATACATACAAGTGCAGAAAGTCCTGCTGATTGACACGCTAGCATGGTGCTGGTCCAAAAGAAATAAAGAAACCCAGAAGAATCAGCAGCAACCGTTATTAAACAGCCACTTCTTTGATCCCCACACTGCAGAGAAAAGGCAGCCGAGGCTCTGAGAGGCGCTGGGAAAGGGACAGGAGAAAAAAGCTCTGCTGGGAAGGAAGCAAGCTGCACAGGACAGCGGGTTTTTTTACGCAGAAGTAAATGAAGAGCCTGAGAACTAAACGGTCAGAAGCGGTTTTGTTTTGAAGTGGGAAATCAGACATCTGGATCACAGAAGAGGAGAAACGCTGAGTGTCTAAGAGCAGGGCCGAGACCCTGGAGTAAGATCAAGAGTTTGAGCAGATCACTCCGCTGGGCTAGGTGCTGGACCTCTGTCTCCTCCAGTGACACTACAGTGGAAACTCGAGAGATTTCCTCAGGTAAGAGGGACTGAGAAGAGTCAGAAAAGAAAGGAAAGCTTAGGCAAGAAATCAGTCATTCCTAGAGAGCACAGAGGGCAAGCGGAAAATGTTGTTGTACAGCAAAATCCAAGTAACACAGCAATCTGACAGCACAAGGCCTGGAGGGAAAACGGGATCGTCAGACTAAGTCAAAAAGGGAGAAGAAAACTGGTGCTGGGCAGAGCTGTAACGAGTTATCATCACGGTTTTATTGACTTGTGGCATACAGCAACTGAATTAATAGAATAAATGACTGATTAAAAGGAATGTTTTCCTTGAAATGCATCTCATTGTGTATTCTTTCCTCAATACTTAAGCATGTCAAAATTAAGTAGTATATACTCTTCCCCTCCTCAAACTCCCCCTCATGTTTTACAGTGGCAAAATCACAAGTCAGCTCCCCTTGCTTCACTATAGCTTAGAACCATCTACATTTCTTCTTCCATTCATTTCCATTTTAAGACACACAAAAAACGTTATTAATAAACTCCTATGCAAACTCTAATGTGAATACATTAGTCTGTACATCCAAATCCCCAGCCTATACTTTAAAAAAAAAATTGACGCTGATAACGCAGCTTCCTGCCCAGTCTTTTTTCAGAAGCAATATAAAAATATTGCAATCTCTGAAGTTTCTAGTTGAACTTCCAAAAATCTCCTTCTAATTGTGAATAAACTCAGCTATACCAAAAAATACACGAGTCTGTGATTAATAGCTAAAATTGAATATTAACTGTTGTAGTTAACATTTTTCTGTAGTAAACATGTTTCTGCAACTGGACAGACACACTTATCAAGAATACATCCATCTGAGTTTACTGGAAGAAGCTACAGCATAGGGATTCTCATACCAAAAAAGTAAAACTTTCTAGCAAATAATTTGCATCTCTGACAGAAGCAAAGTTTTCTCTGGTAGCAACCACTCTGAATTTAAATTACAATACCTGAATCACCAGGCACACTCAACCATATCCTACTGACTACACGGTGTGAGCCCACATTCCATCCAGGCCAATGGCCTGCTTCTCTCTCTGCCGGCAAAGGCAGATGCCTATGAGAGAGCATATCAGAGAAGAAGCATGTATGACGTTCACCACTAAATACTCCATAACTTTGTTATTTGGGGTTCACACTTCATAGAACGGTTTAGGTTGGAAGGGACCTTAAAGGCCACCCAGTGCCACCCCCTGCCCTGGGCAGGGACACCTCCCACCAGCCCAGGTGGCTCTAAGCCCCGTCCAGCCTGGCCTTGAACCCCTCCAGGGATGGGGCAGCCACAGCTTCTCTGGGCAACCTGGGCCAGGGGCTCACCGCCCTCACAGCCAACAATTTCTGCCTCACATCTCACCTAAATCTCCCCTCTTCCAGTTTAAAACCGTTCCTGTCGTCCCATGGCTCCCCTCCCTGCTCCAGAGTCCCTCCCCAGCTTTCCTGGAGCCCCTTTCAGGACTGGAAGGGGCTCTAAGCTCTCCCCGGAGCACTCCCGACTCAGATGCTGTTTCTATATCCTAAAGCATATACACTAAACGCTGCATATTCCCCTGATGGCTGGCAAGCCTTCAGTGACCACAACATCCTACAGTGCGGCGTTTCACAGCACGCCACTGTAGGGGTAAACAGAGCCCTGACCGGCAATTGGGCTCTCCCCTCAGCCCCTGGGCCGGGGGCGGCCCTTGCAAGGCCGGTTCTTAGGGAAAAAGCCCCGCGGGCTGCCCAAGGGCGGCCCCGCGGCTGCTGAGGGAGCGGGGAAGGGCCCGTTAGTGGGACGGGAGGGGACGGGCCCAGGCAGGCCCGAGGCGGCGCTCACAGATTGATGGTCCTCTCCAGCGTGAGCGGCTTCGTCTGCTGGATGTACTTGTTCCCGAACTGGTTCACCCCACGGGGCCAGCCGGTCTGCGAACGGTTGGGCGGCACCACGGACATGGCGGCGAGGGAAGCGGTCAATGCTCAGCGGCGGGAACGGCGTCCGCCATTAACCTCCCCGCCAGGCCGCACACCCGCCGGAACCGCCCGCCACGCTTCCGCCGCCACCAGAGAGGGGACGCTCTGCCCCCTCTCACTGGTGCTTTGTCGTCGCGCCCCGCCCTTCCCCCTCGCCCTCATTGGGCAGCGAAGAGCCCCGGCGCTACCCGATTGGCCCGGTGGGCGGCGCGGTGCCCGCCGGGAGTTGTAGTCCGGCGGGGCAGCCAGCGGCATGAGCGCTAAGCGGCGCCGGGCTTCGCTGCCGGCGGGGAAGAAGCGGGGGAAGCGGGAGGCGTCCGCCGAGCTCTGCGCTGCCTTGAGGGACGCAGCCCTGCGGGAGCGGGCAGCAGCAGCGTGGGGTGGCGGGGAGCCGCTCCGCCACGGTACGGCCCCCTTTCCCCAAGGCCCGGCCTGCGCGGCGGCGGCCCCCTACCTCCCCTCACCGGCGGCCTTTCCATTCCAGAGGCGGCAGCGGTGGAGTCGGCTCCGTTCCGGCACGGCGTTATCCCCGGCTTCCTGGCGAGCTCGGCGGAGGCGCTGCGAGACGAGCTGCTGGGCCTCGGCTTCCACGGGCGGCGCAACGACCTCCTCTCGCTGCGGCAGGTGGGCCCCGGGCCGGGCCGGGCCGGGCCGCGCCGAGGCGGGCCCTGCCACCCTAACTCCCCTCCCTTCTTCTCTTCTATGGGCCACCGCAGTCCGAGGAGCTGGGGGGAAGGACGGAGCCCCACATCGCCGCGCTGAGGTAAAGCCGCCGGGCTCGGGGCTTCACCACCTCCCGGTGGGCTCGGTGAGGGGAACGGCCCTGGCCTGCTCCCCGGGGAGGGCAAGGGCTGCAGCCGCCTCCTGACACGGTGTCCGGGCCAGAAACCGGTCTTGAAGAGCTGAATCTATGTTGGTCGCGGTCCTGAAATCAGTTAAGGGTTTCCCTCTGAGCAGCGCAAGCTGATTCAGCCCTCACACTGTCTGTCACTTCCAGCTTCGCTGCTGGCTGTCGTCAGCAGTGTTGTAAACGCCGTGCGGTTCCACAGGGACACAGCTGTTCTCTGGCAGGAACAGTGCTTTCGCCTTCCCTGGAGGGGTTCAAGGCCAGGCTGGACGGGCCTTGGAGCAACCCGGGCTGGTGGGAGGTGTCCCTGCCCAGGGCAGGGGGTGGCACTGGGTGGCCTTTAAGGTCCCTTCCAACCCAAACCATTCGATGACTGTTTGATAGTTGGAAGGGAGATAAATAAACTATGATGATATGTTTTATAATGTGGGAGGACACATACCTTTTGCTTGGCTTCTTAGGCATGCCCTGTGTGAAGAATTCCAAGCCTGGCTTTCTGCTGTGACCCAGATTGAGCTGGAGCCGACTATTGACATCTCCTGTGCTAAATATGAATATACCGGTCAGTCTATAAGCAATCCTTTCCCCAAAGCTTCTATGGGTGTATAGGAAACTACAGAATACCTAACTATATAAACCCACCACAGCCCCTTTCTAATTCCAGAGGGTCCTAGAAGGTATCAGCAGCAAATCGAAGTCACTTAAAATGAAGTCCCAATTATGGGGAAAAAAAACCCTGTTGCTGTAATTCATGCTGCTGATGGCTTTAACTGGGCCCAGTGTTGCAGCATGCCCCCCTCCTTTCGGAGATGTGCAGCCCGTTGTTTGCATCTTGCTTCCATGCAAAAGGGCGGCGTGTTCAACTTCTGGCTGCCACAGTTGAGTTTGTGAAGGCTGGTACTAAACCGTCACCTTGGTGAGTCCAGGTTACGGCTGCGCCTACCCTTTTAGCCGTGAAAAAACGCTGTAGGAAGGGGAAAATATTTTCCTGCTGTCAGCTCTACTTTTGTGCGATGAATTGTTGGTCCAGCTTTTCTGTTCCCAGGGCACCCCTCTCCCCTCTATTCCAGCAACAAACCTACTCAAAAGGCAGCTCTATATTTAAAAGGGCTTGAATCGTTATTTCAGCCAGGAATCTCTGTCCACTGCACCCAGTGACAGCCGCGGAGGGGTGGCTGATGAGTTATAACTGCCCATACCTCCAGAGTGGGCTAATCCGCTGACTGTAGTGCCATCCCACAGAAGTTAATCTTGCAAATCTTGGGCTGGTGATGCTGACGAGTGAAAATGCAGTTCTTAGAAAGGGCGTGTTTTTTCTTGTTGTACTCTTGCGGGGACAAAGCAGGGAAGCAGCCATTGGAATGACTCATGCATGTACTGGAAAGGTGCTACTGCAGCAAAACGTGTGTAATTGCAGATGTCTTGCTGTGCCACGATGATGAGCTGGAAGGTCGGAGAATTGCTTTCATCCTGTACCTTGTGCCACCCTGGGAGAAAAGCGATGGCGGAACGCTGGACCTGTACAGCACAGACGGTAAGAGCTGCGAGCTCAGCCTCGGGTGGCTGAAAAAGATGAAGTTTAGGTGCCCCTTGCAGCAGCTCTCTCCTCAAACAGCGCAAGGGAGATACAGAGTTTCTCCTTTGTCTAGAGAAGCTGGTAAAATTGTATAGGTAAAATTTGCACTTTAGAGATGGGCTGTAGTGGGCTTTGCAGACAGTGCTAATGGGTGACAGCAGAGGAACAGGAGAAGATAGTGAAGAGGGGAATCCTTTTTTTTTCCATTTTTTTTTTTTAAGGGCCGAGAGTGGAAGCAGGATGGAAGTGATGCCAATAGCTATGCTTGGAACTCTAAAGCGATGGAGATAACTTCTCTTTCCAGCAACAGAAGTCCACTGACTCGTCATCAAGCCCTTACTCTGAGCTCCATCCCTTATTTTCAGGTGTATTGCCAGTCGCAGTGTCATGAAGTCGGAGAGAAATGGTAGTTTCTAGTGAGTTCCAGTTCATATCTTAACCAGAGTCTGTTTTCTTCCTCCTCAGAGCACTTTCAGCCACAGCGAATCGTCAAGTCATTAGTGCCTTCGTGGAACACGATGGTTTTCTTTGAAGTGTCTCCAGTCTCTTTCCACCAGGCAAGGAGCTGTCTTTTGTTCATTTTTTGATTCTTCTTGTTGTGGTTATTCATTCTGTGGGTTATTACAGTCCTGGTGAGGAGGGAGAAGGCAAAGGGAGAACCACAGGTAGAATGCATACAGCACTTAGCATTCAAGGAGTCACCCACCAGAGTCTTTAACTGCTAGGGCCAGGGCCCCTTCGCAGCGGGTGACTCCAGAGGGCCAACGGGTGCCCCTTTCGACTCCTCACATATGCACACTCTTACTCTCGGGTGCACTCTCTCCTTCTTCAGGCTCAACCCTCAGTTTCCCACAGCGGAGTCTCGGGCGTTGCATTTTATAAAAGTAAATAATTTAATCGAAAGGTACAGGTGCAGGGTCAGCCCGGGCTGGGTGCCTCCAGAGAGGGACATGGAACACAGAAATCCCTGGGCAGTGAAACCCTTGTGATCTGTACACGCGCTGTTCACGCATCTTTCAGTCCAATAGTGATTTTTGGTCTGGGGTCTTGTAATATCTTATTGGATTCTTTCTCTGTGTCCAGGCGGGCAGGCCATTGACTGCTCGTATCTTGTTAATTTGCAGTCTCTGCTGAGGGTTGGAGCCTCCTTATCGTCTGATTTACGCTTCTTGTGTACCTGCACATCACCATGGGGAACTGAAAAGTCCCAGACTTAGGGAAAAATACTAGTGAAACATCNTGGGTTATTACAGTCCTGGTGAGGAGGGAGAAGGCAAAGGGAGAACCACAGGTAGAATGCATACAGCACTTAGCATTCAAGGAGTCACCCACCAGAGTCTTTAACTGCTAGGGCCAGGGCCCCTTCGCAGCGGGTGACTCCAGAGGGCCAACGGGTGCCCCTTTCGACTCCTCACATATGCACACTCTTACTCTCGGGTGCACTCTCTCCTTCTTCAGGCTCAACCCTCAGTTTCCCACAGCGGAGTCTCGGGCGTTGCATTTTATAAAAGTAAATAATTTAATCGAAAGGTACAGGTGCAGGGTCAGCCCGGGCTGGGTGCCTCCAGAGAGGGACATGGAACACAGAAATCCCTGGGCAGTGAAACCCTTGTGATCTGTACACGCGCTGTTCACGCATCTTTCAGTCCAATAGTGATTTTTGGTCTGGGGTCTTGTAATATCTTATTGGATTCTTTCTCTGTGTCCAGGCGGGCAGGCCATTGACTGCTCGTATCTTGTTAATTTGCAGTCTCTGCTGAGGGTTGGAGCCTCCTTATCGTCTGATTTACGCTTCTTGTGTACCTGCACATCACCATGGGGAACTGAAAAGTCCCAGACTTAGGGAAAAATACTAGTGAAACATCAGTGTATTATCAACATTTTCCTCACGCTAGAAGACTAAACACAGCATTGTACCAGCTGCTAGGAAAATTACTAAGAAAATCTATTGCGGCCTAAAGGCTTCAGCAAATCTAGACACTCATGCTAAGTAAAGCTAGGCAAACAGCATAAATCACACCATATTAATAACCCTAAGTCACTTATTCTAATTAAACTTACTTGTTTAAGCTAAAAAACTAATATCTGTCAACAGGTGTTGGTTTGGCTGTGGTGACTAGAGATTTTGTTTGTTTGCTTGTTTTAAACTAGCTCACATTTTTCATGCAGATGCCATGACTTTGCTCCAAAAGAGCTTCTCAGCGCATCAGCTTGCCCATAGGGCACTAGGCAGATACGGCTTTACCCCCTCTGTAACACAGGTGTAACGGGGGTTCCCTACAGTAGAAATGCTGATATGGTTAAGTAGGACTTTGTGGCACTTACCAGGAAGATGCTTGGGAAGGGGATGAAGCGTCTGTGGAACTGCGTGATACAAACACTTGGCTGAAATCTGAAACTCCTGTGTACTCGAGAATACCACGGACTGTAACAAACAGGGCCACAGAGCAGAAGGTTAGAGAGGAAGAAAATCCGTGGTTTAAGTTGGGTACGTTCTCACCTAGACTGCTTAGGGTTTTACTTCTGTGTTATTTATCTCTTACAATTAATTAACAGACGCATCTACTTGGTCACTGCCCTAATTGTTTTCAGGGAGTGATTTAATCTTGTCATAAAAATCCACGTTCCGCTTAGCCTTGTGACTGCCTCCTACTGACCTAAACTTAATCCCACACATTGGCACTATCCAATCCTGTGCACTGTCTCAGATACTGTTAGCACAGGCAATGAACTCAGTTTAAATCATAAACTTATTTTTATAAGCATCAAGCTTAACTGGGAGTGCCGTGAATCAAAGCCTCCCAGATCTGCACCTCACTGGTTGTGCTCGGAGTATTTGCTGAACCACTGAATCATTTCTTTGACACTTTCATCAGTAAAGCGTAGAGTCTGCGAATTACTGTCAGAGAACTGTGTCAGGCTCAGAGAGATACGAAGCCTTCACAGCACATGCCAGCCTCAAATCCCTCTCAGATATTGGGCAAAGAGCGTTTAGTCAGTACTGCCTAATAGATCTTCAGGTTTTGGACTTTGTGGTGTACAAAACGGCCACTACAGCTCTGTAACAATCACTAAGAGCCAAAACCTTTTCAGAACAAACTCACTGTTTCTTCCTCCTGTTCCATCCAGTCTGTTCTAAAAACAAACAAAAAACCCAGTGCAAAGTCTTTATGTGCTATTCAAAAATTCACAGTTTGTGGCTTGGAACCAGTCATAACGGGGTGGCTTTCTCTTCATCCTGCCATTACAGTACACTGCCCTAGAATGTGGAAAATTTTCAGTTTAACCCAATTTACCTCAGTGTGCAATTTGATGAAATCAAGGTTTAACAGTGGCCATCACTCTGCAAAACCCCGGGGTTTCCACAGACCAGGTTAAAAGCCAGGACAGAGGGGTTGCACTTAGTCTGACAGGTAGATCTTCAATCCAGAGCCAAAAGCATCAGGCAAATGCTCTTCATGATGGCTTCTATTACAGCACTTTTTAAAAATTAAAGCACAAAAAGGTAGACTGATACAGTCTGCAGGGACCCACAGATACTCAGTGTTTCCTGAGTTTCCAGATTAAGCTGTCACAGCTAATTTTTGCAGCCTATGATAGTTGGTTCTTCAACAGAACAAATGGTAGAAAACTAAAATACCATTACTTTTAATATGAGAATGACTCAATGCTCTCGGAGAAATGGAACAGATTCTGTTAGGAGCTTGGAGTAAAAGCTTAGACTGGAATTCTGGACGCTTACAATAGATTTGAGCATCAGAGTTTGCTTTAAGCCCTCTTTCTGTAAGCCAAGAATAATCCAGCCTGGTGTAGCCCTTGTCTGACTTTTTTGTGTATGCAGCAGGCTCTCTGGAATCAGCTCCACCTCCTGTGATGAGTCGACGTGGTATCTGTTACAGCTGGTCCTTAAACGTGTTGTATTCTAAACAGTAACATGCTGCTCAACGTTGTTCCAGGTGTCAGAAGTTCTGTCTGAGGAGAAGTGCCGCTTGTCAGTGAGCGGCTGGTTTCACGGCCCGCCAATTGTCAGACCTGCACGCCACATCGAAGCTGCCTTGCCCAGGAGCCCACACATCCCCTACGATGTGAGTAACAACCTACATCTGCTTCTCTGCATTTCTCTTTCTTTCCTGTCCCTGCAAGACCTGTTATGGGATGCACTGATGCTTGGGTTGCTTTAACCTTTAACTTATCCCATTCTCTTTTTTTTTTTGTTTCCTGTCCATAAATTTGTAGCTGGTTTCTTTCTTTCTTGTCTGTCTTTCTTGACTATGTACATTTTGCACACCTACAATAATGCAGAGAAGGCAGCAAATACTCATGGTGCAATTAAAAAAAAAAAAAAAAAANAAAAGGAATGGAGCGTGTGTGTGGAGGAATCCAGCCCTGTGGCTAGCTGGGTAATCGGGGAATCCTTTTTATTTTTGCAAATCCAACATTCAAATCCATTTCCCTTCCAGCATGAAATCTTGTATGAGTGGATCAATCTAGTTTATTTGGACATGGACTCCCAAGCTCAAATCCAGGAGGAATTTGAGGAGCGATCAGAAATTCTCCTTAAGGATTTTCTTAAGGTGAGCCCTTAGGAGCCTCAAACAAGGCAGAGAAATAATTAACAGTGCCTTGTCCGAGAGCAGAGGATGGCTGCTTCTAGCACACCAAGGGAGATGTGGGAGCTAAATGTTAAAGTTTCTGCACTATCTTTCTCCTTTAGAAAGAAAAATACCAACTACTATGTCAAGCTTTGGAGAACAAAGACATCCAGTGGAGTAGCCGAGGACCTGCTAATAAAAGGTGGGGAGTGACAGCATCCTACACGTATTGGTCAGGCCGAGCAGGAACTGCCATGAGGCTGAACTGGTTGATGCTGCCCCCATGGATGTGGTCCTTGATGGTTCTCCAACAAGGAGATACATCTGCTGATACATCTATTGTCTTTCAGACTCTATGAGACAGCAGAGGAAGACAGCCTCCCTGACATCCTGAAGAAATTCCTGCAGTTCTTACGCTCTGAGGCCTTGTTTTTACTGCTTTCCAACTTCACTGGCCTAAAGCTGCACTTCCTGGCTCCCTCTGATGAGGATGAAGATGCTGAGGAAGGAAGAGCAGCAGACACCGCTGGGCACAGCGGTCCCAAATCCGAGCAGGAAGAGACTGAACAACACGCTGATGGCAATCCCCACCAGCCAGACCAGCCCGACAACATCCCTGAAGCACAAGGTGGCGAGACACAGAATGGTAAGTCCAGCAGCAGCGTGAAAGGGCTGGAGCAGAATCCTGACATTAAGGATGTCTGCAGCGGAATTCCCAGTGATCTTAATGGAACTAGGATTTCACCTTGTACTGCAGCCAGCACAAGGCAGCAGCACAAATGGGGCACTTGAAGCATGTCACACTGGGTATCTAAAATAAGTGAGCATTGCAAAAGAATTTGGAATAAAAAAAACTAACTTGAAGATACCGTTTTGAACAGACTTAAGGGTGGGACTTCTGTAGGAGTTACAGCATGGGTGAGGGCGGGTGTTAACTAATTGCCCAATAATCTTTTGCCAGTAGTTACACCCCTGCTTCATCTAAAGCAGATTCTTGTAGGAGACCAAATCAAAAGGAAGAAAGTGATCAGAAATAAATTAGATAATTAGAATTAGAAAAACCAATAAGCTAAAACTAGGATTTAACCTTTCAGAAAATGCTGCCAGCCTAAATAACCACTTAGTTGTCGGCAATGAGATATCGTTGCTAGAAAAGATTAATTTGGGATTCACGGATTGGTGCTGTTTATTTAGAACAGTGCCTTTGAAGAATTTTTGAAAATGCTCATATTGGTACTGAGTCAGGCAAGTTAGTAGACAATGGAATAAAAGGTAATAAAAACCCAAATCCTACTGAAAATCCCACCAGAATGCTTACCTGGTACAAAAGCTTCGTTTTTCCAATTTTCACAGCTAGTCATTTTCCCTCTTCTACCTGCCATGTTCCCACTGTGTAATTTTTAAATTCACATTCGAGAAGGGCATAGTTTGGGGCTGCAGGAATTGAAAACTGAGCTAGAGCTATCAGACAAGAAAGGCTTCCCCAAATTCTGACATACCTCCTGGGACGGCAAGTGAAGAGTGAGTTCAGAGCAATGTCATTCTTCACTGAAGCATCCGGTTGTTTCAGTACTTCGAGAACAGATAGGTTGCTGGCTCTTGAAGTTTGGAACGCTACTGTAAATCTTGAGGAGGGGAAAACAACGAAAACAAAAGGAAGAACTGGTTAAACCAGAGCACGTCACAGCTTGGTCCCTTTCAAAGAGCAAATCTTATCCCATTCCTCCACACTGGTCACAGCACATAACTTAGAGCTGCATCTAGGAAAAAAGTTACCATGAGATCTGTGGTTTTACTTTGTCTTCCCTGAAGGCTTTCCTGGGGCTGGCAAACAGCTCCACAGTGGCGTGGCAGCGCAGGGGCTTGCCCCCTACATGCCTGGAGATGTGCAGGCGTCAGCTCTTGCACAATGTCATTGTTTTCCCTGGCTTCTATGTGCCCTCTTCTAGGCTCGGGTACTCCTGTGTGTGCAGGGGAGCTGAGGCACTGGACCCACGGGCACTATACTCTAGTCCACGACGCTCAAGCAACAGAATTTGCTCTCGACCTGCTCTTCTTCTGTGGCTGTGAGGGTAAGCGGACAACGTGCAAGTTATCAGACTCTCCTTACAAGGTCTACCTAAAGGAAGGACTTCTGAATTCTCAGCAATGCTACGATAGCCAAGAATTTCCCTGTTCTTTGCTATATAGAAGGGCTCTGCAGACTTTATCCTAGTCCTCGCTTCTGCGTAAGCACTTGCCCAAAGATTGGAACGTGGCCGTGGGACCAGTTTTGACCTTTCCGGCTGGAGCCAGGCGGTGGCGCTTGGGCAGAGAAAAGGCTGCGTCTCCCAGACCTTTCCTCTCACTAGGCCGTGGCTCTGGGCACGGCAGAGGGTCAGGGGGCCAGAATACCCACTAAAAGTGGTCTATTTTGCCCCTTTTCTCATCAAAATTGCCACTGCCTCCGACTCACAAAACCCAGGGTTTTCAAAAGTCACTTCAGGCATGTCTAGGCATTGTAGGCTGATCGCTAGCTAGTGGTGAAAACAAAAATCTAAACATAAGCATTTTGGACTAGCTAAGCCCAGAATGCATGGCTGAAACCGCCTGGCACATGCTGGTAATTATACCGCAAGCCTTTTGCATATCTGCTAAGGCAAAACTGCTCTGCATGTGAGGAGCAGAGCGCCAAGCAGCCTTAAATGGCCTGTCTGTGGTAAAAGGCAAGTCTGGTACATTTGCTTCAAGTTGTTTCTGATTTGAAAAAAAAAAAAAAATTAGAAAAATAAAAACCAGACTGGCAAGAGGTAAACTGGGGATCATCCTGTATCCAGTAACTGTGGAGAGTGGGGTGGAAAACCAGCATCTCCAGGAAGGCTGTGTGGAGCCGGGACAGCACTGAACTTTCTAAGAACCTTTCTTTTCTCTTTTAAGACTGGGATCCGGAATATGGTGGCTTTACTTCCTACATTGCTAAAGGTGAAGATGAAGAGGTAAGGACCTCGGTTGCTAGCTGCAACTTAGAGAAATAGTTTAGGGTGGAGAGGCATAATTACACTTTGTTGTAATGCTAACATAATCCTGCGGGTGCTCAGTATCGCACTGGAGCCTTAATGCCTGAATTACTACTCGAGGGCGTAGCTCTGGCTTCAGCTTCAAGAGCTTAACGTTCACCGTAAAGCTCAAGCTCTTACAGTGCCTAATGCCACCTGCATTTGGGAAGCCTCAGAGGGGCACAAGGCTGTGGCAGAGGTGATGCGTTCTCGGGGAGGGCTGTTCACTAGGATCGCATTCAGTGTCAGACTACTCAGAGCGCTGAGCAGTCATACTAAGAAGTTGTCCAGAATCCCTTGCTGTGTAACAAAGGCTTCAGGTTGAGGGGTATTAAAATGAAAATAGTGACGTAGTTAATTTTCTAACACCAGACCTTTGTTCTGACTAGCTTTTGAAACAGTTATTTCTTCCTAGGAATGATATTAAAGCCATTTTTGTGAAACTGATTTCCTCCCTTACTTCCATTCCTTCTAGCTGCTGACAGTGAATCCAGAGGACAACTGCTTGGCCTTAGTTTACAGGGACAAAGAAACTATGAAGTTTGTGAAATACATCAATCACCGTAGCTTGGCACGCCTGAAAAAGCACCCAAACAGAACAGGATTTTGGGATTTTTCCTTTGTCTATTACGAGTGATGGTACAGAGTGGGACACTGGTGTCGCATAGAAAATAGGGGGGGGGGCAGGTTTGTACACAGGCATTCGGCTGGGGCCTAAGCCCAGAGAGACTTTGCTGCTGCTACCTTCGCCACGCCATATACGAGCTGTGCCCTGCTAAGTGGGGTCTAGGTGGCTTTTTTTATTAACTGTACAAATGGAAATTCAGTCTCCTCCCGAGTCCTTTGTAGCGCACACTCTTGACTGCTTTTAATGCTACGTGGAGGGCGTCATTGTCACATAGCTGTCAGCTTTCCAGCTGCTCTCTTGTGAAAACAGCACAGTAGGATGCAGCTCTAGCCTGCCAGGGTGAAAACTGCGGTTGTACATTGCCCCAAGCTTATGACTGATTTTATTAAAAAAAAAGGAAATGGGTCAGTTAAATGCTTCAAAGTCTGGTTGGGCAAGTCTTGTTACAAAACGCTCAAGACATTTTCTGGGGCTTAACTGTGTTCCCTGGTTGTAGAGTCAGAAATAAAGGATCTGCCATGGGAAATATGAGGTTTTTCCAGCTGCACAACTCTGTGGAGTTGGGAAAGAAGACAGTGAAGCTATAAAGCTGCTGGCATTAAGCAGGACCTGGCACTGTAACAAGGACCAGGACTTTTTTATGCTAAATGCCTTGCAGACAGACCCAGATGCAGCCCTTTCTCCAAACAATTTACAAGCTCAGGAGATGAGAAACCTGCTCCTGCGTCCTTCTGTGCGTGGATGGCTCTGAGACAGTTGTGGCTCCAGCCTCAGAACGGGCAGTGGACTGGTAGCAGGAAGGTGCTAACTCACCTCTCCCCGGCTTGTCATCCACAGGCAGTGGGAGGGTCACCAGCAGCGTGGCCTTGTGATGTGTTTTGTCCTGGAGTCTGCTGAGCTCTGACATGGCTTCTGTCACTGGAAACCAGCTCAGATCTTTCCAGGCAGCAGATACTCGGCTCCTGTGGTAAACAGTACAAGACAGATGGTAGCCTTGGTGCCATACTTTCCTCCAGCACACGTTTCCAGCACTGCCCCACATTCACTGCGAGCAGAACTGTACCAGACCGCGGTGTCCAGCCCAGCATGAGGTGCTGCTGCTGAGCCGTGCTGGCTGCTTCGGGAGGCAGCCAGACTGCAGGACACCCTGCTGCCGGCTCGGCCCTGGCCTGCACATGCTTGCCTGAAACTTTAGATTTTTTGGCAATGAATAGACACAGGTGTACCTTCAGCTCCTCCAAGCCAGACAGTTGCAGGGGAGAGTGTGTGCGTATTATTCCTCCTGCTTCTCTTGGGCTGGGAGAGGGCAGCTTTGGGTTAGAGTCTGCTGCCTCTCCAGTTCCAGGCCTGTTACTGAAGACCAGCGTGGTGGTGTAAGACCGCAGCTGGCAGCAGAGGAGCAGTCAGATCAAAGCAAGGCAAGCTGCATTGGCACACGAGAACTCTGCACCCCTCAGCGCAGCAGCAGGATGTCCTTTGGGCATGTCTTCATGAAGATAAGGGAGTAACAACCTTCAGCTGCGATCCCAATGCACAAGGTTCAAAAAAGGAACCACGAGAGCATGAAGCTGCAGCCGTTGCTTCTAAAAGGGAAGGTGTCTCAGCCCCCGCAACTGCTTTAAGCTACTTAAGACAAGGGGATGAAGTTAAACACAAGGACAGGATGCTCTCTGTGAATTACTGGTTTCTGGGCAGCAGCTGTTCTGGGGGAGAAAATAGTTCTTACTCTGAGCTGCTCCAGTAGAAACAGACAAGTGATGGAGGTTTCCAAGAAAAAAAAGGTAATTAAAATTGTTTGGGTAGTTTCGAGCAAAGGTGACTATTCACAGCATAGTCAGCTAGGCAAAGCTGGGAGTAAATTAATTAACAAAATGAAGTTACTTAGTCTACTGCACTGCCAACCTAAAAGCGTGCTTGGTAGATCTTAGAACAGCCTCCCAGGAGACTGGGAAGAAGCTGGGTGCTCTGAAGCTTGTTGCTTTTTAATAATAAATAATACACTAGAGGGCATACCAGGCTCTGCTTGAGCGAGCCCGTATCTCCCCGATCGCACAGGGAGCCACCCTTCTGCCTCCGGTGACTGAGATGAAGTAATTCAAGAAGCCAAATTTGCAGTTAGCATTCAAAGATTTAAAAATCAACACATCTCTGCTCTCCCACCCTTCCTGTTCAGCCTCGAAAGCCAAAGGCAGCCCCACACATGTCTGGCACTGCGGGTACAGGGGAAAGACCCCACTCGCCGAAATTTCAAATGACATGAGCTACTCAGGGAAAGGGAGGGGTCTTAATTTAGACCAAACCAATAATGGAAGCCCTCGCTATAGATGCTCTTGCGGGATACAAATCTGTATTTACAAATAGGCATAGCTGCTTGCAAAGTACTCTAATCATTATGGGAAGGAATATGAATATGAAATATATACATACCCACAAAATGAGTAAGCAGGGCAATATAGAAAAATAGGATCGAGAACAGCAAGCAAACAGAGTTATGGAGCGTGAGCAAGGGAGAACAGAAACTTCATACCCAGCAAGATGGCCTCACACAGACGTCAATCAGCTCAGCTGTACGAGGACACAGGTTTCCCACCGGCTGGCTGCACCTCCAAAGCCCAGCATTTGGCACACAGTACCAGCAGCTTTCAGTTACTGAAGTGCCGATTTAGGGCAACGCTTCACAATAAATTTTTTGGGATGTGGTGGTTATCAGTTTGCCAAGTAGCTAAAAACAGGAACAATTCAATACGGAGCAAGAGAAAACAGTGAAGGAATGGTTTTGGCATTCACAAACATGCAGCAAAGAAGTTCTGACATCGGGTATTCAGTGAATTAGCATTAATTAAGATGAGCAGCCACCCATGGACTTGGGAGAAATGGGGGCTAAAATCAGACAACCTGTTGTCAAGTGTCAGTTCCAATTTATTTTTTTTTTTTTTAAACTCCAAACAGGAACTTAAATTAGGAGATTGAAAATCACTGTTACACAGATGTCTCTTCAGCGGGTGCTGATACAGCACAGTACTTCTGCAGCGCGTTTCCTGGGCATCAAAGGGGCCGTAGGAGGAAAGCTCCAGCCCAAATTGAAGTTTCAGGAAGGACTGTGGTCTAGACCCAGTCCCCAGCGCACGTACCAAGGCGTGGTGCCACCTCAGCAGCCTTGCCCATGAATTTTTAGCAACATGCAGCTCTACCAGCGTGGTTTCAGAGATTATTCTGTAGTTGACCAGTGGCTTAACCTGCTGTGACCAGTTGCCCTCCCATACCTGAGGAGGGGATCACTAGGCGTTAGTCTTGGGCTGAATCATACCAGTGGGGACTGTTTGCCACCTATCTCCCACTGCAGGATCAGCTCACGTCAGCTGGCTGCTGTGTGACAGCCAAGGGCTGCTTTATTTCAACAGGCAACTGCAAACGTGGCATCACCTCAGCTTACGGGACATGGATTTTACATTTGGCAAAGATAAAAGTTGTTTTTACCGGAAAATAAATGACAAATTTGTTGTCAGAAACTTACTTAAGCGGGGGAAATCAACCATATCAGAGGTCTGGACTGTGACCGAAGGACTGACCTGACTGCCAAGAGGAGAACAGAGCCGGGACCAAGAGTGCCTGGTGTGTAGCCCTGACCATCAGGCTGACGGGAAAGCTGCTTTCTGACCAGAGCCGCTCTGTCATTGCTGAATGGACTACATAAATGTAAGCAAGCAAGCATTAGGATTTTGAACATACAGAAGAAGAGGTTGAAAGAGTGGGAACAGGTACAGCAGGCAGCAGAAAGCCCAGCGCTTATGCCAGGAGACTGTTCCATAATCAAGTCTTAAAGCTCACTTGCTTAGAACAGCATGGGTGGCTCACCACCCTTTGCAGCGAGGAGCTGGATTTGACTAACAACCAGGTTCTTAAAAGGATTCAAATGAGCTCCTGCTGCAGATTAGAAGTGGCAGAGAACCATACTTTTGGCAGGGCAGTTCTCCATATTGAAGGGTCTGAGGCAGTGGCAAGGGGACATTTTGGGGATTAAAATAAATGGCAAGAATTACTTTCCCCATTCCACTGGCTGCAGGCTCACCAGTTGCTCTGTAATAGATAGTGGGCTGCTGGCTTTAATTCAGTAATGGCAAGTAAGAGACAGACCAGTTACAGGATGTGGATACTCCTGGCAGCCCCAAGAAGCTACCCAAGAACTTTGCTTCACAGAGGTGAACTGCCTCTTCCCCACCCACGTTCCAAACACCGATCCATACGGTGGGAGATGTGATGAATGGCAGAGGAGCGAGGAGCACTGGGGCCCAACCTCTATCCTGTGCAGGATATTTTTAGCTTCTAGAAGAAATTTGCTTTGGCAAAGGTTCTAAAATATCTTAGATCTAAAGATAGAGCCTCACTGTAATGTTTTAATCCAATTCTAAGCAATCCCACAATTAATAACAGGTTTGAGCCAGGAGCCAAGACCTTTTTCAATACCTTCTTTTGATCCCATTAAGTACTGCCAGCTTTTCGTACGTATGCACCAAGCTTGGGTGTGTAGTTGTTTTTGTTGTTCCCAAAACACACCCTTGCCCACCTCAGTATCTGCAGGTTTTTTTTTTTTCCCCAGCAGTAGCATGGAACCAGTAGCTGGAAGCAAAACTTCCTGCGATCCAGGTGTGGGGAGAGCGCCGGATCTGAAACAGACCACTTCCGACCTGCGTGGATCGTGGAACTGGACAGCTTTCAAAGATCTTCTGGCTTAAAAGCCATCAAGGAGTTATCATCCCTTTGGTGCTTCTAGGGCACCAAACTGCAGTTTACCTAGAAAGCAGCACATCCCTGCAATGAAACCTCGGATTCTCCGACACAGAGAGCGTGCTCAGTGCACAGAGACTACGCAGCAAAACCAGAAGAGTGGTTTGGTTTTGATTTTTTTCAACAAATAAATTTACCCATACGCACATCCCCAACTAAATCAGACCAAAAGCAGTCAAACCAGTCTATGTTTTAATGGAAGAGGCCGATGCCTTAACTACAAAATATATTAAAATACATAAATAAGTTACTGTAAGAAAAATAACTGTTCCAAGGTTATACCTCTGTCTTGCATAAATATCACATCTGCGCTTAAACTCTGATATTTTCTTCACGAAGCTTTGGCCTGCATAATAACATTTATTGCCTGATGGCTTAACTAAAATGCTACCTTTGCAATTACTTCCCCCTACAGTGGGGTAGGGGACTGAATTGTCGTTACTGGTCCGTTGTCTGCCCGCTGCATGGAAACACTGGCCCTGTGCAACTGCTGCTCCTCCAGTCACTTTAAGAAGAGGCTGTTCCCACACGCATTATCCTGAACAGCATGTTAAAGTTGTTGCTTCTTATCGCATCCCGACAAGCGCTGATCACTTGTGTTTTAGGTTTGCCAACTGTAAAGAAAATAAAAGGAAAGAAAAAGCACTTCAGTTACTCAGTAAGAAACTGGTAGAAGTACTTATTTCACCCAGCCTCAAAAATTTAGGGGTTTCTTTCAAATATTTTTTAAATACACAGTGAAATGCCACCGTTTCTCTAATACATAAACAAACCCCTTTCTTTAAAGGGGAATGCTATAAATACCCAAAAAATACCTCCTTCCCCAAAGACCTACAGAACCAATAACATAAACAGCCCTGCTTAATATGATTCTAAGGCAGAATTACAAATTAAGAACTGAAACACTACTTTAAAAGTGCTTTTAAAATTGCATTCAACAAAACTAGCAATTTCTTTACCATCCAGAAAGCTGGAAACCGCTTTGAACTGTTCTTTCTAAAATTGTGATCCCAGATTATACTGGACACCCACAGTTCACTGTCACAGGCAATTGGCTTTGGCTGAAAAACGAAAGATTACTTCTACTAATTCAGTTTCAGGTGAAAAAGCCTGAAGTCACTTAACTAACCCAGGCGGCCTCCAAGACACATCTTATCTGCCTCACTGGGGTCCAAGACTCCCCATTCCTTCCAAACACACATACTTACCACGTAACCGCCCAGCCCTCTGGATTGCCTGATTTACAGCTTTCAGATTATTCAAGAGCTCCGTGTGATTGTTGCAACGAATTTTGTATTGATTTATTAAGTCTCTGTTAAGATCATACAGCTCGATGTACCGCGTCTTCATGTTTTTCCTGGGGGAACAATCAGTCCAGTTATTTGCATCTCTGGGGACAAGAATGTCATTCCTGGTTTGTCAACATGAAGGTGTAGCGATACGTGGTTGTGATGGCTACCACAGTTACCCACGTATGCCAGCTACAATACAGACTTGTCCAGACACATTGGTTATACTAATTACTTTCCTGAAAAAAAAAATGGTCTATTTTTGCAGTTATTTTATTCGGCAACCCAAAGAGGAGATGCCACTTTCCCCAGTTAAAGTAAAACTGCTCTACATTAGCTCAGACCTCTTTACTGCTGCTCTTGACAGTAAAGAGAGGACATTAGCAGGAGAACACAGCAAGTCAGAGTGAAAGGACTTACACCCAAAATTTCTTTCTTGGTGTTCTCAGAAGTTCACACAGTGCAGAGAGCTTTTATTGCCTTCTTCCCTTATTGTGTGTTTTCTGATTATCTCACCATCTTGAGGTTGATTCACCCCACCTGCATCATGCTAAGCCCCTACCTCTGCCCTTTTGTCTTCCCAAACTAGTATTCCACCTGAAGAACAAGGCTCAAGGAAAGCTCATGGTGGGACCAGCAAAGGCACCAATTTAACAACAAGAGTTGTAACTAGACAATCCCTATATCACACAAATGGGTTTTGTGCTCTTTTCTGCCTGAAAAGCAAAGATTGGCTGTTCTAAACCTAAAACACTCAAGCTAAGCAGCAATTACTCACATGTCTCCCAGGAGCCGTGCGTCTTCCGCCTGAACCAGCATGCTGCGGATGAGGTTGGAGTGTTCAGCCATGTCGGCAGTGAGCCTCTGATTCACCGCGTGGTGTTCATCCACCTGTCCAAGAAAAACAGTCATGAGAAAGGGCCCCTGGCACTCTGGGTCTGTTCAACAGAACAAAGAATAAACAGAAGATTGAGGGTGTCCCATTGTCTTTGCACAACAAGCCATAGCTGCGTGATTTCCACAAAGTGTTAAAGCAGTTCAGAGATCCTATCACACAAATGCCCCCAGTGACTGCTTTAGAAACACCCAATGCCTCCTCACCTTGACCAACACTTTCCGCAGCTCCTCAAAGTATGCAGGGAAATCTGCTTCCACCTGCAAATCTTCGATGGCCAGAAAGGAGGCCATTGACTGGATAATGTCACCAGCCAGATCAATATCATCCGTGTTGATGGAAATCTGTCAGAGAGGAAAGAAAGCACTTCGCTGCTCTTCCCTGCCAAAGTATCTCCCAGAATTGCCCAGCAGGACTGCCTCTCAGTTACCCGGCCTCAAAGCGTTTCATTCTATCAAGAGGCAAAACTGTTGTATGAGCAAGCTCTAGGCTTTTGGTAGGTAAGGAGACACTGATTTCAAAGGGGCTTTTATTCAGGCCTGGGGCAAAGAGTCATCTGTGCATACAGGACCAGTGCAAAAGTTACAGGCAGAAATTATGGCTCCCTGAAACCACCCTGTGTGGGAACAAATACCTTCCTACAGATCTGTAGGCTAAGCAGGATTTTTTCATTAACTGGTCCTGGAATTTTACCCACTAACAGTAAGAAGACCCAAAAGTTTCCAAAAACATCCCTAAAACATGAGTACTTTCTCTGCCTGTTCAGTTGTCTTTCATTTTTACTGCCTTGTATTGACACCGCCCTTACGTTTCACCAGGGTGTAATTAAACAGGCGTTCCCCTTGTCCATGAAGGTACTCACCTCTCCGCCGGGCTTGATTTTGATGCAGAGCTGACCTGCATTACGAAGCGAAGTGAAGCAAACCTGAAAGGGAGCGCTCTGAAACTCTGCATCCTCTGGTAGTAAGAAGCTCTGATTCAGCCACATAACAATCTTGCAAAAATAAAATGAAGAGCATCAGCCATCAAACTGCGTGAAAAGCCTGGAGAACCATGCAATGTCCCTGCATGTGATGTGCGCCAGGGCACAGTGTGCCTTGGAAGTTTCGTTCATTAAATTTCATCTCCTAATCCCATGTCATGAACTTGTTAGAACAAGCATAGTTGAATCCTTGCTCCAAAGCTGAATGTTCCACAGAAAAACAAATCCAACCACCAGAGACCACAGCCCGAGGTCAAAGCATAAGCCCGGGCCTTGGGACTGGAGAAAGCTGGGAAGCAAGGCTTGGTTCTTTCAAGGAAAGTTTCTTTTCATCTTGTTTTTTTTTTGCATTGGCTATTTAATGCAGTAAAGGCCATGTAAATAGGGCAGAGCCCTCCAGTTATGAGGGAAATGACCAGCTCTCATTACCCCCATCCCACAATTCACATCTTTTAGAACCAAAGCTACAGCACTGCTGCTCATCTGTTGTGAAATGGAGCCATTATCTGGGCACTGTATTGCCTTTTTCCTGTTCGCTGGTCATTTACAGAATTCATCGCTCACTACAGAGCTGCTGCTGCTGGCATTCCATCAACTGTCACACAGCAAACAATACAGTATCTGAAACACCTTATGTTCTCAGGCCATTGGTTCCCACAGCTTCAGGAACTCCTGAAGCAATCTTTCAAAGAAGGAAAAAAAGCACTGAGTCAAGTTGTTGACACAGACTCCAAAGGCCAGCACTGCAGTTCCCTGCATAATTTTCCCTTTGCTTTCGGAATCCTCAAGCTAATTGCAAACCCTCCACCTGCAGTGTCTGTACGCAGGACTGGGAAATAGGAAGCAGAGCAGAAACTCACCCTTTGTGGTCTCTCATTCATTGTGCAGTTAACAAAGCTCAGCGGCTCCGCAGCTGAGTCTGGGCTGCTCAGGGCATACATGGAAAAGCGAGGAAGCTGTCTTGTCAACTCAAACACATGGAACTGTGTGCTGGAACCAAGCCAAAGGAAAAATAGAGACAGTTACTAACATAACAGGTATTCACCTATTGCAATGGTTCCCAGTCCTTTTTTATCTGGCTACTGACAGCAGCAGCTTCCAGACATGTAATCAGCTGTTTCCCTGATCCTTCCAATGAAATACGTTCTCTAGGCTAACATATTTAAGATCTTACTATGTGACAGTATTTTCTTTACAGGTTCGGTGAAGTCTTACTAAAAGCAATAATAAAGACAAATAGAGAAAACAAAAAAAGGAATTAAGTTCTGTACATTCTTTCTGCAGTGGTTGGCTAGCTCTCAAAATATGCCTCCTCATTCAGGGAAAGGAAGCAGATGTGAGCAGGGAAAAAGTTGGTGTCAAGTGTATATGAAGACATTTTATTTCTATTGGAAACTGGAAAATTGTTGTCTTGAAGTCAGGCATATGCTACTTTCTACTTGCTCTGAAGACAAACTTAACTTCGTAGCTTGAAAGACACCGCTGTGCTTTCAGGCCTGCTCAGGTACTTCAGCCAGAACAGGCATCATTCTGGGCCTGGAGAGGCAGCCACTTAGAGCAGGCAGCCTGGATACAACCTCTACCTCTCGCAGCTCCCTCCCGAGACCCACAATAAGGCATCTCCGGACAAGAAATGCTTGCTGTTTCCCCAAAGGCAGAGTCGGAGCACCGCAGGTCCCAGTGACTCCAGAGCATTTAGACTTTGTCTGGAGAAGAGCTCAGCATCACAGGTGCAAGAGTGTTTTTAAGAAAGTATTCCAGCTCTGCTTCCAGTAACACAGAGAAGTGGGGCACCAGGGAATTAATGGTGTGCTCCTCACGGGACAAGCATGAAGGCATATTGTTGCTGTTCCCTGGTCACACAGTTAGCTCTGGAGACCAGCAGAGATCCCAACACAAAACTCACCTGTTTCTGTAACCCACAAAGGCTTTGATGTGCAAATCCACAGGGACATCTTTGGGTGGAATAAGGGGAACACGAACACAACCAGAGAGGTTCTGGAGACTGGGGTGTACCACGTGGCTCTCTCCTTCAAATATGCCTTCAGCAAAGATCAGCACCGCACGGATGATTGTGTCTTAGCAACAGGAAGAAAAAGCAGTTCCTAAATTAACAGCTGTCCTCTGGCAACATACCACCACTGTTTTCAGAAGTAAGCACAGTCAACTCTTTACACTCCTCCTCTGAATTGACAGTCACTAACACTGCTGTAGGTTAATGTTTAGAGTCAACACAAGGAGCGTTGCAGGGATCACCAAGACTCACTTCATCCAAGTTAAACGTTAATTGCCTTGGAAAATAACATGTAACAAGAAACAAATTCCATCAAACTCCTCTCCCCCGAGACCCATCAAAGGATCACAGCTTGATTCAAAACTGTGTGAAAGGAAAGCAACCACAAAGGGGAAATTACAGACAATAAAGGGGAGACAGGCAAATCACCAGCTAAATATAACTACAGGTTTGCATGAATTTACATGAAATTAATGTCAATGGTTGCAGGTTACCACTCACCGTTTGTGGTGGAAATACACAGCTCCACATGGGCAGACTGGCTGTCAGAGCCCAGATTAACCGAGAGGGCTGTCTGGAGTTGGGTATTTGCGGGAATCACACCTCTCTGCCCATCAGCTTCCTTCAACTGAGTGTTCAGTTCAGCCTGTTGCAAAACACATACCTTTCAGTATCAGAATTTCAAGATTTTCATTCAAGCAACCTAGAAAACATATACATAAGTCAGTTCTCTTTTCTTGCAGGACAAGGTTGCATTACAGCAATTCCCAGACATTTCACATTGCTACAAACAGCAGCTGGATTAGGCATGGAGCTGTGGACACTTGTGCTACGATTTGTTCAAGTGCTTTATTGTCGATGGAGCTCAGCTCTGTACGCACACCTTTATTCAGAAAAGCACTTAACATATATTCAATTTTAAGCATAAGCTTATATAATTCCATGCTTTTGCTATGGTGGTCATTTACTCTTCAAATATGAGTTTGCTCTTTCCTCAGACTATTTTTTGAAGCTCTTTAATTCTACACCTTCACCATCAAACCACAAGTGCGCTTCCTACACCCTGGCAGTGCTCCCAGCCCTCACCCAATTAATTACCTGATCCTCTCACGCAATCTCATCTGACCCCCGAGTTGGCTTATGCATTGGAAACTACAATTTGCAGTCATAAGCCAAAGCCCAGGGTGAACAGAATCCAGCTCCAAACAAAACTGCTCTGGCAAGACGAAGGAGCAAGGAAAATGTTACTTATTAAAATACAAAAAGCAAGTTCTAAACTTGCACAAGGAGCAAGTCAGATGCACGAATCCTCAGTAAACAATCTCGCTTCATCCTAACAGGTTAGAGCTCTGACTTGTCTGGACTGCCTCCAGACTGCTTCCCAGATTACTCCAGATTTATAGCAATGGAAAGGTGTGTTTTGGCCCTACACACTATTTAAGTAGTACCTTTGCATTTTCCTCATAATTTCTTAATTCCAGCAGCAGATTTTGTTTCTTTTGACTAAGTTCTCGGATCAGATCCTGCTCAGCACTCATATCCATTAGATTTCCCTTCATCTCCTCAGCTCCTGGCAGATAGCCTCGGACTGTACAGAAACAAAACATAGCCAATTTCAGCAAAACCTTTCACAATCTCCCCGAAACTTTAGTTCCTGTAACAAGACCCTTCGTACCACCCTCAGCAGCAGACACTGATTTCCACCTTCATTTGGTACCATTCAGCTGAGAACCTGAGCATTGATTTACACCCACCAAGGCTTTTGGTCTTCCTGGTGATCAGGACAAGAGAACTGCATATTTTAAAAAAGAAAAAAGGTGAATTACCAACCTGTCTTTAAGCTGTCTTTACCTGACCAAACAAGGGCAGTGCCCAGTCCTTTTGCGAGAGGATTCCCACTGCAATCATTCTTTCAGGTGCTTAGGCAAGTTTGCAATTATGCAAAATTAATAAAATGTGTACCTTGATTTCTAGAGCTGGTCAGAGGAGTTGTTACTGTCTGAAGGTGACTGTAAGTCACTGTCAATCAGCCAGTAAATAAGATTTACCCACATTAGTTTTTCCCCAAATCAAGGGATACTTCACTTCAAGGGGTAAGACCAGTTTCCCAGTAAAGCAGAGTGATGGAAATATCTCCAACTGCCTATGGGAACAGAAAAGCCAAACAGATGAGACAAAGATGCTTGCCATAAACTTCCATTTTGCTCTAGGGCTGTGTGCTCTGATTGCAGCAAAAAAATCTTATATCTGTGAAGAATATGCTGCCTGGCTGTGTAACCCTCAAACAGTTGCAGGGAACTTGAAAAGCATTCAGCAAGCACACTCCCCTCCAATGAAAGGACCCGCTTTATTATTTGAGTCATTCATTCATTTAAAATGAGAGCAAGGCAGAAAATACACTGAAACATGGAACACCTCAAGCGAAAGGATGCTGTCCCCAAACAGAACTCTAATGACAAGGACTATGAGAGTACATTGTCCATATAACCCCCAAAACAGAGCTATTACTATTTAATAACACCTAAAGGCTCCAGCCTAAACAAGCCATTATGCCAAGGTTTGTTTATGATGGACCCAGAAAAGGATGATATTAACCTACACAGTTCTGCTAGGGCAAGGTATCTTCAGAACTGTGTACAATGTTCCCCTTCTGTGAGCTTGGGAAAAAGGTTTATATGCTGAAGCCCAAGCACAGCAAATCCCCACAGCCTATGATTAAGACAGAGGAAAACACGGTGCTATTTAACACGCTTTTGTTCCAAATGGGTTGTGCCAGACCTGCCTGTCTCGGGCCACCGACACCAAGCAGTTGGATAATCACACTGGTGTCTTTCCTGGAGCCATCCTTGTAAATTACACTGACCTTATTTAAATTACCTGTGATCATATTTGTTTCCACTCACAGGAACCAGGTGTGACTTCTCAAATGCATGGTGGGATAAATACACCAGTCCTCCTATCTCAGGATAGCATTTTCCAGCAAACAAAGGGCTGTTAACATCTAAGATTTCGAATACAAAAACTGTTCGTCTTAAGAAGAAAGCCAAAACACATACACTCTTATCTGTCTAAACACCTTTACCCTCTGTAAAGCAACCAAAGAATTATTATATATAGGAAAAAAGATTTCCTATACATTCATCTACAATAATATGGGCTGAACAACCAGGGTCTGCACAGAATATAGTCATCTTTGCGTTATTAGGAAAGGACTTCTTCCGTTAGGCAAATGAATTTTGATGACTTCTTGGATCACAATGAAACACACGCCGCTTATCACAGAGAAGGCAATATTCAAAATCCTGTTTGCAGATAGCTAACGCAAAATTCCCTTAACTTCACATAAAGCGAAGGGAATCTGGCAGACAAAAACGCCTATGAAAACAAAATGTTTAGCTAATCTCAAATTATGTGATGTGCCTGATATTACTGTGTGTTAAATTAATATCCTGAACAATTCTTTTACCTTCACCGTCAACTGAACAGCAGATTAACTGGGTGCTCCCATCCATTCTGTAATCCCCCTCCACCACTCCTGCAATTGAGGAAGCAAAGTTGTCCTTAAAGATGACCTCCCCAGTGCGGTCACTGCGTGCATCAACCTGGAACAACAAAGAGTTCCAAGGCACAGCATGAACAGAAAAGCTAAGTCCAAAAATATATGTCATGCTGTACTCTGAGCTGTTAACTGAAAGCCAGCTCTGCTCATGGAACTGCAGGTGAACTTGCAGCTCTGCTGATCAGACCACCACACACAAAAAAAAATACCACCAAGAAATGACCTCTAGACAGACTCAGCTATAAGGAACTGCTCTTCAGAGACGCTTCCCTAAGTTACAAACAAGAGGAAGGAAAGAAGGGGACTGCAAGTCTGCACTGGGAAGGTTATGCACACATGAATGCAGCAATGATGGCACTATACCAGGAACAACTTTAATGTGATCCTTATAATCTCTTCTCTTTGCTGCAGTCCGTGATGAATTACTTTTATACACAAATACCACAACCTTTAATTATCTTTCACTGGAGAGGAACGGAGAGGGGGGGCTCAGTTCTGTGCAGTGTGCCTTTTCCAAAGCCTGGGACCCAGCATTACTCTTTCTAGGACCTAGGGACTGTTTCAGACCAACAAGCAGGGTAGAGACTGCCAGTGGAAAAGAACAGGGGGGGGGGGNGGAGAGGTTCTCTCTTTAACAATGCTATACACCTAATCCAACATAAGTTACAACATATCTGGGCTCTAGACTGCCAGCTTGATATGAAGTTAATTAAATTCCCCCAGGCTAATGAGAGTAATGAGAGGTGTGAAGAAAGAAGCATAGCTTTACAAAAAAACTTGGCAAGCTGCGTCCAGGGGAGATTTGGAAGCCAGAACAGTCATTTCTGGCAAAGGGGAATACCAAGCAACAGGCTTAAGAGACTAGGCCTGAGCTGTATAGAACGCTTTTACATGAAATGAAATAATACTTGATGGATTTGTTCTAATCCTGCCATAGTCAAGACTGTTGCTGCTCTCCTGTTGCACAACCGCTTTCTCCCCCCTGTAGTCTGAGAACATTCAGGAAACATCGCAGAGGATTATTAGCATGTGCTCAAGACACAGCTGAAAAGAGACACTTAAGAGCGCCAGGATGTGGCATATGATCTCCACTACCATGGCAACAACTTACCACACCTTAGCAATTGACTCTGAACTAAGCAGAGGAAGCAGCTTTTCTCTCATCTTGCACTTGGCACAGGATTCACCAGCCAAACAAGGTTTACTGCAATAGATCTTCAGCACTCAGTTTTCAACAGCCTTTTTAATTTTAGGTTGTTCTCCTTCAGACAATTTAACAGCCTTGTTCAAACACAGCTTCCAGATTTACAGCTCCTCGTTTGCCCCCTCTATAAACTCACCTTCCCATTGGACCAGCCAGTGATCAACTCACACACGCCGTCAGAGTTCAGGTCAAACGCATGTATGCTCATTGCTTGGTTCTTAGACTGAAGACAGAAAAAAAAGAACAAATTAAGCCTGGGTATGTTTTCTAAACTGCATATGCTTGAAACATGTGAGACACAGGAGTAGGAGGCTACAGAGATTACAGAAAGGAATAGAAAAATGTCTCTTAACAGGAAGTTTGAGCATCACTTTCTGTAAGGTCACACGTATCTCTGATATCTTAGCCCTTGCATTACAAATCTAGTCCACCGCTCTCAAAGGACTTGATCTTTCCTTTAAATACATTTACATCCAAGAAAATTACTAGAATTCACAAAAAAAAAAACAAGTGTAAAAAGCCAAATTCTCTAGGAAAAACAAATAAATTGGCGCTTCAACATTGTCATAAAATGAGATCAATGAGAAAAGCCATTAGCCTCTTCCTGCCACCTCCTAAGGAATTCCTCCTTTTATTACTATTAAATAGACTGGTCTGATCTGTGTTACAGGAAGAATATTAAAATGAGCATCAGGAAAGGATGTTGACAATATGATTTGCTGCAGCAGCTAATTGCTCTTGATGCAAAAAATTAGCTTCGAACACAGACAATGCAAGATTAATTCAGTCTCTGAAAAACAGTTTATTGATTCAACAATACAGCCAGAGGCATTTTCTAACACTGAACTCAAATTTCTCTGTTGCATTTCTGTTGCTTAAACAATGCTGCAAAGCTGAAGCATCCCTAGTAGTGCGTTTGTACCAGTGGTGTTAAGCCATCACCAATAGTCCCCAAAGCACTGACACAGTATTAATTTTGCATGTATCTATTAAAATAGGCTTTGTAAGAATAACATTACATTAAGTGCTATGCTCAGCAGAGAATTTCAAATTCATCTAAGGAGTAAGGAAAACATCAGAACAACCTGAGATTAGGTACAAAATCTCCTAGCAGTCTTCAAAGCCTTCAGTGATAATATTCCACCATGAGACTAACCTTAATCCTCCAGTAGCGGGCTGTCTTGTCATAAACTCCGACCGTCCCATTAGAGAGAGCATAACCAAACCGACTGCCGTACATGGGGCTAAGTGCAGTAACAGTCTTGGGTGAAAGGAGGGAGAGAGATGATACAGGAGTGAAAATTTCTGCATCTTCAGGTAACTGAGAACAGGTTATACAATATCTCTTTCCTATGAGCTGTACATTACTTAAACAGTAAGTCAGTCTATTGTGGAAAACAATAAATACTGAAGTAACTATTTTTAAAAATCAGTTTGAAATCACCAAAGGCCTTATAGGATTTCCTCACACAGGCTGCATTGCCAGCACTAAAATACACTTCACCAAAGATTGCAGAATTGCCCTCAAACCATGTACTTTGACCAAATATGTCCTACCACAAGCAGCAAAACAACTGCTCATAGGATTCCTGTGGTCATCAGTGCTAACACATTATCCTTGAAAACTTCCTCCAAACACACAACATTCCTTAAAGCTTCAGGAGCTGCGTGAGGATGGTAAGGAGTTCAAGATTACATGGGTTGGGAAAGCCCCAGAGATATTTTTGGTAGAAAATCTTTGCCTGAGATGAGCAAGATAAAAATTAACAGCTCCCACAGCTGGACTTTTTCTGGAACACAATTAGAACACCAGGCTAGGTAATACCTGAATAACCAGGGAAAGGCCCAAGAGTCATAACTTGGTCTGTTTCTCACTCCTTGTAAGACCCATTACCTTACAATTCTTCATTGAGCTAACGCTCTGAGGGCTTGGAAATGCTGGTCTTTCCATGCACTAAGACTAGACATTTTAATGTCAGGAGGAACAACTGCCATCACCTGTCTGGTCTTCTGTACAATGTAGCACAGGAGACTTCTTTAAATTAAATAATTCACAAACTTCTTAAACTCAGATGACTGCTCCTTGATTTTTTTTTTACCATAAAACATAATTTCCAAACCCTTTACCCTTTCAACTGACAGATCTTCTCCAAAGCCTTTCCCAAGTAACAACACCTTCTAAATCGTGAGGACAGAAGACCCCAGCAACAGTCAAACTCACAAACACAGTAATACTCCCTTTAATATCTGATTGTCCGTTTATAAATTCAAGAATCACAACAGTCTACAGTTTCAGTTTCACCAGGGTAAGAGATTAAATTCAGAAAATGCAAACCAGTCAAGTCTTCCAAACAAGCACAATGGAAAAAGCCATTGTTCCCTGAATTTACCTTCTTAAATGAAAGGTTTAGGTGCAGCTGTGCCCTTTTAAATTAGAACAGTAGGCTTGTAACAGGTCTCTAAAGACTATGAAGGTGTGGATTTAAAACAATTCTACTGTGGATCTGGAAATAAATCATACAAGAAAGCGATGGACCTTTAGCTTCCCTTTAACTAGAAATCACAACATGACTCCAGACTGGCTACTGTATGGACAGCAGAACATATTCCAGGCCCAGTTCTAATCCTAGCTATAGCAACAGCTTCCTTTCCTAGAACACTGCCTGGGGATTTGTCTTTTATAGCTCTTCGTAAGTGGTTTAGTAGCTAACTGAGCCTTTTAGTCCCAACTTGGGCAGTGGGGAGACCCGAGATCTTGAAGGACAAAAGGTCTGTCATGTGTCTTTACTCTACCCTGGGCCCAGAAGGGTCATGAGAAGGCTAGTAGAACTCCTGAACACAAGGGTATTTTTCTCCCTTCCAAGCAACCAAAATTTAACAGTGACGATCTCATGGTTCTTAAGCTAAAAAGCAATTCCCACACCTTTTAGCTATCCCTCTGAAAACTTATCTGCCCCATATTTTACTTTAAGCACTGCAAAGGTGCAGCTCTTTTTATTTTACAAGTCAGCATGTAACTCCAACTGCAACACAAACCTCCTGTTTTACCCGGGCAACCCCCTCCTACCCTGCCACGCGCTGTTTGGCTACACACAGGGGCAAGTTACTTCATCATGATTGTTGTCAATGCATTTGAGAAAAACCGTAGAATACATTTTTTTGCTCAGAAGGCACAAAGAGCTTCAATCACAAGCCAGTAACCTTAATCACCTTTGGATAGGGCCCTGACTTTCAGTCGAGCAATAGTCACTTTTCTCAACCTGGTGAAAGGTTTGTAAATAAATAAAGCAAAAACCCCCATGTATAATGAAAGACATTATTAAACTCGAACTTTTGCAGTTCTAGCAGAATAGATACCGTGCCAAATAGTTAAGTAACTATTTAACTACACAACAAATTTGAACCAGAGTAACCAGAGAAGCTTTACAGTACACAATACTTTCAGCTCCATCAGCAATTTAAATAAACATTAGCTACAAATAATTTACCTCTGTCTCTGACATTTCTGCTACGATCTCATCTTCTTTGAACACCCGGATGTCAAAATCTTCAGAGCCAACAAGAAGCTACAAAAAAATAAAGTCTACCTTAAAAATAGTTATTTGAGCTAAGGAGATAAAAAGGACATACTCCAGGACACACTCCAGGACACAGAGGGCAAATAAATATTCCAAGTCCAGAAATGAAGACGTTTTAACAGCTGTATGAAAAGTTGCCAGTGGAACAAAAGGTACCCTCTGTCAAGTCAAGATTTCAGGAGTCTCCCATTGATTAAATATTAGTTATACCTTTTCTTGTCAATCTAGACTCTACAAAAGCATAGTGCAGTATCTCGAGTAGGAAAGAGAAAAGATACATCGGAACATCAGGGCTATGCATTTTTCTTACTGTAATACATTCAGTGTTAGCATTTGTAACTGCAATTATACACATCAAAAATGCTACGCTGTGTCAGAGCAGGAGACCTGCAGCTCAGTTCTGACTTATTACTCCATGGGTTCAGAAAAACACGGACTCCCACTTACTAGCCTGTCAGCAAACGGCTGGGGAAAAAAAAAAAATCATTGCTTAGCACTGAACATCCATCATTTGAAAAAACCAAAACAACTCAGAACCAATTAATCCAAGTATCAAACCACCACTGCTCCTCCAACCTAAATGGCGCTGCCTCTACTGCAAAGCATAGGAAAAATGGGCTTTAACTCCATGTCAATGATTATACAAATAAGAAGGACATCAGCACCGAATTAGGTCTTCTGTATTCTCATTCCCTATTGTTTCTTACATCTTAGTTCTTTTCCTGTTTCCCAGTTGAGCAGGTAGAAGGTATTAACTGAAAAGCAGGCCCTTCAGACGGGAAAAGCACTGTCTAAAGATGGTGAGAAGTCACAGCTTCTATTTTGCAAATTGAGAAACCAGGGAACAGAACTGCTTAGTGCCTTGCCCATAAAGTCATCCATCAAATCAATGACAAACAGAATTATAAATGAAAGTTTAAAACCCGGTAGTACCTTTCCCCACTGGAACTGATAAGTCTTCCATCTTTACTTGGCGGAATAGACAGAAATCCATATTGAAGTTGGATTTTTAAAAAGATTAAAGAGGTTTTTTTCTTCCAAAGTAAAGGTGCTTCAAATTATGACAATGTAAATTACACCAACCTAAGCTTACTGTAGCTATTGAAATAATTCACAAGAAACAACATATGTTAAGAGGTACAGATTTCCTGACAAGTTGTAACTACCTGCAAGAAGTGACCACCTAAAAGTACAGAATCCTGAAACAATTACTGGTGATACTTGCCTTTCCTAGAGGTGCCTACATTATTTATTTTTTTTTCTCCATTTGATTCAACTCATCCCCCTCAATGACTTTCATTCCACTGGACTGGAATTTGACAACGCAAGGAAAAAGGGTTTTTTCCACAAAGTCTTTGGCAAGGTACATGTTACATAGTCCAAGAAAACATTCCAAACATGGATTTTCAGGGAACTAAACAGAAAAACTTAAGTAATTATGATTAAAACTGAAAGACAGATGACAAAAGTATTTTTAGCACGGTGATTTAACAGCATATTTACTTGCATCTGATGTATACTAGGAAGGTGTTACATTTCACATTTCTTAAAGACTCATTTATAAGCCTGATCCTTCAATTCCTTCAGGATGGAAGAATATTTACAGCAGAGAATGCCATACAAATTCACAGCTTCATCCATCCATTGCAGCCTGCATGATCAGAATGGCAGCTGTTTCCTATTGTTTGTCTCACATCCGATCAGGAAGACACTCGTTAGAAGTTATCTTCATTTTAAATCAGAAAAGCAAAGAATATTTCATCTCCCCGTGTCCCTATGAAAAAACAGTGGGACTGAATGTGAAGACAGGTTTCTTGATTTTGCCAATTTTAAGTGAAGCTCTTCACAGCAAAGCTTTTTAAGAGCTCACTTTTACATGTAAGATCCTTGCAAGTTGTTTCTCTGAAATTTAAAAAAAAAAAGTATTTATAACCATATTCATTAAATGCCACTGAAATAGGTGCCTTGTAACTGATGATCAGAGAAATTGTATTTGTCCTGGTGTAGTTTTTCTCCTGGAGACGTTTTCGATTACAGCTGGCAATCGATTCAAAGCAAAGCAGTAGTGCTGGCAAGACCCCAGATATCCTAGTTTTACACACTCCAAGTAGCCCCAGACACCAGTGCTGCTCCCTGTATGTGGACTGAGCATTTGTGCATGTCTTTGCCAGACTGGAGCCTCAAACAGGCACAGCTTCCGCACAGAGATCATTCTAACCAGTAATATAAAGCAGTCAGATTTGACAACCCATGTTTTTTTATTATAATTTCACTACAAGACCAGGAAAACAGATGAATTCACATGTAAATGTTTACAAACCTCAGTTTTGCCATCACCATCAAAGTCACACAGTGCTAATGAACGAACATTGTCTCCGGTAACCTAAAACAAGAAAGACAGTCCTCAATGCCCATGATAGCTGTCAGAAGCAAAACTATTTTTATGACCTCAACTGCAACAGAACAATTGACACAGTCAACAGTCAAGCAACATCTGAGTGCACTAAATACATGACCAAAATACAGCTTGAGGTCTGAGATAAATTAAGAAAGATCAACAACCAAATTAACATTTATCACATAAAAAAAATAATTCAAGAGGAATTAGTGCCATTGAAAGAATCTTGTAGTAACATCAAAAGCTTTATGCCTTACTGTCCAAAAAAGGTCATTTCCTTCATAATCAAAGCCCTGCAAAGCACAGTTTCCACCGATAATGGCAAGTGGAGATGAAATATCTCCCAGCTTTCCAAGAACTATTGCATTGGCTCCATCTGAAACCTACAGAGAAACATTAAAGAAAAAAGAAACGGCAGATAATGAGACATCAGAGTACACAAATAAAAAAGAGAGCTTCCACCATTATCACTGTCAGTTTAGCTGAGCTCTGAATGCCTATCAATTCTTTTAAATTTTGTCTTGCTAGGGGATGTGTGACAACACAAAAGTTTGCTCAGGCAGACACAAACATACATCACATTCACATTTTTCTTCTGAAATATTTTAGCTATTCTGAAGGCAAAACGTTCTGAACACAGTAATATAACTAACGCAAACAACAGAAGCATAATTAATTGTCCAAGTAATGTAAAAACTGTGATCTTTAGAATGGAAAGAAAAAGACAATGAAGATACTAAAAGAACCAGACAGTTAAATTAACTTGCCTCTCTGTAAAACAAATCTGAGTTGTTATATACATCGTAAGCTAATAGATTAGTCTGTGTTCCAACCAGAAGACAATCATAACCAAGCTGAGGGTTCAGCACTCCCGAAGCTAGACAAGCGATGCCTTGATTAATGTTGAGAAGAGAAATGTCCGAATCTTGGTTACTTTGCACCATTCGGTTTGTGCTTGTTCTCTGCCCTCGGGCATGAGGATTATGAATAAAAACCTGTAGAAACAAAGATATAAGTATTATCACAAAGCACATATGTGTTTGTATACAAACATTAGACTGCTGTTTGGATAATAACTGCGATGGGGAAGAAGGGCATTCATGCAATCAAGTGAGGACAAAATACTGGGGGGGTTGCTGACAATATTGTATCTGTTATTCTTTAGTTAAAAACTATTCTTTAAACTATACCTAAACAAGGAAAACAGCAGGAAAAAGCAGCAGAGTTGTGCCACCATTGTTTTGTTTGTTTCTGAAAATGGCAAATGACAAGTCTTTAGATGCAAAAAAGAGCAAACCAAAGGGAGCAACAACAAACTAAACAAATTATATCCAGCTGGTAACAGCGTTACCAAAACACCTCAAACATTTAGGACAATTTACCTGGTACCTATCTGTAACCTCCATCTGTAGGAGCACATGGTAATTTTAAAAGGGGTTTGCGATACACAAGTTCTTATTCTCACTGACCAATATTCAGTCACTGTAATTCTCTGGAGCAGAGTCAGAGGATGACAGGATATAACGCTTAATAGCCCTCGCTTCATGGCTGTACAGTCTGTCTCTCAACCAAGACCTTGTTCTATGCTGTTCCTAAAGGCTCCAAAATAAAATTAATAATAACACTGGGAAACATCACAGAGGAACCATGTTTGTACTTACAGCAACCTAAATGCCTCTGTGGGTTTATGCTTCCACCTATGTTTTGTTTATTAGTTAGGTTGTACTTGACACTCTTTTGTTTGTATTTCAAACAGAGCACACACAATGTTTTCTGTTCCCACAAGGCAGTCTTTGCATCACCTACAGAAACCTTAGCACCGCTCCCTCTACCAGCACTGAGGTTAGCTAGTAACGGCACTAAGGCTCGCTGCTGGAACTGAGGACAGTACGATAAAACCCCCAACTTGAAAAAATCCCATTATCATAGAATGGTTTGGGTTGGAAGGGACCTTAAAAGCCACCCAGGGCCACTCCCTGCCCTGGGCAGGGACACCTCCCACCAGCCCAGGTGGCTCCAAGCCCCGTCCAGCCTGGCCTTGAACCCCTCCAGGGATGGGGCAGCCACTGCTTCCCTGGGCAACCTTATCTACTAGAAAATGGGAAAGTTTCCTCAGCCACACAGCTGGGTTACCAGATATTAACTTCTGCAAACTCCCTGTTGCCACAAAACAGAGCTTCGAGTGCTAGTCCCCGTGCCTGCAGGTAGCTCCAGCGCCATCTCCATCGCTCCCGGCCTACAGACAGCAGAACAGACCTCTCTACCTCACCTGCCTTTGCGAGGGCGGGCAGGGAACCTGGCAGGCGTTAACACGGTTTTCTGCCGGAGCCAAAACACCAGAGACAGGCTGAGACCCCCACCGACACGCCGCTGGGCCGCAGGCCGGCCCTGCAGCCGAGGGGAGCGGGGCCTGACGGCGGGAGAGCGCCCGCCCGGGCGCCGGGGAGCCCCGGCAGCACCACCAGGGCAGGCCCCGGCCCCCGAGAAGGAACTTTTCCCCTCAGCTCAGCAGCGGCGGCCCGGCCCCGTGAGGGGACGCTGGGCGGGATGGCGGGCCGCGGCGTCCCGTTACCTTGCCCGCCTGCGTAGCGGCCGCCAGGCAAGGGTGCGTCCCGTCGTACCGGCCCAGCGCCACCATGCGGGGCAGGATCTTGTGGTTGAGCTTCAACGTGAACACGGGCACCAACATAGCGGCAGCAGAGAAACCGGGCCGGGCCGCGGGCCCCGCCGCCGGACGCGGGCTCCGCCGGGGCCGAGCACCGCCCGCT
>VXBH01001310.1:176256-273319 GCA_013400035.1 Rynchops niger
GCGTTCCTGTGCCCCCTGCTGTGGGTGACCCTGCTCTGGCAGGGGGTGGGACAGGATGATCTCCAGAGGTCCCTTCCAACCCTACCATTCCACGATTGTAATATCTTGAGTTTGAAGGGACCCATAAGGATCATAGAGTCCACCTCTCCAAACTACTTATATATATATATATATGTGTGTGTGTTTATACAAGTAGTTTATAGCTAAATTAATACTAAATTCTTCACATGGCAGTATATGAGCTGTCATATGGCATCTGCAGCCCACTTCTGACAGGTCCATAGATCTGCCTTAAGAACGTAGTCCTGCAAGGCAAAGCTCTCTGAGACTACTGGAAATCATTTTCTTGATGTTTAGTGCTTGGGGAGGGTGGGTAGAAAAGCGTCATGTTCTAGAAGACCTGCTTTTGCTGGTCTGTCTGTGCCTCTGTATGTATAGAAACTGTTCACAGCTGAGCAAGGGTTGTTCTGTCTTCCTCTGAAGGTTTCTGTGCATCTTGAGTGAAACCTGCAGCGGAGATGGATACTGAAGGCTTTGGAGAACTTCTCCAGCAGGCAGAACAGCTCGCAGCCGAGACAGAAGGTATCTCTGAGCTCCCTCATGTAGAACGCAATCTGCAGGAGATCCAGCAGGCTGGGGAGCGCCTGCGTTCCCGCACTCTGACCCGCACTTCCCAGGAGACTGCAGATGTTAAGGCGTAAGTACAGATCACCGGCATTGCAAACTCTATGCAGAGGGTAGAAGCTGTTTACGAGTTTGTTTTCTAACAAGTGGGAAGTACTGCCAGGAGGACATGTCTGGGAGACACAGAATGACTGCAAAGCTGTTTGTTTGCCCCCCACACCCCCTTTCTTTCTCCTACTTAAATCCTTCTATTACTATATTAGTATTTTTTTTATCTGAGGAGATACCATTCCTGATTTCAGGCACTAAAGCCAAAAAGTGCAGTACCCATTTCTGGCTGCTGCTGAAGACATTTACCAACATGCTATAGAATTTTTCTCTCTGGAAGGACTTGGCAGCTGTGCAGTACTGCAGTGGAACAGCAGAAAGAGTTCAGCAGGGCTGAGGTGGTTAGATATACACATAGGGCTGTTCAGAGGTTGGTTTTTGTGCAGTTTTCATAACACAGCCAGGAGTGCTATCTGTATGTGGCTAGCTGCTGACCTAAATATTGGCAATGAATTTGGGTTTAGAGTTCTGTCTGTTCAATACTAATTTCATACCTGTACAATTTATTCCTTATAGGTCTGTTCTTCTCGGGTCTAGAGGGCTTGATATATCTCACATTTCTCAGCGATTAGAGAGTCTAAGTGCAGCCACTACATTTGAGCCTCTTGAACCTGTGAAGGACACTGATATCCAGGTAAGGGGCATTTCTGACATGTGAATTACACTGCCCTTGTAACTGCCACTCCTGTCCTCTGGTTCAAAGCTTTTCTAAGGCCATTGTAGAAATAGTCTTGTTGTGTGTTTAGTTCACTGGCTAGAGGAAGTACAGAGGAGAGATGCTGCTTTGAGTGATGAAAAATGTTTGAGTTTGCCATCAGAAGCAGCATTAAGTACCATATCGGCAGAAGTACTTTAAGTTCTAAACTCTTGCTGAAGTCAAGAGGAACTAGGTACGTACTTACTGCCTTTTCGGACCTGTCTTTGTTGGCTTTGCAAGCCTAAATTGCAGAGGGATACCTCTCCCTCATAGTTTTGAGACCTCTTTTTGTGTCTGGTTGGAAGAACACATACGGAACCACTTGGCAATTTTGAGGTGTTGGAGTAGGGGGCGTTTAAGTCAACAGGCAAAAGAGGTGAGTATAGCTTTTTCTTTCACTGTATCTCAGATGTCATAACGTCTTGGTAGACTGACTTTGCCATGTTTCATATGCTTTACCGGTGTGATTTAATCTTGTAAACTTTCCTGTAGGTTGTCTCCCCAGTTGTCTTTAGAAATTAACGCGACCCATCTATTTTTGCTCTAGGATAGTTGCCTGCCCTTGTAGAGTATCCTCATGATGAAGAAATCTGCAGTATTCATTACCAAGTTAAGAGCTGGTTTTGGAATTGATGATGTGGGTTGCATTGAAGATAACAGTATGAATTCCTGGTTAATCATTTTGAATCTTATATTCTCTCTCCTTACTGGCAGATGGCTAAGTTAGGAGGGTCACAAGAGTTGTAAGCTTCTTTTTCGCAGATGTAGTATGCCCTGAACTATTTAACTTCAGAAGGGAAAGGGAGGCAAGGGAGGTGTGTGAAGTTACCCCATTTTAACTAACGGTATCTTCTATTTAAGCATTTGGTACTTCCATTTTGGATGGATGGGCCCTTAGTCTGGTCTCATTTTAGTGTCGGAACCCTGGGGTCTCCTGTCTTCAGGCAGACTTACTTAATCCCCTGTTCTCTAAGGCCCATAGCTTTTCCCAGAGGCTGTGTGTGCTTGCTCTGGGGCATGTGACAAGATGTTTCTTCACAGTGCAAGCAGTCCTTCTCAGTGTTTGGGCTGCCTTCAGTCCTCTTGGGCTGAGAACGCAGAGGGATGACTCTGTGTGTGTGAGGACTGACTACTTGGAGCATCTAATGGTTTCTCCAAGATGGGGCTTCTTCTTGTGCCTCTGCATCTCTTCACCTTCTGGCAATTCCTAGCATATTTGGCTATCTTCTCTCACCCTCCCCAGATGTTTTTCCCCTCCTTTTCACTAAAAATTAGTGCACTCTGGAGACTATCTATTGCATGATCATAGAGTGAGAGCTCTAAACCACTGGCACTGTTCACTTTCTGTCTTTTCTCATTTTATTCTTTTGTTCCAGTTTCTGATGGTGTATTTCTAACTGGTGATATTAAACTTGGTACACGTCTTCCTTGACCCCATTCTGTCTAGACTTTTTTTCAAGAGCTCTTCTTTTTTTCTTCTTTTTTTTTTTTTTTTTCTTTTAGGTTTACTACTGCTGTTAATTCTTCTTTGATTTCTGGTGTTTTTCCTTTCTGCTTTGAGAGCAATCTTATTGTAGATTCTTAAGCCCAGAAGCAGTGGAGCTCTTGACTCTTTGAATCTGAGATTTATGGCATATGAGAAAATGGATAGGACTTTGTAATACTCACATTTTACTTTATTTTTATTGGTTACCTAACGAAAACATGAAGGTTTTCTTCTTTCTTAATTATACCAGATGTCAAGGACTTACCATTTGAAGTAGTGAATTCTGGTATATTCTGGTGATCATCTCAGTATATTTTCTTATCTCTGCTGTATTTCTTCTAAGACCCATGTCAATACTTGAATGTTTTTCATTAGAACGTGTTTATTTCTTTTAAAAAGGAAGTGTTGAAGTTTGAATTCATGGCAGTTGACATTATGGACTAAGCATACTATAAACTATTAAAATTAAGTAAAAAAATAAGCTTTTTTTTAAAAAAGTGACAGATAAGATTTAATCTCAAAATCTTGAAGGATGTGGGAGGAGATTTTTTTTTAAATATCTTACCATCTGAAATCAAGAGATTTTCAGCCATGCTTAAACAGATTTGGTATCTGAAACTCATTGTTTTCAACTTCAGGTGATTTCTGTGGGACTTGGGTACTTACCTTGTGTAGGCATTCCTGAAAGTTTCTTAAATACCAGTTTGTTTGCATGTTTAGGTGCCAAAATGCCTCTGTGTCTAGCCATCATTTTCAATCTGTCTTTTTGCCACAGAAGTTAATGATTTCTTTAGTCTTATTGAAACAATTTGAAATGCGAACATTTTGAAAAACAAGCTGGATACTTTTTTCTTTATATAAGGCATTTTAATTGACTGAACGTTTTTATATGGTCTGTTTCTCATGGGATTCTAGTCCATCCTAGTGGGGCTTGACATGAAGCACATGTTTAAAAGCGTCATCTAGTAAATAAGAAATTTTTCATTGTTTTCAAGCTTAATAAGTATGTTTAAGATTCTGAATAAATACTATGCTTTTTGTTTTGTTTGTGCACAAACTTATTTGTTTGTGTTGTGAATATAGAAACAATTGTATCCTCCTGTTTGGGAAAAGCTTCAAATCTAGCATAAAAATGGTGGTTAATTGCAAATCAATGTGTTTAAATGGCCAAATCGGCCAATAAGATTCAGCCCTTCCTTTAGGAAAACAGCTAAAAAGTACAAATGAAAACCAGGATTAAAATCAATCATTTAAATCAAAGTTCCCTGCTTGCTATTTTGAATCATGATTAACACTGGTGATTTAATCAGTGATCCCTTTAATTTAAACCTAACTACTCATGTCTGAGGCCTAATACATGTGTGCTTTGAATTTTAATTTTTTTTTTTGCAGGCCATGTGTAGAAAACATCCTAAATTAACTAAAGCCGATTTGCTATGGGAAGCATGGCGGGGTGCTCCATTTTAGATCTTCTTGCAGGTGCCCGAGTAAAGTGTCACTTTTAAGTGCTTTGTCGCTGTCCGTTTTGCAGTTAACGGGCGCAAGGATTTTTATGTTGGTTTGCAGAACATCACCCTCTGCTCTGTCTGAGGTTATTTGCAGTCAAATCTCAAGCCGTCTGGCTGATGTTGACAGTGGTCTGTTACCTGAGAGGAACTTGCTTAGAATATGGACAAGCCTCTGCATTCATCTGTAGGTTCTGGTGTGCAGTCATCAACAACAGAATCTTGGCCTTTCAGAGTAATTTTTAAGATTTTCTTGTTAGTTGCCTAAGAGGACCTTCATGTTAAATGCTGCTGATTATCCTCTAATTAGCTCCGTTAACCAAGCTGGTCTTAAAATTATTTGATGCTTTAGATAAGATGTGCTGCAAAAGCTCCTTCCTATGTTATTTTTCTCATACCATCAGATGGTTGTTGGGATTTGTTTTTGTTCTTCCTAGCTAATTAGTTTCATAAGGCTTCTTCAGGCTTGTTGTATTTATTTTGGGACTGATGTAGCTGTCCCTCTAAACTGTGTAGAATTCTCCCTCCGTGAGTTGCTCCCATTGTATCCTAGAAGGCAGTGTGATACAAGGAAGGGATCTGGTTTATTTACAGGACTTTGCTAATTCCTCTGCTGTTACTCAGAATTTACGCAGACATACTGGTAGGCTTTAACTCTGTGGACTGGGAAGGGCTGCTCTGTCCTGGATCAAGCCTGCAGCCCACGCTTTCTAGAATTACCATTACTCTTTTTTTTTAACCAACAAAAACTTCTTCCCAAATACGTGATGAACGTGGTTCGCAGGTTGTCATCAGTATTGTAGGCTCAGCTGTCCTTTCTTAGTCCTGTCTCTTCCTGATGCTCAACACACATACTTCTTAAGCCTGCATAGTTCACAGCAAATTTATTTAGCCTTAAATCCTGTCTGAAACTTTGTTGTCATTTGTAGATTCTTCTACACTCGAATTACTCTTGTATGTGTGGTGTCCCTCAAGCTTCAGTTTGAGCAAGTGGAGTTGTCGGTTCATAAATACTCTACAGCATCATTTGATTAAGAGGCTGAAACTTTTTTTCGGGTAAGCACCCGAAACTGCAAATCTGTGCACTCTTCTTCCCCGTAAAGCTGCGGTGGGACTCTGCATTGGTACAGCCAGTGTACACCACAGTGCAGGAGAAGGTGGTGCCTCTGGAGGTGAATATGGGCACTTGTGCCAGAGGCATAGACCTAATGCTTAGCCTTTGCTGACCATTGCAGTTATGTGAAGGGTACAAATATGATTAAATCTTCATTGTATGAATTTTAGGTGTCTGCTGGCTTTTAAATTCTACCGAAGCTCTTACATCATGAAAATACCCCATAGACTTCCTGCTTTGTGCTCCTACATCACTCCTTTGCATCCTGTGATTTCTCTGACAGTTTGCTTGAGCTTCTCCAGCTTTCTAACCTGAAGTATTTACTGACAGTCTCTGTTCCTTCTTATGTTGTGGTCTATTCTAGCAGCCTGTATGTGGGCAGCATAGAGAGATATGCTAGAATCTAATATCTCAAATGATGGCAGTTAGCACTGCAGAAGCAGAATTCCAGGAAATATCCTGTGTCTTATAAATAGACTAGAACACAGCAAGAAAAACAAGAGGGGAGCATCCTAGGGCATGTTGTCCCAGGATGCTGATGTGAAACATCTAGAAAGTGTTAAGAGAATCTAGGAATTCACCTTAGTAGAAGCCTCCACTTGGGTTAACAAGCAAGAGGGACTTTCTGTACAGAACCTCTTTTAAATGGTGCTCCATAGTGCTGACTAAAAAGAAGTGCACCAAATTGCAGCTCAATTAATTATCTGAATTATTTATCAGTTGTAAAATGTAGATTGCTTGCACATAAAAGGGTTGTAAGTCCAGGAAATGTCTCCCACTAGAGCAGTAGGCTGGGAAGATTATGAAAAAGATTCTAGGCCTGCCATTGAATTATAGAATTTGTATTTTTCCTCTCTCATTTCAAAGACTGTGTTCTTAAGTTGCTTGCAACACAATAAACACGTCTTGCAGCAAATCCAGTTCATAACAATTCCTATGTCAAGAGTTTATGAAGATCAAGATTTTCTAAATTGTCAAAAAGCCCTATTTTGGCAAAATCTTTTCAAAGTTCAATATGGTAGTCAAGTGATTCTTGATGCCATATTTAGTATGTAAATGCAATGTTGGGATTTTTGTTTGTTTCCTTGTGGCTTTTAAAAATCCCAGGTAAGGGTTGATTGTGCAAGCTGGCATCTCAAAGATGGGATGTGTGTGTATAGATGTAATATTGACATTCTGGTCAGAAAAGGTATTTCTTCACTCTTGCAGAGATGCAAGCCGTGATATCCTCTTCTGGTGAGCACTGTTGTAGCAGACCGTGCTCAGGTCGCAGTTAATGGCAGCCAGAGGAGGAATTACTACAAGTCTATGGGAAGGCTGCGCTATTGTAACGTGTAAGCTAGGACCTGCTCTTGCACCTGTGGTATTTGGTTTATCTATGGATGTCAGAGAGGGTTGGTGCTGCTCTAGTAAACTTGTTTGGGGTGCCCGGTAGGGGGTTAGTTGCAGGATCAAGGCTTGATTTATGCTTACTAAGGTATGTTGACTGATCACAGTATGCTTTACCGGGTGCTTTGTGTTTTGAACAGGTCACACTGGTGTGATGTTAGATTTAGCCCTCCCTACATGCTTGTTTTGAAATATTATGGTGGTACTTTAAGAACCAGGTTTGCTCTCACTTTTAAGGCTTGATCCGGCTCTGTGCGTCTGTATGGATGCTAGAGTTCTCCTTGCATACATTGTTTTATATGCTTAGAAAGTTTGAGGTGAAGTCCTGGCTCCATTACACTGAAGGAAAATCTTATTGAATTATCTCATTTGTACAACAGTTTCACCTTGGCCTTCTGATGTGGGCAGAACTGAAATTAAAGGTTGCAATTTGGGTTTGGGTTTGATTTCTGGGTGTGGATGTTCAGAGAATTGACTGAGTAGCTCTCTGGAAGTCCAGATACAGAAATAAGAGCTTTTATCTAAATGAAGGCAGAGGGTTAGACTGAAATCTGTCCAAGTGGCAACTGAGTCAGACTGAAGTTAAGTATCTGGGATATTTTCAAGTTTTTCAGAATACCATAAACAGGCAGCTTTGACTTCTAGTTTAGTGTTGGTAGAATCTGGGTCCCAGCACTGTTTGTTCTGTTTGTGTGTATGTACGCATATGACTCATAATTTAAAAATGCTTACTCTGACATCAGGTACTGAAAGGGTGCATTATTCAACCAGTGAGCTCTTACTGCTATTTCATATTACCATTTGTTATATACTTTGTGGTATCTGCTAGAATAATACCAAAGCCTGTGGTAATCTACTAGAGTGTAACTAAAATCAGAGTTTATAAATGGAAATGCTGACACAACCTTAAAGGGGCAACCTCAAGTGCTATTCACCATCCATTGTTCACATTAGCTTAGCCTGAAAATGCATTTTTCCTTTTGCAGATTTTGTCCTTTCCCATTTGCCAAACATTGATTTCTCCCCCACCCCCCGCCACAAGTCCTTCAGTTCTAATGGAGCTTGAAATTAAGGTGGCTTTATTTTTCTGTTGCTTCCTTGTTCACCCTAATCGATGATGCCAGCACAGCTGTGGGGACCTTTTAACTGTTGCAGAGCCAGGACATGAATGCAAGAGGACAGTCTTCTACCTTCATTTTTTTTTTTAGGGTTAGTCGTAAGCCGTTGGTTTCTTTGCATTACTGCAGGCTGAATGGAAAATATTATCTGTGGTCATAATTGTGAATTCTTCAAAAGCTGTAGAAATTTTATGCTCCAAAAATACCTCTCTACAAAGGTTCTCGGAGGTCTTCTTTTTCTTTTTTTACCTCCCATTTACAGTGCATGCTCATATCTGACCCTGCTGTCTTCTTTGCCTAGGTTGTCTCATTGATTTCATTCAGCATTTGACCCTTAATGGATACATTATGGCATGTAAATCAAGAATATAAATATCCTCATAATTAAATGTGGCCGGAGGCAGTGTTAACACAATTGAAGAAAGCGGTGATGTGGAATGAGTGAGTTTTTGATGTGCGGCAAATGGAGTTAAGGGATGTGGACCTTAGAAATATAAATTACAGAAACTTCCTCATCTCATCTGTTATGTGTTTGCTTGTCTCCCTTCTCCTAGATAGTGTGTAACAATTTTACATAAGCCTCTACAGGAAACCTGCAGCCTGTCTGTGCCTCTCTGCTGGGTGCTGAGACTTGCCGGGGCTTTTGCAGTATGCAGCCACGGCGAAGCAGCCGGGGGTTCAGTGGCCTGGCTGCCACCTTCCTGACGCTGACAGTCTCCGAATGAACAGGTTGTCCCCAAGCCTCCCAAGGCCTGTGCTGATCAAAGAACACCCTGGGAAGTGCCAAGGTGTGCGTAGGCTGGGATGCGATGGGGTTTAAGAGTGCAGCCTTCTCTGTTTCATAGCCGGTGTGGGCTTTTTGTTGGGGGAGGGTGGGATGTGTTTTGGTTTGGTTTTTTAAGTAAAAAAAAAAAAAAAAAAAAAAAAACCCAAACCANAGCTCCTTTTGGCATCAGGTAGGTGCGTTAACAACACTGTATAAAAAGAGAGGGGGGGGAACCCAAACCAAAAACAAAATGGAGAAGCCCAAAGCATTGGGAATGTGTTTGGGGTTTTGGGGTGTTATTTTTTTGCTTGTCACTTCTTCTCCTCACAGCTTAGTTTACATCTAAGCATCAGTTTTCTTTAGTTTCCGTTACTGGTTTAATAGCATGATTTAGTAGTGCAGTTTTAAATTACCCTGGCCTTATTCACCTTAAAAACAAACACATGCACCCTCTGAAAGACCCAAACCACGGCATATTTAATGTAGAATACTCCATGGCATCGTGTTAGTTGGCCAGGTTACAGTCACTCAATAAATGCTGTGATGCTGAGTTATTTCAAATTTCTTTTGTGTGCTTGGTTGCATGCTAACTAGAGTAATTATGTGGGGATCATCCAGTTCATCGTGGTTCTGATTGCGGATTCCTAACCCTAAGGGGTTAGGAACAGGGAGAGAGGAGTCATGATCTGCCTTTCCCTTTCATCATGGGTAAACAAGAGAGTATGAAAGGAACGTTTCAAAACTTTATGCTAATGCAAGGTCATGAGATGGAAAAATTGAGAACTCTTGTCCTAGTAGCTATGTTTATTGATCTATTTAAATTCTGATATGTCCTGGCACACTTTATATTTCCTGCCTGCTTAATCCAGATATGCTCTTTGCATCTCAAATAGTTACGACTGTAGACTTCTCATAAACATCTTTGAAGTCTCTATCATAAACATCTTAAAACAGAGGCCAGATTTCGAATTGTAACACTTGACTTCACTACCCCCTCCCCTTTATTCCTCCTTACGTTGCATAGGTCTGTCCTTTAAAGAAAATTGTTGCAGTTCCTAACTTAATCTTAACCCTTACCCCTGTGAAGGGGCAAATACAGTATAAAAGGCAGTTTGGAGTTTACATATGCAAAATACAGCCTCTCCTGTGCTGAAGAGTAGACAACTCTGCTTTTCTCAGCATTGCAGGATCCTTTAAAACATCACATGTAGCTGAAACTCTAGAGTGAACCTTAGCTGGTGGGATGTGATTATCTGAGTCAGAATTTCCCCAAGACCCTTCTCGGAGCAATGTTAGTATTGCAAGAAGTACTGTGGGATCGTTAGTGACTTTCTGGCTCCTCTTACCAGGAGGACGGCACTTCTAGCAACGCGATACCTCTTCGTGTCACGTCATCCCATTTAATTTAGTGCTCGCTGATGTCTTGTATTGACTACTGACCTAGACAGTGTGTGCTCAGCGTGTGCAAATGAACTATTGGAATTAGTATTTTCATGGTGCTGGAAAAATTTAGTAGAGCAGTTTCATCTCTGTGGCGATACAGATTGGTGAGAAGAAACAATGCTGAGATGCAAATTCTTGCAGCCTGGCAATTTGCCACCTCCATGTATCACGTGATAGAGCAATTACTTGGGCTAAAGAGATGGTTTTATTTATTTGAGGCTCAAATGTAGCTTTTGCAAAGCACCACTCCATTTTGTTTTGTAAAATATTGATATTTCCATCAATTTTGAAACCACTACAAAGAAAACGTAGACTTTATGGGAGAGGATTTGGAGATTTCCAGTACCTTTGTTGTAGTTCTGAAAGAAAAGATCTGCAGGGCTGTGCTGGAGTTTAACAGTGGAACTGGTTATACACAGAAGTGAACCCAATTCATCTTTGTTGCATTTAAGGGGGGGGAAATTGTGAAAAACTAAAAAGAAGGTAAATAAGGTTTCTAAAATATTAACAGCATTTTACACAGTAACAGCATAAGACCACAGTTTGGAGTGCTTTGTTTTTTTTTCTTTTTAACGTATTTGTTCTTGAAGTAATCCTGTTCTTTCAATCCAGAGTGGCCCATGGTGTGTCCTTCTAGTGCTTCTGTGGAAACTGGAACCGGAGATGCCGGGCTTTGGGAAGCCCTGCTCGTAGCCACGCAGAGGTCTTGTTGCGGGGACTTTTCATAGGTGGCAGAAACTTTCAGTCCCAGGGCTGCATCTGTGGTGGGTTAATGGATTTAAGCTGTAGGTTTGGGATTGAAAAGTGAATGTTTACCTATTTAAGTCAGTATGGCTTTTCAGTTCTTCTGAAAAGAAGAAGAAAACTTCCCAACTGCAATAGGAAAAAAAGAATTCTGATCTTCAGCAAACTTTTCTGAAATGGGACAGAGTGGCTTGGAGCTGACCTATACAAAGAGAGGGGGGTTTGTTACCTTTCCCCTGAACTACAGTTCTTTCAGGTTTTTTTGCTAGTGTCTTTATTACTTAAGTGTTGTCTTGAACATCTTTTTCAACTAATCCATCTGGTGCTGTGAGCTGTACAAAACAAATCGCTCTTCCACAAGGGAAGTTTGTAATGTGAGCAGGCTTGACTGTCTCGCTGAACTCCTTTGCTCCCAACCAGCATAAAACCCTGGACACTCTCTTTCCAGTGAGGCTGTTCATCAAATCTGTTTTTTTAAAAAAAAAATACACACAAAAAAACCCCAACAAACCAACAACCACCAGCAGCTGCTGCAGCTCTCGACTCCCTCCCCTTCTTTCAAGCCCCTCTAATTTACTCGGGCCGCTTGAAAGTGTTACTCCGCTGTTGAATTCCACTGGGGTTTATTACTAAACCATTTGTGTAATTTAGCAGTCTGGGAAAGGCCACGGGTATATTGTTGTGCATGCCCTCCTCTCCACTGTAGTAATTAGTCAGTTTGACTCCACATCCAAAATCTTAATCCTACCCATTATCAAGCTTTGGTTTAAAATAGTCACTAACTAATAACTGTGTAAAGTGTTTACCAATGCCTGGGCATCAAACTGGATGTCATTAAGCTTCCCCATGCAAAACATCAGCCTGAAATTTTGGCAGTTTGCAGAAGAATTGTTTTGGTTGTGTGTATGGATGTGTTCTTTAACTTTGCTTTTTGGAGTCAAAATGAATTCTTATTCCTGCCAAGATACGCTCCTAAAAGAAAGTTGCAGCCTTTTGAGGTGGAACTAAGGACACATGCATTTGCTTCACTTATTTAGATTTTTGGCACAACTTCTGTTCTCGCTGCCTCCTTTCTGTTTTCCTTCCTGTCCTTTATTTCTCATCTTTCTTCCACTCTCATTTTTTTTTTTTTCTTGCTCCAGTTATATTTATTGCCTTTGTTTTCCTACTTTGGATTCATTTATTACCTCCTGCCCGGTCTTTACTCAGGTCTGTGCTTTGACAATGTTTTGGGTGCAAGAGGGTTATTTACTTACTTTGAACTAAATGATTAAACTCCTGTTTAAACAAGAAGCAGTTCTTGCAAAATGTCTCATGTTAGTTTTCTGTGTACGTGGAAATGACCAAAAGAAGCTTAGGGAGGGGAGTTGGAAATTTTCTATAGCACTCCATTATTTGTGTCTCGGCAAGCATGCAAGATGCGTGGTGCTTCCACCAGAAAGGATCTGCTTAGGCAGCAGTTTGAGCCACAGCTAACAGATTATTTTTTTAACTTAATTGGAACAGCATGCTTGATTGTTGCTTGATAAAAATGACTTGAGAAGGTTGGAGCGACTTAGTTTTAAAATAACTTTATAGAGAATAAAACTTCATGTGGAACTGCCCTTTTCAAGCACTGATTTCTGGATTATGTGGCATCTTCAGTGTTTATTGTGGGGTGGAGGTGGGGAAAGGGAGAGAGGTTTTCTGACTCGTGGCATTTTTGAGGGAGCAAAGGGAAGGTTTGCCAGTGTTGCCGGAGTGCTGCTCAAGGGCTGGTGAAGGAGCAAAGACTGGTAAACAAGCCAGTGCTTAATTTCAATTTCAGCAACTTTATTAAGCCTTTTTGAATGGTTCAATTTGCTATCCTAGGCTTGAATCGGAGATGTGGGATTAGATGAAACTAAATTTGTCATAGTTGATTTATTAGATCGGATTTGGGTCACATCTATTCAGTTGTCTTTACGGGTTTATGACCAGCACCAGATAATTCAGAGGAGAAACACTGACAAAGATGTTCATGGGGATATCTGCTTGCTTTATTAGGCTTCACCCTGTTCTCTAGTGGTTAGAAACTGGTTAAAACCCTGAAGCATGAGGGATAATAATTCTTTCCACAATTTTAGTGTTAAACGCAGCTCTAGATGTTGTCAATATCCATATAAATACTGAGTCAGTTTTTAATCCCATTATGTTTTTGGCCTTGCCATCTTCCTGTGGTAGTAAGTTCCACAATTCAATTACAGATTGTGTTAAAATTTATTTCCTTTTATTGGTTTTGAGCTTGGCATCATTTAAACAGACATCCTTTCCTTGTTGTTCAGACCTGTATGAACTGGATTTCTGCATCTGCCCTTTCTAGACCACTTATTTCACAGACTTTTAAAGCTCTTCCTTGGTTCTTTTTTTATGCTCTACATCCTGAAAGTGTTCCCATCCCATGGCACATGAGAGGGTACATATGCTTTTGCGAATTCCCCAAATCCGTCCTGCAGTTTTTCTTTTGAGGGTGGCTGTCCAGCTTACACGGTGTCCTTGGTAAAGCCACGTCATTGTTCGGTTTTGCTGATAATAAAGTCTAGGGTAGCCAAACTTGGTGTGAAAGGCAGAAGTAGCAATCTGGGAAGGATTTGATTTTAGTCTCAGATAAGTGGGAGTGCACAGGTGGGGGTACCGTACAGTATCATGACAAATCCTTATCTCTAAATGTGTTTGCAACCCAATAGGATTCTTTGGGCCAGATTCTAATGTATGAGAAAAGACATTTCAGAAGAGAAGTGGGGGAGGAAATGGAGAAGAAAAAAAACAACGCACATTTCAAATAGATGAGTAGGAACCTGCATGTTATCTCCAGATCCTCTTAGCAGTAATTGATTTTGCCCGCTATGGTTACCATATAGTAACTCTGAAACATTCATTATTTCTTTCCTCTCCTGCCCGAAGGCTTGTAACAGAAAATGGCATATTTAAATCCTTTTACTTTGTCTGCAAAGTAGGTACAAAAACCTAAAGGCTTTAATGAATCTGGAATAAGCGCTAATTCAGTAGTCAAAAGGCCCACCATTGTCTTGACTAAAAGAGACCATGCCCATCTTGAGGTCCTAGCGGAAGCTAAATGGTAGAAGCTGGATGCAAAGGCCCACCTCGCTGTGGAATTACAAATTTGGACACTGTACTGTTGTTTTGGTTTTTTTTCATAGAGCTAACCCAGTTGTATTTCTCTTCTTAGTCCCTGTCTAGCTTGATTTAATTTTTCCAAGGCTAAAGATGGCTTGTCCAGAAAATTTGCAGCTCATTTCTAATGGTAAGAAGCTTGATTACTCAACAGATAGAGTGAATCAATATCCCTTCTCCTATTTTTATTTTGCTATTTGACTTGAGGTTAATGTTTTGGCTTCATATTTGCTGGTAGGATGATAATGCTGTATATAATTAGTTAATGTGCTATGCTCAATGTTTTGTTGTTTGTCTGTGGTTTTGTACCCTTAGATGCCTTATTCTCTGCCTCTTCTAATGTCATCTTGTTGGGATTCTTTTTTTTGAAGGAAAAACTTTGCATCTTCTCAGTGATTTCTGTTTTTAATAAGCTTATGATTCAGTGAATTATGGAAATAGGTACTCAAGGTGGACGCCTCTGGCTTCTTGCTGGAACTGGGGGGAGCTGAGCTGGAAAGGGATCACCATCAACTTACTCGTGTAGAATCTTTGGCTAAGAGCTGGTCTGTAACTTGTCACTCAGTTATATTCCTGTTAGTCACTGTCACAGAGTTGTTAACTCCTTTCCTTCTTTCCTCTGGGTCTTGCATGTATTTGCTTGCTTTTTCCTTGCTTTGAGCCTTTTGTGTTTTCTTTCAGAGGAATCTCTCCAGCACGTAGGGTGTGTTACGCTGTGTCATTTGAAAGCTGTCAGAAGGTGGCTGGGGACCTCTAGGCCTTCTCCTGCCCCCTTGTTTATGGTAGGTCCACTGAGTCAGCAGGGCAGTCCTCTGTGTGAAAAGAATCTGGGGCTTGTTTTGATGGTTCTTGCTGACATTAGGGGTGCTGGGGTTTTGGGGGGAAACATTACACGTGAGTCCATCCCTCTCCAGGAATGCCAGAAATGGCATGCCTTTTGCAAAGCATCACCAGGAAAAAAGAAGGCAGTCTTGCTTCTCAGTTAGAAGTTATCCCTATAATAAATACCCAAAGCTAAGCTTTGTGGAGAAATAATGTCCTTTTGCAGTAGAATAGCAGAACAGATCTCCTTCCAGCAGTAAAATGAGCATCAGGGGATTGAATGTGCAGTCTGTCTTAAAGGGCAGGATTTAGTTCGTCTCTATAGATCTATCTTTTCCTGGTTATAGGTTTGCTCTGTTTGTCTCAGAAGATTTCTTCCTCGAACTCTTCTGCATTCATTGCCTCTTAAAATGTGCCTGTAACATTTTCTCTCTTTGAGATGAAATACTAATTTCCAGCCAATATATTATGTATTAGCAATGCATCCTGGCAACAAACATTGCTTGAAACCGCATATTCTGAGAGGAAGGTGGGAAGCGCAATTCAAAGACTTAACGTCGTTGCAGAGACAGCTCAGCAGAACATGTTGCATGTGGGAAGTGCCCCTGTGGATCCAGAGAAGGTTAATTTTTGCCATCTCAGAGGATTTTCTAAATCTATGGATTTTATGCAGACCTTTGAGGTGGATCCTTTTGCCTTCAGCACCCTGGGCTGTTGTCATCTACAGCAAAGAGGGCACCTTGGTCCTGGGAGATGCAAATCCAGTGTTTGTCTTGTTGCAGGCGTGCTGGATGGTTATGCCCATCTCACACCAAGGAAGATGGTGTCAGCTTTTCCCCTGCTTTTCTAAAGCCCATACTGTTTATGTGAATATACTGTGCAGAAGACCTTTGGTCCATGGCCACATGTATCTGGGTTTGTAGGAGAAAGCGTTTACCTGATTTCTTGAAACAGAATTTTTCTCTGATACTTTGTATGAACCTTACCCTGGAAACTTTGAAATTAGAAGGGGTCAAATGCTGAAGCAAGAGAAGGGTGGCCACCACTTAAAATGGAAATGTTTTTTTTACTGGCACTATTTTATATGTTGACTAATTGACTTTAAGCAAGTTAAACAGGCAAAAGCTCACTTTTGCACAGCATCTGGTCCAGGAGTTATGATCTGGTTGTACATGCCACTGAAGGCTGTGCCTCTGCATTAGTGAGGCTCTTGTTCTAGTGTCAAAGGCAGCGGCTTGCTTGATTTCATCCTTTCTCGAACTGAAATTCCAGAATGATAAATGGAAAACTATCATGGCCAGTATCCTTTACCTATCTGCCTTATATAAAATGCATGCAGTAGACAGTGAAATTGAATCGCTGTCACGTGTGACTAAAGAAAAGGGCTTTTTGTTTCTTTCACAATTTATTTTTCAGCAAGTGTTGCAATTTATTTTTGTAAGCTGAATGTGTAGTTAATGCACTGCCTTGGGAAGCTGCAGAAGTAGTTAAATGTGTGAATTTGTGGATGCTTTTGTTCTTGGGCAGGGTAGGTAGGACCTCAGAGTTTAAACATAACCTCTGAGCTTATTGATCTATTTTACTCCATTTTTTCCCCATCTTGAAACAACCCTTTGCTACAGTTAAAACACCATCTTTGGTCTTGCTGCGTAGAATTGACTAATCATCTTAAAAAATGAACTTGGAGCTTTCAGAACAAATCAGGAGTGACACCGTATCAGCACCAGGAGTGGCAGCCTCTTCCTCCAGAGAGGCCTCCTCGTGGCCACATGGTAATGCTGCTTGGAGTAAGGCTGATGGCACTGAAAAGTGCCAGATTGGAAAGGCTGAAGTATTAACCTTTCTAGTACTATTTGTGAAAGCAGTGCAGTGTATTAACACATTTAGCTTTCCTTGATGGGCACGGTCTAAGTCTTGTTTACTCTGGCTGACAATCTCTCAGCTGATTCCTTTGGACTCCTTTTCTTTTCCAGGGCCATCATGAGCATAAATGAATCAAGTGCAGCGCTGCCCTTCAGAGTGTTTGTATGAAAGCGGTGCCTTTTGATACACCATGGTACATTCTGACAGGGTAATCTTATGTGTGGGAGCATCAGAGCTTCCTTTGCATTAATACCAAAGATTTAGTTGCTTGTTACTTCTGATAGCCCAGCAAAACTGAAACTCTTCAGGAAGAGTGGTCTTTCATTCCTGGGTTTTTGGGTTTGGTTTTGGGGTTTTGCTTGTTTTTACTATTAATCTCTTGAAGGACTTGCGTAGGTGCTACTAGGGAGTATCTGCTGAACAAGCTATTGCTGCCAATAGAAGTAAAACTCTGCAGATGTCAGATGCTATGTTGAATTTCTGTGGTCACTAGTTAGATGTGCTTATGACAAAAAACAATTTAGTGATTCTTCAAATGTGTTATTGAAATATCTTTTTAACCAAGTTTTTAACTTTATTTTTAAGAGAAACGCCAGCTGTTTTGGAGCACAATTGCACTGACAGGCCTGGGATATAGAAGCACAGGGAAATGAAGGCTGAAATAGGAGCAGTTTCTGCTCGTCGGTATTGAGTGTAACTGTGGAGATGTCAGGACTGGAATATCCAGCAGAACTGTGATTCAGTGGATTGAATTGTTAGAGTGTGCAGCCAGGTGGGGTATTGGCAGTGCACATCTGCATAGCTCCTACCTCCTTTTACAGTGACTTCTATCTCATTGAATGTTGCAGAATTTAAAAGTTGGGGCTGGGCAGGGCAGCACAGGTAATGAGTAATAATAAGAAAACGTTTCCCTACAGTCTCAAAATCATAACTTATATTAATGGCTGGCATGATATTTTTTCTATGTCAAGCTAAAACAGTTAAGAGACTCAATTGCACATGGAATATCAAAATGCATTTGTCACTGTGCTCTGTGTTCTTGATATTTATATTCAGATCTAATTGAATAGTATGTGTCTTCCATAGTTTGGAAATGTCTCGTGCTGGATTGCAATCTTACATTATTTCATAGCCCACGTTCTGAGAACAGCTAAAATGGAGCCTAAGAATTTACCTTTTGAAGCCAGAGGTTGTAAAGTAGTTAAAAAAAAAAAAAAAAAGAGTCTTCTGGAGGTTGGTTTGTGTGTTTTTTGGGTTGATGGTTTGGTTTTTTTTTTTGTTTTTTTTTTTGTTGAGGGGAATTTAGTACAAGGCCTCCTAAAGAGTCAAGGATACAGGATTTTGGTACTTTAGACTTATCCATTTGTACTTGCTGACTGAAAGCAGCACACTCAAACCAAAGCAGCAAAGTGCTGTCAGATGTGCTGGGGATGAGCAGGGAATGGGGTTTTTTCAGAGGTTCCACAGGACAGAAGGAAGAAGGGAATGTCTGTTATAAACTTTGAAAGCAAGTGGCTGAAATATGTTCCAACAGTATTTTGGAGCGGGATTGCCAGTTTAAATATTGATGCAGTGTTTTATTGCACTGATTCAAATATTGAATAGCGCCTGACCCTTGAATTTTTGGATCCTTGCCTGACTGGCACCCCATGGTGGGTATATTTACTTAGAAAACAGCCTTCTGCCGCAGCTGTTTTTCAGCGCAGGAAATGGAGAAAGCTGGATTTTGGTCCAATTCTTGTCATGATTTTCATGCTTGACTTTGAGTTCAAGAAATACCTTCCCATGCATCAATTTTTTCACCTTAGAAATAAAAGTTGCTCTCACAGGGTTGCAAGATTCTGTAGTGGAAGCTTATAAGGATGTTTTCCTTTTTACTATTTCCTCCGACCTCTTTATTGTTCACAGTTCTGATCAGTATTCAACAGCATTTCACTAGCCTCTACCTTCCCTCCCTCGGATACCAGACCTTGTGAAAAATACCATTGTTTGGGCTTTGGCGGTGCTGAAAAGCACAGCCCCTGGCTGCCCCTGTGGTACAGTGACTGTCGGCAGAGCTCCTTTCCCCACCTGAAACCAGAAACTGAAGCCGTGCTGCAAACACTATCAACTAGCAGCTCTGCTGAAACCACCCTTTTTATTGTGAAGACACCTGCAGTGGCTGTCACCAGTCTGGGCTAGAGGTCTTCAGCGTCCCTGAGCTGCAAGTATGCTAAAACTGCTATCAGTTGCTGCCCTGAGCTGCAACTGTGGCCATGCAAAACCCCTTTGATTAAACCGGCAGTTGATTAGAGTCATAGACTAAAACCTGAGTCAATACAGCTAGTGCCTGCTACCCAATATAATCATTTTATGCAGCAGTCTTTTGTAGTGTGGTGACTGTTGTGTGAGATGGATTATTTAGGATGTGTTTCGTTGTAGAGAGAGTGAGGTGGAAGTAGCAAAACCTAATGATCAGAGGTCTGGTCCAGCCTATTGCTGGACACGTAGCCAGCTGCTGAGCTTGGATCATGCGCACGTGAGCTGCTCTCTGGTCTATGAAAACTCATGTATTCCTGTTCCTTGGCTGCTGGGCTCGCGGCCTTGGGTCCTTTGGCAGAGCTCAACCTCAAGGTGCAGACGCCCCAGCTTCAAAACAGGAGCAAAAAGTCTTTCCAAGTTCCCAGCCTGGCCGCACGCTTGTTTATAACTGAAACCCCAGGGATGTAAGATAGTTTTAGCAAATAAACGTAAGGGATCTGTGGAGGGATTGCTGAAACAATCATTCTCTGTTTCCCTCTGTGTATTTGCAGACTTTGAGAAGAAAATGGAGAATTCGGTTGGCTTGTTTACCCAAGCTATTACGCTGGCTTAACCGTTCCATGATGAAGTTCCATTTCAGTACTGAGCTTACTAGGCTGTGGAGATAAAAATGATCAATTGGATTGTTTTTGTCCTCCTGTTTTTACATTCAGGTTTCACAGGATTGGATCAATGGCTGCCACCACTTCTTCCGGAAAAACAGGCTTACCCTGAACCTTTCTGCAGGCATACGCAGCTGCTCCAAGCATCCATAAACTGTGGGTTTTTTCCACTGTTCAGAAATATAGCAGTGGCTCAGTATTATGGCCATGCCTTAGAATGGGAAGCCAGAGTTAACTAAATTTTAAAGCATTTGTTCTATTGCAGAGCAACACTGCCTGATGCTTGTGCTTTCCAGAGGGTGCCCAAGTCTCATCCTCTGCAGAGCTTGCCTTTGGCTTCATTTGATCAAACTGATAGAATGCGTTGAGAGGGGACGTACAGGACTGATGCTGTGCAGGCAATTAAAATCTATGAATTGGATTAAAACCCAAATGTTAGTATGCTTTGATGCGATACTTTTTTGTTTTCTTTTGACTGAGATGCTTTTTGGAGATAAAGTCGGAACCAGGCTCCTAATTGCAGTTGCTTGGGGCTTAGCTGTTTGAGGTTTCTTTATTTTGCTGCTCTTACCTATTGACCTGCTTGATTAATTTTGTGTCTGAACTTCTGTCCTTTTCATTCCTGACTTTTCTGCCCTGTCAGTACACAGCTGAAAAAAAATTCTGTGCAGTCCAGAGGACCAATTAGGTCTAGACTTTAAGAAAAATGTTTGGTGGCTGTGAAATAATACTTACTTCATTTCTTGCTTCAAGACTTTCTTTATTCTTTTTTTTTTATTTAGAGCTGAGCTTGACAAAGAAGGATGAGTCCAGAGGCAGTTATAAAGGGTGCATTGAATTTTTACTGTAATACTGAAGTATTGATTGTTGACTTATTGGTAGGCTTAATGCACAACCATTTCCTTAGTTAGTGTTTGAATGTCCATTAAAACGTGGGCTTGGTGCCAGAATGTTGAAAACCTGCATTTTGTAATATAATTTGGCTATCCAGAAGTACTAATGTGGTTTGGATTTAAAAAAAAAAAAAAAAAAAAATAAATAGGCAAGTCTTGAGTTTCCTTGGTTTTTTGTATTTGTTAACCTTTACATACTGAAATGAACCTCTGAAGCAGGAGACACTGAAAAGAGGACAGGAGGCAGCAGGCAGGAATCCTGATGTTCTGAGGTTTGTGCCTCGTAACGTTTTCCACCTTTTATCTTTGAGATGCCCAGTGCTTGCTGAGCAGCTGATAGTCATTCAGGGCTGCAGGGTAATATTACTGACTTATTAATTTATTAGTCTAAACCAGTCATTGCTTTTTCTAAAGGAAAGTTTTGCTTGTGTTGCTTCACAAGCGTGTTGCATGTTAGTAGCACTGCCCATAAAAACCTGCCTGTTGTCATCTTGTAATTCTTCTCAGATGTGAGGTAGGGCTTGCTCGCTCTCCCCTGCGGCACCATCCATAATCTGTGCTCAGTTCCCAGGGGCACGTCTCTGTATTGTTTAATGGCACGCGTTCCACTTGATCCCCTCCGCCCCAGTCTCGGGGCAGTGCCACCAACTGGATGGCTTTCTGGCTTGTAGAAAAGACTGCGTCAGGTTTTGAAGAGATGGGAAAGGAAGGCCTGATGCTATTGCTCATGTACAGGATCAATATTTGTGCAAAGCAGCTGTCCTGGTTGCAGCGGTGGCTTTTTTTTTGTATTGGTAAGGTAGACAGGGGTGGAAGTTTTAATTGCTATGAATCAGTGGCCACCGATGTCGGCCAGCAGTTGCCCCACATCTTTCCTTTCCAACTGCTCGCAGCAACAAGTGCCCAGCGCTCCTTCAGGTACGTCTCAAGTTTTCTGTTTGACATTTCTCTGTCCTTTTCTCTTTCCCATTTGTAGAAACACTTTCACAAAACAAAGTGGATTAAGCTTGCTTTGTTCTGTGCATATCTCTGGTTTTGGGTGGTGGCATGAACGTACTTTTGGTGGAAATTGGGCGCTCTGGTTCTATCAGGTAGTATTGCTGTTTGTTACAACCTGCCATGGAGAACGATAATTACACAGAGCCTAAATACTTCATTAAAGCTAGAAACGAATACTGGAGATTAAGGGAGACTGAAACAGCTTTCTGCTCTACTAAATGTGAGGGGAAACACTTGACAAAAGTTGAGGATCAAGAGTTTGCCTTCTGGCTGCTGTCCTGAGTGTTATTTAATCTTTCTCACTCAGACTTGTAGCCAAGACTTGCGGCTGTCCCGTTCCTGTCATTTCAGCTCTCCATTAACTAATAAGATTTTGGAAGGTAAGGTTATTGCCTGTTAGCCTACGTTTTTAAAATAAATTAATATGATACCTTTGCCAAAGAAAAATAGATGGTTTTCTCTCACTGGGAAGTAGTAGCAGTTGCTCCCTCTCTGAAGCAAATACTAGTGTGAGTGGTACAATTACCCAAATGAAGCTTGTGTTGGTAGTTGTGTTCAAATTGACTTTTTTTCTGCCATGGAATATTTTGGGGTTAGTGTTTGTTTCCCCACCTGTCTAACCGTCTCCATTCCCCTCTTTCAGTAGTCTGCCTGATGTCATTCTCTGCTAAGGCTGTCGTCGTCATTGCTCATCTGTATTTCCAAAACATATAAAGATGCTGGAGGAAAAACTTCCAGATATATATTTTTTTTTCCTACGCTGTTCATATCCATTCAATTACTGTGGCTGGTCTGTGGAATTTTATGGTGACTTTTAAATATTTTGAGTTTGGGTGACAGATGATGAAACAATTTGGAAACGAGTCTCTTCTCTTTCGTACTAAGTGAGAATGAGAGAGCCTAACAAGCTCCTTCAGATTTTCAGCTCATTTTTGTGTGGACTACAATGCAATTTCTAAGGACTCATGTTAACTTTCCGTGGACTCTTGCATAGCAAGGGCTCTGCTTACCTGACTTAATTAGAGTTTAGCTTTAAAAGGTAGAAAAGAGAGGACGTTACCATCTAGCGATTTAATTTACGCTGTGGCAACAACTATTTATAGACTTTAAATAATTGCAATGCCAATTTAAGTTGCCCTGTTCCACTTTTTTAGATACTAGCAATTGCAGGAGATGATAAACTCCCTCTCTACAGGAGAGTAAGTTAATAGGTGTCCCAGTAGGCCTGGAAGGGGCAGGATTTGATTGCATTCCTCGAACGCTTAACACCTAAGGCTCTCAAATTAGATGGCAAAGAGAATCTGTTGAAAGAATATGTGGACTTTCAAGAAAAGCCCTTGCTGATAATGGAGGACCCTAGGGAAAATGCATTTTGGGTAGTATTAAACTTCAGCTGGAAGATCTCGGTTGGAGCCAATATTATTAAAGTTTTCTTTAAACAAAGAAATCAAGCATTCTTTATCTTTGCTTCCAGCATGTCCCTACTTCCAATAAATATACACAGTAATTAATGTTACTCGTTCAGTAGTAGTACGTGAATAATACGTTACATCGTAATTGGTTAGCAACTAATACTTTTACGTAAAAATATGCATCGATTTGTTTTATCAAACACCATGCTACTGAAACTGCTGGTCCACAAGGAAGTGCTTGCTTACTGAATACTATACGGAGAGTGGCTTGACCCAAACTCTGAGTAAATACGTGTAGCCTGTGTAATTGTGCCCAATAATAGTGAGAGGCAATTGCTTCACTGGGGGTGTCTGTTATACAGCACGCTGCTGTAGTAGAGCTACAATTCCCTGTGAAGACAGATGGAAGACACTTTGGTTTTGCTTGATGACCAAAGTTAAAGCAGCTGCATTACTGGATGTACCTCCTGAGTGCTAAACGTTGTGTGTCTACTACTTTTTATTAGGGAAATGTATGGTTTGGAATCCTGTCTGCCCTCTTTGGGCTTCTTCTGGAAGGATCTTCACAGTAAGGCATCTCATAACGTACATGTCTGAGCCTGCAGTGTTGCAACATCTCCAGTGGTAATTGGAGCCTCTTCTGATCAATGCTGGGGAAAAGGATAAATGATATTTGGTGGGTCTGTTTTTTGTGAACATGTAAGCTTTTATATGACGTTAATCAATCAGCAAAGTAATTTTACAGGAAAATTCACGTGACAAAATAATGCCCTCAAACCTGCGATGTGATCTTTATGTTGGCTTGTAGATGCTAAGTGGATATCTTTAAACATGCTAGCTGATTACATGTAGCCAGCAACAAACAGGTGAGCGCACTAAGGTAAAGAGTCATTACAGAAAGAAATCACTTACCCATTTTGAGCAGCAGGAGCTGTGCAGCCTTTTGTGTTTCTGCAGTGACTGTGGGGACAGGCGCTTCATCTCTGGGTACCCGCTGAAGCCCTGGCCGTTCCTGCAGCACCGGGACAGAAAGTAGGATCTGTGTCACTTTCTGCAGTGAACTTGCAATATGGGCACTCATGTAGCAGGAGCTGAAGGAAGATTAATAGCACGTTTTTGTTTAAACTACTAATCGGTCTTCAGATCCTTTAGTCTTGGCCACTACTGATTTAGTTCATGTTTGAACTAGTGACCTGTATTTGAAAGGCACTTTGTCCTTTTAATAGTTTTCTGAGTCAGCCTCTGTCCCTTCCTGAGAGTCTTTTTATCTATACACTTGAAAAGATTGTTCTTTTTTTGTGAAAGACTAATCCTCATTTTGTATGGCTATGCACATAGCACTAAATGAAAGCTGTGTGTATGCCCCTCACTCGCCTCGAATGAGTCCTTGCTTCTGTTCTCAACTAACAGTTTGTAACTCGGTTTTTGGTGGGCTTATATTACCTTCAGTTTTGGAGGCTTTGGATGGACAAATAGGGAGAAGGTGGTGCTGAGGGCCTCTTTCCCTGCAGCTCGTTGCTTCCAAATCTCTGCCAAGTTTATGTTCTTGAGTTTGACCTTTCTCCTTTGCATCTACTAGAAGTGTCTGTCTAATCACAGCTAGCTGACCTACAGGCATAGTGTTGTGTGCTCATCATCTTGATTGAGCTCTTAGATTTGATCACTCCCGGTTCTTTTCCTTCTAGCCCTTCCCATTCTCTAGCTATCTCAATAGTCACAATGCTCTTTGCAAAGAATTACGGGGTGATAACTCAGAAGCGAGGTGATGTAAGTACTTTTCAACACTAAAAAGCATGGAGATGTCCAGATGGAGGATCATTGGGAAAGGTGAAAGGCGTGTGAGCACCAAGGAAATAAAATCACTGACTTCAGTCTTCTAGTTTTGATACTCTAGGTGAAACCTCTGTAGCTTTAAGATGTGGTGTGTTTTGGAAGAGATTTAAGGGCCGGATAAGCTGTTCGTGGCTTTGTCTTCCTTTTTAGTCAAACCCAAGAAATCAACACTTTTATCTCCTCTGCTGGAAGTTGTATCCTCAGTATTGTCTAGTGTAAGATGACAAGGGAAGGAGAGTCAGGCAGAGGAATGAAGTGATAAAACTCCAAATGATTTGATTCAGTCTGCAAAGGACAGCTTTTTGTTTGTCTTCCAATTTTGTCAATCCTGCATAGAAATGTTACTGGGAGGAGAGTTGGTGCTAACCCACCTCTTAATATGTACAGCTTTGTAATTATTATGGTGATGATGATAATACGAAGCTGTTAACCGAGCAGGCATGGCCAGCACATGCTCTGCGTGAGGAGGCTGGGCCAGGGCTGGAGGAATCTCCCTCCCCAGTTGTTGGCTGTGCCGTGATCTCCTTGGACGCTGCGTTTCCACTCCCCCAGGAAAGAGAGAAGAGAACAAACAACATGTGACAGATGTTAGTCGTGTCACTTAGTGCAGGACTGGAAGGCACTTGGATATTAACGTAATGAGCACAGTATAAAGACCTGAATAGAGTAGACCTGACTTCTAATTACGCCTGCTGAGATGCCAATACTGATTTCAGTTGTACTTTCACTATGAAAAATACAAGGATGGTTTGACGAAGCAGGCATTCACCACTGGGGTTGACTTTAACCATCGTGCTTGTGGGTGTTCATTTCCCACAGAGGCCAGTAGTTCTAGTGCCACTATCTTCAGAACTGGCAGCTGTAATTAAAGGAAAAGCACAAATTTATCTCCTTTGCTAAGGAAAACCTAAAAGGCTGTCTTCACCCTGCATCTTCGCTGCTAATTGTGAAACTGCGTGTTATCTCATCCCAAGGAAACGTCCCTGTGCGTCTTAGGATTCAGCAGGTCAACTTAGGACCATCACTAGTGTCTGTTGTCACTTGGGGGCTGTCTGGATCCCTTTGGCAGAGAGCTGAGCAAGCTGTTCTTCCTGCGTGTTGGGATGCTGCTGGGGGCCCACAGGTTATATCCAACTTGCAGGATCTGCCTGCCTTTTGGAGGGAGGCCGGGGACACTCTTTTGGGCATCACTCATCGTAATAAGGGCTGAATACGTCTGTCTTCATCTCTCCACTGTTGGCGAGCAGACTGGGAGCCACAGCTGGTTACATGAATGCGCCCACTTGGGCCCTGGGCTGGAAACAGCCTCTGCCACATGATGTAACGTGGGAAAGGATGGTTCTGAAACTGCTGGCACGTTTCTGTGGCTGTGCAGATTGAATTGCTGTGGAAATTAAGAACATGGGCTTGATTTTGCACATCGCTCTTCTTCCAGTAACACAAGTCTGTGCATAATTGCTGTAATGCAGGGGGAAAGGCAGAGCTTTCTCTTCTCAGACCATTTGCAATTGATGATATAACCCTGATGAAACAAAGCTAAAAGCACAGAATTGTTTCTGGTTTTGTATCTGTGAGTGTGTGTGCCTGCATGCTGCCTTTTGGCCTTCATGCAGTGAAGAATTCGGAGACGTTTTGCGATAAGCAGGGCCATTGATAATTGCATGCTGGTTAATCATCGTAGAAGGATCATGATTGCTACTAGCTGATGCTTTGCGGCTTCCGCTGGAGTTAATAATTCATTGCTGGACTGTGTCAAAGCCTGCTCAAAAGTCATGTCCCTCTGTGGATTGCAGGCATCAGGAGGAGTCGGAACAGATGAAAGACGGGTTTATTGTTTGCAGTCACTAACTCTAGGCAGCATTAGGTTAACTTCCTTGTCCTGCCATTCCCTCTGGGAATGTGAGGGACATAGGAATTTGGCTTCTTGTGAAACTGCTAAGAAATTCAGTAGCTAGACAGAAGAATGCTGAACCGAAGGTGTGAATATCAGTGACCATACGGTTCTGGTTTAATAGGCTGTGGGATTGAGAGGATTTTCCCTGCCACGATGCTGAGACGACAGCTTTAGAAAAGAGCTATTTTCCTACGGAGCTGAGATGCTTTCCAAGGCGCAGTGCCTAACCTCCCAGGGAGAGTGTGCTCTTACTGCCGAGAGCTGAATTTGGTCCTGTCGGTGCTTGCAGTCATTGGCGAAAGGGACTGACATTCAGGGCTTGTATACAAAAAAGGGGTTAGCATTCTGAATTAAAAATTAACACGTTCTCTGCATAATTACAGACTTACAGCACACATTAATGCTGTACAAAAGAGGGCTTTCCAGGCAGAGTTTAATGGCCCAGAAGCAGAGCCATCGCTACTTTCCCCCCCTCCTTTTAAATTAGCATTGGCATGTTTAAAACACTTCTCAAATTCTGCTGCAAAATAGCTGTTTGGCTTCCAGTTGTGTTTTTTGGGTGTGGGTTTTTTTGGGTTTTTTTTTGTTTGTTTTGTTTTTTTTAAAAAAAGGTGATTATTCTTTTTAATGCTAAAGATGGGAAGTGGTTTGCATATTCATGGCACATTACAATTTGGAAAATAATCTCCTAGTAGATATTTAACAATGGCTTTGGGTAAATGGACACTTGTTGCGCTTTGTTTAAACGATTACATCTCAATTACCGCTTGATGGTGAGAGCATGGGTAATACCCTTGGTTCTTTGTTAAAAAGGCTCTAATTAAAACTGGTTCCTGCTCTTGCCTCTTGGATAAATACGGACATGAGGTAGTTCAATGACACTCTGTCAAATTGCCGAATGGAGTGCAAGTTCCCCATTCATCCTGACAAATGATACCGTTAATTGGGGTGTGGGGTGTGGATGGCAGGAACAGCGCTGCCAGTGTTGGTGCTAATCCGCTCTGCTTGGCTGGGCTTCCCCTGCTTGGGACCAGCACTCTTCTAATTTTCCAGGATTTGTGTTTCTCTTTCCTTCCCTCCCACCCTCGTCTCCCCACATCCGCCTGATCCCAAAAAGCAGTGCTCCTCAATCGGTGCTGTCAGAGGTGTTTCCCACTCTGTGCCTTTCCATGCTGCCTCGTTTGCTGCAAATTTATCCCCAGAAAAAGATGCGTTGAAACTTGTGTCTCCTTTGAGCTCTGTAATAAGCCAGTGACTTCCAGTCTGAGTGAGTTGGCAGTTTTTTTTCCCTGCAAGAGGATGGCTTTCTGTGGTGATGGTATTAGATGTTACTGGCCACTTACCAGTCCTAGTTTTTGCTTTGACTCTGGATAATTCATGTTCTCTTAGTCCATGAAAGTTAGCCCTTTGCCACAAAGCCCAAATTCCCTGCCAGCTAGGCCAGTGGCATAATAATGTGCTCAGCCCAGCTGACTTTTCACTCCGCACTGTTTGGGCACGAATATAACCACATTGATGTGAAAGCATTAGCCTGATTTTCTTCGTATCCTCTTCACCGCAACTGGCTTGAATCGGACTCCTGAACCCTCCAGCTCCTCTTTCTGCATCCCTCTGACGGGAGAGGGTGAGTGTGCAGCACGGAAGACAGAGGCGGCGTCCTGGGTATGACAGCTCTCCTTCTGAAGAGACAGAGCGTGTTGCTAATGCTGGATAATCACCCTGCCAGCCTTGCGGAGAGGAGGGGAGCTAATGCTCTAAGGCGTGCTCCAGACCCAGTATGACAGTGCAGTATTTGCTGCTGCCACGGCACTGGATTAAGCAGAGAAGAAAAGATTTTTGGGGAGGGGGAAGGAGCTACCTGTCGCTGTTTTAATTCACTGCCAGCAATGTCTCTTACTTTTGCTGGCTGCTGCTCGCCGATGATGGCAGGCATCAAAGCTGTGGGACTTCAAAAAGGAGCTAATACAGGAGCAGATCCAGGGCTACTGTTCATAGTCGTCCCCTGGCCAGTGCAAGACAGGGAGAAAAGATTACAATGACTGTAGATGAGCATGGTTTATGGGTTTTTCTTGAATTTAAGGTAGTGGTGATAGCATCTTTGATTTTTGTAGTTACAGCAAAGGGAATCTCCTTATCTCCAGAGGTACAGCTGTACTTAAGAGGGAAGGAGGACACTGTGGCCACCCAGAGATGGAGAGAGGGAGTGATCCCCACACACAGGAGGGTATTCATATTCCAACAGCTTCTGCATGATCTCTGCATCATCATTCTCTTGGGGATATAATGCTTTCTACTCAGAAGAAAAACTTTTATGGTTTTCCTTAGCTGTGGCCCAGCAGCCCCGAGCAGTAGTTTTCTCCCTTCTCCTCCCACGCTCCCATTTGAGCGCAGAAGTGATTGATGCGTGAGCTGACTGAACACTCCACTAAATTGATTGCCAGCGAAACAGATAGCAGTTCCGACATCTTAGCTGGGTTACCTCTCAGGGTTGTTTACGCTACCAGCCATTTGGGGTGAGTAGCTTCTGCTCGTATCCCTCAAAGATGTTGCTTTAAGAAATCCATAGGTGAGGGGAGACAGTGCTGTGCTGAGCCGCACTGGGAAAGCTTTCCCTGCGGTATGGAGAGCTGGTAATGTGATACAGAAAACAAAAATATATCTAAACTGTGCTGATCTGTAATGCGTAGTTCTGCAGTTGGGAGTAGCTTCTGCAGTAATGTTACATGGCCAGAAAATAACAGAGAATGTCTGTTGATTGGGGGGGAAAAAAAAAAAAAAAAAGCACCTTTAAAGTTGTGGCTCGCAGCTTCAGATGGATCGTTACACTCCTAAAATCCCTGAGGAGGCTACAGCCTGTCCCAAAGTGCCCATTCTCTCTCCAGGTACTTTTACCTGTTTTAAGGTTTGGCCAGAAAGCAAAAGCTTTTTGTATCTGTGTGCTCCTGGCTCTGTACCACTAGCGGGTTAGGCAAAGAGAGGGAGGCGGGGGGAGAAGCCATCCAAAAACGCATGTGAGGTGAGTGGCACGTTACAGAGGTGTGCACGACTGCAGGGACACTGCCAGGCATGGATGCTCAGAGATGCAGGAGGAACGCCAGAGTTAAATTATTCCTGCAAATGTATACCCTTCCTCTCCCAAAAGGGACTTTGCGTGCACTTCTTGGGTGTAGCTCGTCGCGATCCATGGTTTTCCCTGCAATGCAACTGACTGTGGTTCTCCTCTGAGAACATCGGTGGGTTTGGACCTGCCTTCTCCGCTCAGGAGACTCCTGGTATACCTGCATTCAGGTATTCAGGGCAGTGTTCCTTTGGTCACAAGCAGGGAGGGTTTGCTCCTTGCAGTGGTTTGAGGAAAATCACCCTCGGGATCAACTTTGCTAGTTTCAAAGCCAAAATACGCTGTATTTAAGAGACCACTCTGCCACTTGTGAAGCTCTGAATTGTGCAAGGTGCCCAGTGATGCCTTTGGAGTAGGTTAAGCCTGACTCACAGTGCACCTTCTACAGATATAACGCTGTTAATGGGAATTGCTCCCAAACCAGAGAGTACAATGTTAATTCAGAGACTTGGTTTTTCCTCTATATAAAATATCCTGCACCATTTTTACTGGTACTTTGTGTCCAACCGATACCCCTGCAGTGTTGTTTTAATTAAAACAGAAGTGGAAATAATGAATTGGTGGTGTTCTGCAGATACGTCAATGTTAATGCACAGTAAAACGCTCTCCTGATAGCTTTCTGTGCTTCATTAAATTAAACGTAGACATCCCAAGTCTGGATATTTTTATGTGTGTTTGCAAATACAAGATGTGCGTTTGGTAAGCAGAATTACTGAATTGTGAAATGCAGTACTATTGCAGCAGGGTTGTTGTTCCGGGGTTTAAAAAGAAACAACTTTGAATTTGGGAGTGTCGCCACTGCCAGCGTTTGCAGAGGGATGGGAGCCGTGTTGGCACCGTGGGTTAAATGTGCGCTTGGGACCTCTGGAAGTAACGGCCAGATAGTGTCACCCTCATGTTCTGTGAAACGCTGCTTCACGGTGATACGTTTTGCGTATCAGCAAATGCATTCCTTATTTCTTTGCTGCTTCTAATTTTTTTTTTTTTTTTCTTTAAGATGGGGGTGGTCCGCTTCTCGATTTTTCTCTGGCTTTCTGCACTGTAATGATGGCACCATCACCTGACTGCTGGAATATACTGGCCTGACTTTAATCATCGGGTGACTGGCTCTTAGCATGGCTTCATCTCTGCTGTTTTACATCCCCTCTTGTAATTGCACGGTCGCTTGCAGCATTGTTTTTCCTATTGGTGACAACGAAAGACACATGTTAGCATTTTCCGTAGCCTTATACTTTTTGCTTGATGGTTAAAGTGTAGGTGAAGAAGCAGTACTTTGTAAATAAAATCCTGTTTATTTGCAAGCAGCATATTTCCCCCCCCGTCATATGCAATCATTTGTAAGACAACATTATATATAAAACCAGGTTTGTAACTATCACACGGAGGAAGAAGTAGTTGGGCTAAGCCTGTATTAATAACAGGGCTGCGTTGCTGTAGTGCTGACAGTTTCATTGAGGTGTAGATGCTTAGAATTAAATAACCAGCTCAAAGCTAGGAGAAAGAGCGATGTTTAATGTAAATAGTATCTAAGTCTTTTAGCTGCTAAATAACCAAACCCAGCAAAACAATAGAGAATCAAAGCTCTCCTTTAAAGAACACTGACACCAATTACTAGGCAGTGAAATTATCTGCCTGTACAAGTTGTTTCAACAGCTCTGCAGGTCTAAAATGGCAGAAGCTTTCTGTTGCTGTGTAAGAATCAAACTACCATTTATTTCAGCCTCGTGGTATGTGCAAATTCATGCAGCTCAGTTAGGGGAATAGCTTCACAACTGGTGTTACAATCTGTGGCTGGAGTGCTGCATCACAATGCAGCAAATGCATTTTCCACATTAACCAAACATGACAGCTGAAATGATTATTAACCATGCAATATGTCGGAAGTCATCAAAAATTCACATCAGAGTAATTGCAGTGGCTTGGGGAGAAAAAAAAAAAAAAATAGGAGCATCTCTCTCCTCTTGCCTTCCTGCCGCCTCACCCCCTCCTAATTCTGACATGGTACAGTCCGTTAACAATAAAATATCCTTCTGTAACCTATAAACTGTTACTCCCATCAGTTACTGGTTTCAGACTGATGCTTTCCCTAGAATTTGAATAAAGCACCACTGGAGAGAGAGGAAAAAAAAAAATTAAAAAATAGATGCTTTACAGACAGTGGTGTTCAGGCGGGGAAAGCAGCTGCTTTCTTATTGTCTTGCTGGACTCTTGACTGTCTCAGCCGTTTCAGGACTTGCAGGTTTGATTTATTTTTATTTTTATTTAAGATGAGAAAACTTGAGTGTTAATACAGAAAGATACGGCTGTGTGAGCCTAAATACGAGGCACCTGAAGTGTGGCAGTTACAGCCAGCGTTGACGGGTTTGTAACGCCTCACTACTGAGATCTACAGGTAGGAATGTATATATTTAAAAATGTATAGAATGAAGGTAAAAAGCTTGCTTGGATAAGAGAGAGTTTTCCTTCAGGTGTCTTCTGTGGCAGTTTTTCTTTGTGCTGTTGCTGCAGGTTGTTGAAATTTGTAGGTGAGTAATTAAAGAGAACAGGTGGGGAGTTTTGGAGAAACCCTCCTTTGCTCGCAGAAAAGAAACCTTAAGGTTTGTGCCTTTTACCTTGGAATATTCTCCGCTAGAGCAGCTGCTGGGTGGGGCATCCAGGGTCTGCCTGGGGTTTCGGTCCTGCTGCCTTCTTACAGACCCTCTTGACATTGCTGACTTGGCTTTTCTTTTCAGCAGAAATGCAGTAGCATAACTTTCTGCGTGCCTTTATTCCTGTTTTCTCTTCCTTAGGCTATGAAATGTCTACGGAAGTATTTTAAACAAACAACAAAAAAAAAAAATAATAAAGATGCTGCTTGACGTTGCGATTTTTTTTTTTTTTTCCCCTCTTAGTTTTCATTGTGGTGCAAAGATGTTGGTCCACTCTGTTTCCTCTGTTCCTAGAGATGCACTTAGGATTTATTTAGAAGACAAGCTAAACTTTCTTTAATCTTATTTCGAAGGAAGGGTTTCAAATGTGGCATGAGAATGAAAATAAGATAGAAAATATTTCTACTTTCTTAAAGTAAGAGAAGACACTTGGGGATTTGCTTTTTTTTTTTTTTTTTTTTTTAAGTTCCAAAAATGAGGTGGTGAAGTCTATTTGCTTAGTCAACCGGAGTTTGCAGCCTAGACCCCACCTCTCCTGCAACTGAAGTGGGTACGTTGTGAAAGGGGTTAAGCCAGTAAAATCAGAGTAAAGGGAAGCAGTCAGGGAATTAACATTTATATAAATGTGGTGGCCGTGGGTGGCAGCTGATTTCTATATTCTCCGATTCAGGGGCTTGGAGGCTGCCCGCAAAGGGGAAGCTCTCCCTGCCTTCGGTGTGGGGACAAAAGTCCAGGGTGGGTTGCTTTTTTCTCCTCGCCTTTCAGTTCTTTTTCTCTGTACGGAGGAAAGCAGGTTAATGAAACGTGCTGTGCCGGGAGGGCTCTTGCAGCAGAGAATGACTTGCCTCCTTCAGGGCTCCCTCCCCAAAAATTAAGGTGCTTGCATGCCGTCTTCTGCGCTCTCGTCACCCGAGAAATGTTCGGGAGACACGGGAACCGTGGCCAAAAAGTTGCCTCTCTTGAACAAGATTACCTGTACTAAGGCGGGGGGGCAGGAATCTTGCCTCAGCAAGAAATCAAGTAAAAGACAATGAAATGTGTGGTTTGCATGTGTAAAAAGATGGAGGAAGCCATCGCCACTGACCCCGTATGGGAGACAGCTCAATTATCCTTGCAGTTGGTACAGTGTGGCAAATTATTTTCCTTTGTCTGAAGTGGGTGGGAGACAAGAGTTCAACTCGGCTCCAGAAATTAATATATGCAAAAATGCCTGTAATTATTAATTAGCTGTGGGTCTCTTATAGCAGGGGTTTCCCATGATATCTGGTGGCAGCATCTGGAGTTGGCATTTCATTTACATTAAAGTCCGAAAGCTTGCGTGCCTTGTTAATGTAACGCGCAAATAAAGGCATGGACTGCTAGAGAGTTCCTTAGCGAGGGTGGAGTACAGCCGGAGGAGAAAAATGGAACCCTTTTGTCTCCCGTGTTTCCTCAGCACACTGCTCCCCTGCCCCAAGTCGGGAAAGTTTAAACCTTAGGTTTATTACACAATAGGAGAAATAAGCTGAGAAAGGATAAAGTCGTCGTTATATCGTTTGTTGCAGCAGAGATTTTTAATACATGCTTTTCTCTCCAAGCTTTGTAATGTCTAACACTTCAAAATATAATTGTAACAGGCATATTCAGGACTTCTGGTTTTTATTTTAATGTTCTGCAATTAATAATTCATAGATAATTTAAATAATTAACTTTATGAAATGTATCGGTAATGTAGTGAGGAAACACCCTTTCTAAAGACCATGGCATGTTTAAATTGAGGATTTAAAGATGATATGACACATAGGAGCTCCTCCAAATTGCTTGCTTTCACTGTCAGTAAAATATTTATATTTATTCTAAGGCACACGCTGCCATGTTGCAAATACCTATTAGGTGAACAAAGTAGCTATGGTTTACTTACAAATAGGAAGGATGGGCTAGCTGATTCGGGCTTATTTTTCAAAGTCAGGTGGATGATTTTGCCACATCATCCCATGTTATTTAAGGGGGCTGAACTTTAAACTTGCTCATTTTCTTGAAATTCCAGTGTGTGTTTAAAAAAGACAAAAACAACTTCTATTCTTCACACTAAAATGGATGTAACCTTGGCTCTTTGTAGCGTTAGCCAGCCACTGTCGGCAACATAAAGTAGATTTGATTTAAGTTTGGAAAGGTTTTCTTTCTCTATGTGGGTTTTCCTGGGAGGCTTCAAATTGCGATAGAAATGTTACAGGGAGGAAGCCCCATTGCGGAGGTGCGGCACCGAGGAAAGGCACCTATGCTGGGGCGTAGGATCTGCATCGCAGTTTGACTTGGTTATCGCATTTCCAGTGCTGACAGCCTTCTGCTGTCTCTGAACCAGGCGTTGTCCCTCGGAGGCAGCGAGCGTTTGCTGCCTGCATCACTTTGTGTCTGAAATACAGATGGAGGCTGCGAGATTTTTGCTTGATTGTTTTATTTGGGTTTTGTTGTTTTGTGTGGGTTTGTTTTTTTTTTTTTTTTTTTTAATCGAAGCAGAAAGATAAGTAGCGCTCCTGAGGAACGGTCAGGAAGGCGGTACATGGGCTTTCTGCTGTGGGATGGGGACACAGCAGCCGAAATCCTTCAGCTCGAGTCAGACCCAGAACAGGGAGAGTGTCGGGCTCTGCGCTGCTGGGCTCCTTGCACCCAGAGGAGGTAAAGAAAACCGATTTTTCTCATTGCTGGTTTTTTGGGGTTTTTTTTGTGGTTTTTTTTTTTTTACATACAATTTCAGACTAACGCGAAGGCACTTCACTGTTTTTATGCACCTGAAATTGTAAAGGACGAGATGTGCAAATACCAATAACGTTTTTGCTTTCCTAAAAAAGCCCAAGAACATCCCCCTCTCTCACAAACAGCAAGGCTGCACGCTCCCAGCCAGCCGGGCGGTAGATAAAGGCGTGGGAGAGACCCAAGGATTGCACTAAAATTTGCAGAAGTGGGTGAGAGGACATTGGGTGTTAATGACTAGCAGGTTTCATAATTTGTCCTCCTTGCTGGTGTTCCGTCAGAAATGTGCCCTGTCAGGCTGGGAAGTACTTCGACTGATAGCGGGTAGTTTGGCTTTTGGATGTGATCCGGAGAAATGAATTTTCTGCCACCAGGTTGAGTGGGTTGTTGTATCTGCCTATATGTTGATGCTAATGGACAGTTAGTCCAGCGACAGGCACTGCAAGCTTGTCAGTAAGGCTGCTTTGTGCCCTTTTCTTTTCAGACTACTCCCTTATTAGCTAGTGGTGTCTGTGGTATTCCTGTAACAGGGCTTGGACGCTCCTCTTTCCTCGCTGTTATCAATTTTCCGTGCGGTGCTGACAGATTTCCAGTGGCTGGTTTCTCAGCTTACCCCATCTCGGGAGACTCCTCGCCAGCTCTCGCTCCGGTAAATTGAGGTGTGGTCCGCAACGGCAACCGCGCGCTTCCTCCTGCCCCGCAAGGGCACGACACGGTGCAGAAATTCAACCTACGGCTTTTATTTGTCACCGCGTTGTTTGAGCGCGGTTTCCTCTTAGGAGGGGGGAAGAACGCGCAGCTACTTCTGGAGAAAACGTGGAGTTAACCACGATGCTAAAATGGCAGCGGGAGAAATAAGAAAATGGCGTCATCAGTGAAATTAGTTGCGATGGCTTGATTTGGGGCGTCCTGCCTGATGCGAGGACGTTTTCCGCAAGAGGTATCACATTGCAGGCTTGGTTATGACTATAGAAAGGTTTTAAATCACTTCAATCTGTATTTTTTTTTCCTTAGTATTCCCTTAAAAAGTGTGATACCAGAGAGGCGGAATAGCTTATTCCAGTTAATGATCAGAAATTAGCTTTGTTTGCATGTTATCGATATTTGTAATATAGGGTTCCCTTGCGCATCTCAAGCCCATTGGAATTACCTCATAATTTAATTTCTAAATTAAACTCAAAAAAAAAAAAAAAAAGCCAAAGCCCTCGGTTTTGCTTTGATTGTGAATCCCTTGATGCATTTATGATTTTTGTAGGGTTGTGTTTTTAATTGGGATGCTAATACAAGGACGTTTATAGCGCAGGGGAGAGACTGTAATCACTTGTCATGGCGCTGGGCGAAGCCGCACACCATGGTCATCCCTCCACACCTTAAAATCTTGAGAAAAACAGGTAGCCACGTATTTGGAAACTCGATGCATGAGCTCAGATTTCAGATTGTGTGCCTCGTTCGTTCTGTGCCGCTGCCGTTGCTGCTGGAGAAACGCCGGTGCCAAAGGAGATGGGCTTCCTGCGGGTCCTGCTGGCCTGATCTGTGCGGAGACCTTCCCTCGCTCCAGAAGTTGTATTCCAAGTGAGGTGACGTTGCATTTAATTGCCTCTGTGGCATTTTGGTTTCCTTATCTTTATTAAGACAAACGGAAATGCTGTCTGAGATGCTTTCAGGTGTGATTACCAGTGTTAGCCAGCTGAACCAAACTCCTCCTGCTGGCTCTCAAGTAATGTTTCCTACTGCTGTAATTGGCAGGCAAGAGTCTCTCCATCTTCTTTCTCTAGTTCATGTGTGTAGATATATATATATTTTTTTCTCACTGTTTTTCTTCCTGCTGTTCTTTGCACGACCTCTAAGCAGGCTGGGGTTGTTCAAGACCCTTCTGTTTTGTTGCTGTGCAGATTTCCTTGGTGCTTCGTAGGACCTGGGATTCTTGCCGCACAGCTCCCAGTTGCGTTGTAGGGAGAGAGAAAATGAGGCAAGGCCTGGGCAGGAAGAGAGGCTCACTAGGGAAGGTAGCACCGTTGCTTACGCTATTTTAGTGTTGCATTAACAATCGCTATCAAAAATGATCTGTGCAGTGGAGGCTGATAATTGTATGTGGAAGAGAACCTCATTCTGAGCAACTTCGCTGTAAAATTTTAAATTAAAAAAGGTATTATCTTAGTTTTATGCCATTAAACTGTTTGTGACTTTGGGGGGGGGGGAAAACCAGCCTACTAAAATACTTATAACAGCATTCCCATGCGCTGTGTAGCCCAACATGACATGGCAAAGATTTTTAGAGCCTGAGAATGAGAGACTTGATCTGCGTAATTGGAGTTATTTTGGTTTCACTCTGAAGGGGAAAGACACAACAAACAGTATGGATAATTACTAATATTTCAATAATTAGCTACAATGGATAAGTAATATATAAATTACACATATTATGATTGGTGCTTTTTAGAACCGAGTGTCCTACTTCACTCAATTCAATCATTACGCTTGGGTTTGGTAAATCTTGCAAATTTCTCCGACGTATTTTGTAAAATCTTAAAATACATAGGAACGCTGCAGTGCCTTTCCATGTTACGTTAGGAATTAAGGCGCTTGTAAGTACCATTTTAAGTGAAATATTGAGATCTTGTAGTGCACGAAAGCCTGAACTCGCTGAGCATCCCATGTTGAATTAGAAGCAATTAAAATGAAGCGGAGTCATGTTTCCTGCCAGCAGTGCTGATCTCTGTTTATACGCAGAACAAGCCGTGCCACGTAGCAGCACGAGTTCGATTTTGGGGCTGCTGTGTGAGCGCCTGGCACAATATTCCAGTGGTATTTTCTAGACGTTTCCAGTGTTATAAAGCTGTGCCCCCGCTGTATTTCATGGTAAATGTTGCTTGTATTTGCCACAAACACCTTGTGTTCTCCATGATGGCCGCATGCCGCAAACGCCTTTCGGAGGGCTGCGGTTGGGTGTGGGATATGATGGTGCTGGGGGATGGTTCGATATTAGCCCTTCTGCACTTAACGGATGGTCTCCTGGAAGCAAGAGCTAAGAGGTATTTGTATTTCTTCCCTTGAAGGCCGTATGCCTATCTAAGGAGCGCGTTTCCAGTCTCCAGACAGTCCCGGCAAAAGTCAAAGAGCGCGCACCATCTGCCCCTGCCTCTGCTAGGAGCTGATCTGTGATTTCCTGAGGAGCGCTTCTTTCAGCAGTTTGAGTTTTTCCTGTCACAGCTAGGAGGAATAATTATATTTATCCAACACAGCCAAATCCAATGTTCCTGGTTACGGTCTGAAGATGACTGTGAAAACTGCATGAGTTTCACAGATCAAACAGTCTAAACCAGTAAAATAATACCCAAAAAACGTACTAATTTTTGCACTGCTGGCACTAACCTACAGCAGAGAGCACTTTGTAAATATTTGCCTAGGGCTGGCTCTGCGACACGGATTAAAGGCTGCATTCAAAACTGAGCATTACACCAAAGGCGTGCTGATGGTGGGGCAGGGAAGCCCTGCTCCTGCCGCAGGACTTGTCTCCGGCGAAGGTTGCTGCTGTGCATCTTCCACAACGCACCCAACCTGTCGAAGAAGGCTTGTGGGCAAGCGGTGGTCCCTCTTCTTCATTCTACACAGGCTTTCGCACCGCATACAGCAGCTCTTGCTGCCGCTGCAGTGAGGTCCGTGTTGCTGCTTCTCCATCATGAAACGGGACCATATTGCAGCTCCGCAAAACTTTGATTTTGATGGAGTAGAAAGCCGCTTTTAAAGAAGCGAAATAATCTTTAAAGTCGCTGCTTGTCACGCAGTGCAGCAGAGATTAGGCCAGGGTTTGTATATTTTAATGACTTAGTGCCACTGAAATGCTATCAGCTCGCAGGGTGGGGAAGAGCTCTCCTATCTCGGCTTTCAGATGAATTGAACATTTGGCTACGAGCGTGGAGCCCAGTCACGGTACGTGGGAGGATGTGTTTTGAGAGCCCTGTGAAGGCAGGTAGCGGAGCAGCAAATCTTCCCCAAGGCCATAATTTGGCTGTATTAGCACAGCTTTGTGTTATAGCTATTAGTCTGCGTGGTTTTCCCTCTTAAGCTTCAATATGGCTTTGAAAGTCTCCGATGCAACAGCTAGCTCTTGGGTCTTAGCAAACTGTAAACCCTTCTGGTTTTTCCCTGTGTTTTCTCCTGTATAGTCAACTGTAAATTAATTTTTTTAGGAAGATGTTGCTGGATTTTCAGTTTTAAACACGGTGGTGAGGACCTTGAGAAATGCATATTGTATTTAGACAAGCTCAGCTGTCTTAGGCTAGGAAAATTTTGTCTTGCTAAATCCTTGCCTTCAATGCTGTATGCAGCTGTGGGATGAGCCTCGTCAGACCTGCCTGTTCAGTAGACCTTTGCGGTTGTGTGCAGTGTTCCTTGTCTCTCACGCAGCATTGACGCAAAGCAGACTGGTAAATCACCCTTCCTTGGGTCTGCATCCTCTCCGAGGATCTCTGCGCTTGGGCCCCTCAGTCTGCGTTGGCCCCATAGCAGTTCTGCCATCCGAAGTCTTCTAAGGAGAAAGCCAATTTCACAAACGCTCTTCGCTCCCTGCGTGTGGGAGCTGATCTTTGGGCAGCTGCCTTCCTGCTTTGAAGGAGGTTGTTTTGCCAAGGTATGTAGTGAAGCTGCTTATCTGCGTGGTTTTTAGCAAAAGCTAATGCTCTCTGCAAAACAAATCTTAGGAGACCTACAGAAGCTTCTAAGAGACGAAGGTCCATGCAAAACGAAAATGCCTGTGCTACACCGGCATGTTCCCAGCCTCAGGAATACATTAGTTGGCCACACCATTGCTTACGGGGCCATCCACCTGGCTGTTTAAAGCCAGCCAGCCAGCACTGATGCTAGTGTCAGCATAAACAATTTGGATTTTANAAAAAGGGCAATAATAGATAGTGTGGTCTGTTATTGTGGCAGTGGGTTCCAGGTAGCTTTGCTTCATTTTCTGTTTCCAGGGAGAAGATGGCCAGGAGGGCTGTGCCAGGGTGCATCACCCAGGAGTGTGCTCAGACGTGCACGTTTGCAGTAGGATTGTATTTAGCAAATCGTTTCTTAAACTTGCTAGTAGAGACAATAAAATCAGATGCTTCATCTGGAGCCACTGTTCCCAAACCATTGCCAAAGAGTGATTTGGTTGGTGTGGGTTTTTTTGTTTTGTTAACTGTATAATTATCATGCCACTGGTCCTTTGCAGGATTCACTGGATCTACTGGAAATCCAGCACTTGGAAATATTTTAATCAAAGAGCAATTGACTTGAAATGGCCCCAGATTGTTCATTTCATTTTCTCCTTTCTTCCCCTGCCAGTGAAAAAGTAAGCATTGCTATCAACATCCAAGGCCTCAGTATACTATTTGGCAACACTCCCCTATCTCTTGACAGCTTGAATACTAAGATCAAGTATTAAAAGTATGGCCTGGCTGATGGAAGTAATTAAGAGACTTCTATCAGCCAGGAGAGAGTTTACTAACCTCGTTTACTGTGGTGAATGGAAGACACTTTCAATCTCCTGTCAAAAAGAGACCAGTGCATGCATGCCCTTGCCTACCAATAATGAATTGGTTACTGGAAGACTTTCTTGCTGGAATTCAGGCTGGAGCAAGGCAGGTGCCGGTTCTTGTCACATCAGCCCGCATCAGGCAGCGGTTGCCCGAGATGAGAACTGATGGTGGAGCAAGGAGCTCGGCGAGGGCAGGGAAATGGTGTGGCCTCCCAGGGCTCTTGCCTCTCCACTTGGTTTGTAGAGCTGGCCCCACCATCCTTGAGCGAGGCAGGATTTCAGCAAGGGGGGGGGAATGTGAGAAGATCAGACTGGAATCCAAGGGGTAAGAGATGCAAGAGGAACTAAAGTGTGCTGGGGAAAGATGCTGAGAGCCTAGCCTGTAGACATGCCAGAATAAGTGGGACAAGCTGGAAAATGGGAACCTGGAGGTGGGAGAGTGGGTGTATTTCTATGCCTGTGTCCCTGTTTTGCAAACACCATCTCATCAGATATTGTACAAATCATGTGTAGGAAAGATTCTCCGCGAGTGTTGCGGAGAACCTGATAGAGAAGAGTTGTACTGCTTCCCTTCCAAACTAGGTGCAGGAAGAATGTGTGGGAGTCCTACAGTAACAGAAAGGAAAATTAAATGCCACTCACTAAAGCAGGGCAGCATGATGTGACATTAGGGCTCTGTGAGCTTTTTGTGTAAACCTGCCTTGGGGAAATATGATAAATTTTCATTTTCAAGCAAAATCCGGGCTACGTTGTGCTGCCTGCAATGGCAGCGCTTGCGCGGGGAGAGCTGCAAGGTGAGGATTTCACCTCTGAGGTTTTAGCCGTGCTCGTGTTAGCTATTCCTATCTTTGCCATCTGCCGCTGTGAAATAGCCCTTTGTCTCCTAACAATATCTCTGTTCTCCTTCTGCTTCTCTCTTTGGATGCTGAATATGAAGCGATGTCTCGTTGCTCGTTGTACAATCAGTAGCATCTCCCCGGAGAGGGCAGCTCCTGCGATGTGGGTCGCGTACTCCCTGTGCATGCCGAACGCTGTACCCTCCCTATCCTCGTTACGCTCTCCAAGCCTTCCTGGCAAAGTCAAACCTTGCCTCTGGGATTGCAGAAAGCTTTTAGGGCAGATGTAACTCAGTGAGCGCAACTAGCGCTGTTCAAGGCGCAGACTTAAGAGATACGTGAACCGTTAAAGCTGTTATATGGCCTGGGGTTTTTGAGGACCAAAGTTCTCTAGCATAAAGCACATCTCTTCTATCCTTCTGCCCATCCTTGTTCCAGAGAGCTCTGATTTTTCTTATAGCATATGGACATTTGTGTGCATGTGTGAAATGCAAATGTCCAGTGCCCAAAGCTTAGTGTACCACTAGGTGGCAACGCAATAAACCCAGGGAATAAATACTGTTAGAGCAGCTGGACACTCCTCACTTTCTTAATGTGTGAAATTTTGGCCACCCAAGCCTAGAGTGACAACGCCAGGAGCTCTTGTTTGGCCTAACTAAGCAGGAGTCACCTCCTGAGCAGTTTGGAAGAGACCTTAAAGATTGTCTGAAACTCCCTCTTCTGAGGCTTAACGATTAGCCTGTAATGAACTGAAGCGGCGATTGCCATGCTGCAGTCATAATGTTTAGCACAAGGCATAGGGCACCCTTTCTCAATCTGCCTCTCCTCGGTGAGGCATTACAGGTACGATTTGGAATGCGTGAGGATCTTCATTTGCTAAAGGAGTAGTTTTTGAGGTTGGAAAAGACAATTATCGCCCCCTAACCGGCATTCGGTGTAATGTAATCCCTTCAACGGACCTGGTGAACTCTCTGGGAGGTTTCATTAAGAAGGATACTCAGCCTGGATTTAACGACGTCCAGGGAAGTTCAAGCACGTCTTAAATTACCCTGCCAATTACCATCATCGATGTGGACCTTTCTAGGCAGGTACCTGCTCAGCTGAGGGCGCACATCCCTCCAAGGAGAGGGGAGGACCGAGGGCAGTAAGGTAGGACTTGGATCTCTGGGGGCTTTCAGGAGCCTGGTGCTCCCAGAGCATCAGGGGGCCAGGGTACCCAGGACCTCCGCAAGCTGTGGTGCCTGGCTGGGTGTGCTCCGCACCTTCCATCGCATCCTGATAGCTGTAGGTCTGCATCTTAGAGACAGTGGGCTTTTTTTGCCTGTAAAAATAGCAGCCGTTGTTAGAATATGGCAAACACATGGTGTTCTCTGCAGCATCACATCCCTACCATCAGAAACGTGGCTGTGTGTTCTGCTCCTATGTTGGTGTGTACTTTGAAGGTCTAGAAGCTCTGCTTGTTATAATTCCAGATACTCTTCTCCAATGTGGGGTGGAGGTGGGGAAATTAAGGGGGGCGGGGGGGAGAATCCACAACAACCACCACCAACCCCAAACCCTAATTGTTGCCCTCCCAAAGTGCTTCCACCCATGCAGACATGGACAAGCTTTACAAAGCCATGTCTCCATCCCTCCCCACCTCTCCTGTATGGAGCTGAGAACAGATCTTGGCCCACTTGGGTGGCTGTGGATGGTCTTTGCCTTGGTGACTGCTGCTGTAATAGTTGGTCCCCAGACATGTCTGAGGATCTGGATTTACCTTCCCTTTTTCCGACTGTAACTGTGCCTTTTCTGTGGGCGTTGTCTAACAATGAAGCGGGACGTGGTGGACGATGAAATGAAGAATAAACTGTGTAGAAGTGGCCACCGTCTTCCACATGTAGTTCCGGGACTGTTTCTGAGGGGACTGCATCGCATGTGTGTCTTGGAGGATGGCAGTTTGTTCTCTATCTTTTGTATACAGAATATACATATATAAAATCACAGGATGGTTTGGGTTGGAAGAGACCTTAAAGATTGTCTAGTTCCAAGATGGGCAGGGACACCTCCCACTAGACCAGGTTGCTCAAAGCCCTGTCCAGCCTGGCCTTGAACCCCTCCAGGGATATGTATCTCTATCTCTTCTATCCAGAAAGGGGTCACATTCCTATTTCCAGCTGAAGGGGGTCACAGGCTGTCCCATACCTCAACGGCTTGTTCTACAGGTGTCAGAAGGAAAGGGTGCAACCTTGCTGGTGATGGGTAGCAGGAAGGCAGACAGCACGCCTATGTGGCATGGTTTCCTGCCAGATTTCTTCCGTTTGGGGGAGCTTTCAAACCCTCCTCACCTCCCAGAGCTAAGCAGCAACCTGTGATTGCATGCAGTACTGCTGCAGGACAGTTTCTAAGCCCTACGGTAAATATATTTTTACGAAGGTCTAGATCCCTGCAACAACAAGTTTTTGTCCTGCCACGGGATCTGTGCTCCTCTGGAGATCCTGAGCTCTACCGAGGTCGTATGGCTCAATACCGATATTGTCAGATTGTTGGGGCAGAAACCATTTATTTGCAGGAAGATGTGGGAAACAAAGGGCACGAAAGCCTCCTGATTCCGGACAAGTTTGATGGGACACTGCTGCAGTTGCGTCTCCTCACTGTAACAGCATAAAGCATGGTACACTGAATTCCCACTCTCTGGGTTTGTTAGCGGCTCTTAATTTTAGAGCTGTGAGGCGCGCGGACAGACCCTTAAGATATTAGCACTTAATGGAGCTGATAATGTTACACTTGATTACTTCAGAGGGAGACAAAAGCTTCTTTTCCTTTTTTTTGTGATTTGAATAATGATTAAGTTGAAGTCTGGGAGTACCAATCAACTTGGTTTGTCTAACTGGTGATATAACAGTGAAAATGGAAAATATATTCAAGTCAGGGTGTAAGAAACGTTTCCTGTTTGTTGTCTGTGTGTGTTACTGCAGTTTACCCCACGGCTATTTGTTTAAAACTCGAAATATCCTGTGTTTCCTAGTATTCATGAAAATAACCTTTGGGATAAGGAGCTAACCGGTGCATCTCTTCATGTACACCTGACCTCTTTGAGATTAAACATATAATTCTTATGTATTATTTTTTTACCCACACCAGCTGTATGCACGGAGAGAGGCTATGCGGGAAACTTTTCCCTGTATGCTTTGCAACTATTTAGTTATTTCCATCCTTCCTCAACTGGCTATTTCTAAGGCTTTTTTTCCCAGTTCCTATCGGGCCTCCAAGAGCTCCACTCCTCCCTGAAACTGCCAAGTCAAAACCTTTTTTTTTTTTTATTTTTTTTATTTTTTTTTTCCAGCATACTCAAGTCCAACAATCTTATCTTGGCTTATCGCTCCTACCAGCTTTCACCCTCGCGCCTTCAAATGGAGAGCAAGAGGAAGCAGTTGCTGGGACACAGAGATAAAAGAGAATAGGAGCAGGACGTTTCACTAGGATTTAATGCATATTAAAAGAGGGGATTAATGCATTTTCATTTTCCCGTTGCTCTGTGTGGGCATCTTACTGCACCTCTGGTGGAGTGAAGTGACCTTTAAACTTCTCAGGAGTGGACTGGGGAGAGCTACGAGCGCTTCTCAGAGTTGAAAGAGCTGAGCACTACAATATGCATCTGATATTAGTGCAAGGCTGATTTTTTTTTTTTNTTTTTTTTTTTTTTTTTTTTTTTGACTGAAGCTCTGTTTCTCCTTTTCTGCAGGGATTCCTGAAGAATGAAAAAGACAATGCATTGCTGTCAGCTATTGAAGAGTCTAGGAAGAGGGTAAGTTGGAAGCAAGCACTTTTTTCTTCTCTTTTTTCTTTAAACAAAGGAGGGGGTCCCCTAAAGAATTAATTAATTAGATATTTAATAAAACTAGTGGAATTTAAGAGGACTGTATGGAGAATACGGGAAAACTAGATGTTAAGAAATACATAGAATTTCCAGAAGAAATGCAGAAGTATTTCAACTGCAGTATTTCGCAGGTCCAGGAGGCTCACAGTATTTCAAATCGGAGCAGTTGTTGTTCGTAAGGAACAGTACACTCCTCCGAGCCTCTCCGCATGCATGCTCCCTCTTCTAGAGATGACAATGCTAGGATGTGGGCGTTATTTCCTTTGAGAAATGCCATGTGTGCTGACTTCCAGTACGGTGATGGCGCTCAATGAGTTTATTGTAGCTGTTTTTCCAGGTTTCATGAGTTGAAGTACATATGACCACATTTAGGCCTATGCAGCAGACGTGCTGTAAGTCTAATTCTTGCTAGAACGCAATACAGCATCACGCTGTCCAAAGCAAATCTCTCATAGAGGGAGGAAAAAAAAAAAGGAGAAAATTCTACAGTAAGAAAGCAGGAATCGTCACTTAGGCTCAGGGTTTGCTGAGTCCACTTTTCTGCCCTCGAAGGGACCAATGCTGGAAGTTGTTTCCTGATGTGAAATTCATCTGAGCCTGTTTCTGAATCTTTTTACGCTTTTGGTATGTGTCCTGTTCCGGGGCAATGATTTTCACAATTGAATTACGCAGCGTGGAAAAATGCTTCCTGTTGTTTGTCTCAAAACTGCTGCTTGGAAATGTCATCACGTGCTTCCTGGTGCTTCTCTTACGATTGTTTCCCTCCATGTACGCTTGGGGCATCAGGTTTAGAACTGAGCCTGCGTTTCTTTCAAATGAGAAGAAATAGTAGTTAAGCATTATTAAATTATTTTAATTACGTATAATTATACTGTAATTATTGAAGGATATTTAAAACCCTGTTGAAATGATTATAGAGAAGGTAAGGATAAGACCTATATTCTACCATGGCAGTATAAAGTGAATTTATATTATTAAAACAAAGAAACGCAAATCTTATGCTCTAGTTGCACGCATGCAACATAATTAAATGTTTGCCAAATGTCACTGCCTCTTATCAATTCATTTATACTGGGGAATGTTTTGCCCCTTAATGGATAATAACCTAGCAGTGGGCTGTAATGAGATGAAAAACTTACTCAGCCAAGCAAACCCTTTAGTTGTGTGCACTGCAGCACAAAGCGGTGTGAGACAGAGAAGGCTGGGAACGAGGAAGAAGTGGAAGATCCAATATACCTTATTCTCTATTTAGAATTAGTGGAAGCTTTCTTTATTTCCTGTCCCGGCATACTTGAGGCTAGTTAGCATCATCCCAACAATAACAGGAAAGGCAGTGAAGCATCTTCTCGATTGTAATTCTGTTGCCAAAATAAGGAATATTGAGGGGGGAAAGCTGTTTCCTTCCACAAGTTCCCCAGTCTGATCTAAAGACAATGTCGCACATCAGCCGTTTTAAAGGTAAAAGGATGTTCCTTCTCTGGATATGATTTTTCTACATGCTTTCCTGAGTTACTTTCCTGATGAGAGTGATTTTCTGATTCTTTGGCACTGGTTAATTTTCCTTAATGTTTTTATTTTTATTTTATTCTATTTCCCATTTAAAAGAAAAACATAAAAGCCCTGAAAATGAAATACGGGCGATAAACAGATGTCTCTGTTAAGAATGCAGTAAGTCAAACCTTATCTCTAGGGAGATAAAAAGCTAGTTGCCATTAGAGAAGTTACTCTCAACAAACTGCGCAGATCCGTGATGACCTGGATATTGTGTGCATGCTGCTAAATTAAAGAAGGAAGCGTATCGATTTCCAGCCTTGCTAAGTTTTGTGAGTATTGCGGTACCGTGGGAGAGACACAGATTCGCTGTTTCACCAGCTGGGTATGTGAGAGTTGTCTTAATTCCACACACACCTACTTTCTGAATCCCCCTGTACCTGAACAGGAAGGCTGTTAAAATAACGTGCAGCACATCATTAGCTCTTGAGGGCTGACCTGATTGATTTATCTATTTTCTGTTTCGTTTTTGAGCTGGTCTATTAATAGCAGGCTGTTTGGTATTTCGATGTGTTCCTTAGTTGTTCTTCTTCACTAACAGACTTTTGCTATGGCTGAGGAGTATCACCGAGAATCAATGCTGGTTGAATGGGAACAGGTGAAACAAAGGATTCTTCATACTCTGCTTGCATCGGGGGAAGATGCTCTTGATTTCACCCAGGAAAATGAGGTAACTCTGTCTTTCTAAACATCATACAGAGTCATGCAGGACACGTACACAGCTGGCACTCCAGCACTGCTGAAACCACCTCTGCATTATGCTGTAGCTATAACTGTGTGAAAATGTGAAATATGAAATCTCTATTTAATTCCAGAATGGCTGTGACTAGCAGAATATCAAACCTTTATGATTGTTTTATGGACTGGTGGGTAAAGGCAATGGAGCTGCTATTGCTGAAGCTATATTTTAAGCAACGTATGTGCAAGCTGGAAACTTTATCACACTAATACATATTAGGTCAATATACCCAGGGGACAGAAAACACATTGGGGTAAACGTCACCTTCGGGAAACCTTTGCCACACTAATGAAACCAGACAGTTTCTCAGGTGCAACTGTGCTCACACGTAGGTCTTGGCGTGTCTGTTTCCCTTATCACAGTGTGCTAGCCAGGATTTACGGCTTTTTGTGGGAGGCTGATGAAGTCTCTCAGGTTTCTCGGCAAAACCAACTGAATAGTCAAAAAAAAAAAAAAAAAAAAAAAACCCAAGAAAAGAGGAGTATGTTTTCCTTTTTATTTTGCTGTCTTATGCAGTGCAAGTTAAAATTTTGGGCTGCTAAGACCTCTAGTGTTCAGCAATTTAAGGTTAATCCAGTAGTGACCAAATCACACTGACCTGGTGTTTAGCATGCAAAGGTATTGACTAGCAACTTGTAACATAAGATAAGGAATGTTTTAACTTCAGACTTTACAGTTTATTCTCTTAAAGAAAATGCTCCAGTTACATGAGTAGAAAAAGCAGAGTAATCCACCCCTCTGAGCTAGAGGCACCAGCCATCGGCTGGGATCCCTGCAGCACGCAGGTACATCGCAGCTCCTGCACGCTGTTCCATGAGCACTGGAACCACGCGAGGAGAGGTGATAAGGGGTGTGGGAATGCAAGTTGCTGTGCTTTCAGGCCAGAAAAGAGGCTCAGGTTTTTTTATAGCCATGTCCTCACTCCTCCTTTAAAATAAAATAAAATAAAAAAAAATATATATATATAAAACCCCCCCTTGTTCATTGGAATGACTTACAGTGCTGCAAAGTGCATTAAAATAAAAAAAAGCCCTTGGTGTTAATAGGGTATGACCTGTATAGGGATTTGGAAATAATTAAAGTTGTTAATGAAATGTCCCTTTCTGATTACTGTTCTTTTAAATATAGGTTAATCCCAGTTAGCATATGTCTTTTTATAGACTCTGTCTTCCCCAGAAAGTATTGTACTGATACTTTACTGTGACTTCTCAGAAGGTTGTCCAGCTTTCCAATATTAGAAATGCTAAATAATGCAGGCTGAATCCATTTAAAACTAGGAACAGCTCTCCCATTATTTTAGGATGTGAGTCTGAAGCCTTGGCAGCTATTCTGATAGCTTCTAACATCTTTGATTTGTGTCTGAGCTACTGCTGCGGGGTTTTCCTTTCGAAGAGTGGATATTGACTGCTCGGAGAAGCAATTTAATAACCTGCCCTGAAAAGGTAAAACCCCTTTCCTGGTGTTTCAGTGTCAAATGGACACTACTCCCAATCCATGGCACTCAAGATGCCAAGCATCAAATTGGTGAGAAGGAGGGGGAAAAAAAAAACCCTCTAATGTTTTCATGAATGAGTTTAAAGACTCAATATACACTGTCACTCAGTGATACTCCACTCTATGTTTCAAAGCACTCGTAGTATCAGTATGTCATTTCAAGAGCATTTAAAATCCTTGATATATTCTAGTCTTAGCCTCCAGAAGTCAAAGGTCTGAGAGGTTTGAAGTGCATCTACTGTGTTAAAAGCCTGTTATCTAACCTCCCCACAGCAGGTTGTTCTTCTAAAGCCTTGTTCCAGTCAAATAAGTTTTTTGTGTGTGTGTGACACAAACAGACACAGCCTGTAGAATATAGTAGGGGTTTAATTGATATCCTCTGGAGATGGAGAATCAACTGAAAAGGCAGAGATCCAAATGCAGCAGGGGGCCGCTCTGCCTGCGAGCCAATTCTCAAGCTTTGGGCAAGCTAATTTGGGCAGAGTGAAATACCAACACATTATTCATGGAAATAAGACCAATTAACAGGCAACGCTCATGGCTGAAAGAACCTAGCGCTGGACTTGCCGTTAGGGTTTTCTGCTGCCCCTTGTCCTCCAGCCTGGCCTTCTTCCCGTAAGGGCAAAACACAGCTAACAAAAAGGTGCTTCCTGGGGAAAAGGCAGGAAAGCCCAGGTTTTGTCTTCAAGGTATCAAACACTTATGCTCTCAAGGTGTTTGTTCTGAGTCTTGTTCCGCTAGGGGCTGAGGCATTTCTTTTGTCCTCTTATTCCAGCTTTTTCCTTCTTCCACCTCCACCCCAAGCTTTTCCTTTCCTGCTGTCAAGCAACCCGCTCCTGCAGTGATGGAGAGAACGCTGTTGCTCTCGCTTTCTCTTCTGCCGCTCTGTATCATATCCCTTAAATCCCAAGGACTGGAAGATGCTCTCTGCTGCGCCGCAGTGTATTTTGTGGTGTTTCTCCAGCTCGGTCTCCTGCCTAGTTATTTGCCGCATCTACTGGCCAAGCCATTTGGAGTGCTGACAAAATGTCTGCCCAGACTTCTGCTGAGGAATGTGCATATGCATATGAGGGTGATGAATAATGCATCTTTAGCTGCACGTGGTTTGGTGTGGGAGCGAAGCTGAATGCTTGGCTGAGTACAAATGAAGGGAGGACTCCTTTGAAAAGCAGCATCGTTAGGCTAAATGAATTTCAAGATAAAAATGTGACGGCAGTGCGGTATAGCTGCCGCTTTCACGAGTGGATAATATTCAGAATAAATATTACAGTTCTGAAGAACGTTTAGAAAAGACCTAAATTCAGGGCAGGGAGAAGCAAATGTGGTTGACAGAACCAGCACAAGCCGTTTCAGCAGCATCAGGCTAGAGATGCAGGGATGCGTGTGTGCACTGGCACTTCTGCAGTCCTTTGTGCATTACCCGCTCCTCTGGTTTTCCTTTTGCTGCTCCAATTAAGCTTAAGAACCTGACCTGAAAGATGATTCTTACATGCACCTAGCAGCTGTTTTCAACACCGCTTTCCTAACCTTTCCCTAGAAAACTGGTAAGTTCTGACTTGCCACGGAAGGACATCCTCCCCCTTCCCCAGTTCCCCCCATTTAGCTTGTAGGGGATGCCTTTTCAGGTGCTGGGTACCAGTTACAGAAGGGTTGGCTTGCCTGCGTAACTCCATTTCTGCAGTTCAGGGTGAAGAGTGGGAACGGCCTTTACTGCTGACTCACTGCTTTAGCTTGCCTTTTGGAATTTCCTTTTAGCACAGCCATGAGAGAGTTCAGTGAGATAGTATGGTTTTGCTGTAAGTTTAATAATTCAAAGATGAAGCCAGAATGCAAGTATGAGATTGGAAAAAAAAAAAAAAGAAAATAGGAAATAAGCTTGGTCCCATGGCTCTTGGCATAGGAAAGAAAAACAAGACAAATTCTTGAGTTCCTGAATTTTTTTCCTTGCTGAAGTGTCAAGTCGGTAGTGGACATTTAAAGAATTTATTTTCAATGTAACAGTTCTCAGCTGTAGCAGACTTAATGAGTGAGCCTCAAAACATAACAGTGAGGGTAAAATTAAAATTTGAGAAAGGAAAGGGGAAAAAAAGAAAACAAAAACCAAGCCCCAGAGCAGTTCTTTCTTAGTTTCAGGCGTGCGCTTTTGAATTCAGATCCTTACCTGGGGGTTTTAACCCGTCCGTCACACACCGCGCTCTGGAGCGGCAGCCGCATGGATGCCACATGGATGCTCTTCGGTGCTGCAAAGCGGCAGCAGGAGAAAAAGGAACGAGATTTACAAAACAAAGCCCCAGCCCTTACGTTTCTAGTCTTTGGGCGCTGGTTGAAAAGTGACGCTAAAGTCACAATGTACTCTTCTTCACTTGCTTTAGAAGATGAAACCTCATCAGTAATTAATGACAATGTCCATAATTTAGCGTTACTTTAAATAACTCTGCAATTTATCTGGCACAGCATAGGGAAGGCTGCAAAGCGCTATTTCTGCCATCGTGTCTGTTTCCCAGGAAACCTGCTTTAACAGCTTCTTTGTTCTTTAGAACAAAGAATTCGTCGTTTTTTAGGTGGGTTTAAAGGAATTTGTGTCAGATGATTTGGCACTGAAAGAAAAATGCAAATGCTTCTGAATATCAGTATCCATTAGGAGTGACTGCGAAGAGTATTTTTACTGTAAGTTCAGCTGCAAAAAGAAAAGGTTGGGATTTCTTTGGGGTCTTTGGTAATGCATTTTTGTACTGCCTAAGGTCTAAATGCATCTGCCTGATTTTGTAATCAGGTTGGACATAATTTAAATTGGACCATTACTGAGAAATTAATGCAGTGATAAACTGATTCCAGCAATCTGAAAGGATTGTCTTGCTTCAGCTTTGATACCTTCATTCGTTTGTATTTCACTGTATCAGCGACAAACACAAATGAATATTTATTTTATTCTGTAATCAACTGTTGTATGCTACGCAGAATCACAAATATCACAAAGTTCTTATAATTTCTCAGTGGAGGTCAATGCCCTTCACATGTTAATTCCCAGCTAACTCAGAACACCTTCTTGGCTGTTGCGATTGTGTCACTTCCTTGGTCTTCAAATTCACAATTGCCAAAATGTTCCTGATCAAAACTCCCCGACGAGGATAGTGGGTGGCCATTGTCTTTGCAAGAACATAGGCTCATGAGTCCTACACTATAGAAGATAAAACTGATAGGAAATTAAAATTATAAGCATTAGGGAATGACTGAGACACTCTTCAGTGCGTAGACTGATCAGTAACATGGCTGGAAGTTCCTATGTTTGTATTATTTCATTTCAAAGCTGGGGATACAGTGCCCAAAACAAGTGAGATTCTTTTGAAGACCCCGTCCGCGTTTCATCTGAAACAAGAAGCTGAATGATGACACCCTCTGGAGAAAAGCTACCCATTGCTCAGGTCTTTCCCTGAAATCCCTGTGAGCCAGGTTATAGCAGGAACGTTGGTCAGCAGAGCTTAACTCTAAAGCTGATCGAACTGAAAGTGAAAACGTTGGTTTTTCCATTGCATTTGAGCTTTATTGTCCATTTGTGCAGGCAGCAAGCTGGTCACATTTAACCAAATTCTTCCAGGAAAGACTCGAACGTGTGGTTGAAGGTGATCCCGGCTACACAATAAAGTACTGACATTCTGGGTAACTGATGTAAGAAAAAGTAAAGCTATTTGCCAGTATTGCTAAGGTGCAGCACAACAGCTAGTGAGGATGTCCAGCCAGCTGTAACCCACTTTGCTGGTAAAAAGCTTAACTTCAAAACTCTGCAGATGTTCTGGCTCTTTCAGAAAAAGTTGCGGATTCCAGTTGAGAGGAATATAGATGGACTTGAGATGCCTGGTAACAAAGCAAGGCAACTTCTCAGTGTTTGCTTGGCCCCTTTTAGTATTTATGATGTGCTTTGCATTGTCTCTCCTAGTGGAAGTAAACCATTATTTCGGATGCTCATAACTACCTAAGCTAGACACCTCAACAAGGTTTATGTGGAGAGGTGACATCTGTTACCAGCCCAGCCCTACCTGGGACAGTCAAAGGAGCTTTTGGGTTCAAAGTCTGAAATTCAAAGGCTGTTGCTTCAGTTTCAGACCTGAAATATCCTTGTTTTTCTGAAAGCTTGTCTGTTCCTCTTTGCTTGCCCCAACTATGTCAGTTGGCTTGGTAATAAATATTCTTCTTCTATACTGAGCTTGTCTTGCTTTTATCTTCCAACCATCGTGGCTGTAGCACTGCCTGTGAAGCAGCTGATACTAAAGCGCTGCTTACCTCAAAGGGATCTGGCTTTAAAATGAGTGCACTTTATTTTTCAAATCCAGGACTTGCAACGCTGATGCTGAAATGAAGAATTACATTTTTAGGAAGCAGGAAACATCGGAGAGTATTATGTACTTAATTGGGAGTATTCTCAGTTGTCCCTCCCTGCTCTACACTGAAAACATCTCAATCCTGATATGGTCTCTATGGTAGAAAGATGACTTTTTTTTTTTTTGCGGGTCAGGATATTGCCGGCATCCTTCTTTCTCCTGCAGCTTACCAGCAGCGGGGCACTTTTCAGCCCATGCTGCAGTCCCATTTTGTGTCTGTCGTGGTACTGGGACAAAACCGGGGTGTCAGGTTTGCTAGTCTGGATCTATTTGGAGCTGGTTCATTGCATTCTGTGTTGGAGGCTCGGACCAGATGCTTCGCAGCGAGGCACTAATGTGACAAGAAGCAACCTTTCAGGAAACAAAAGGAAAGAATTAGAATTGTAAGATGCTCTCAAGAGCCACTGATGTCCTAATTCTAGAGAGTCAATGGCTGGTTTGCGCACTGAATCCGGAGGGTTTCTGTCACTTTAGCAAGTTTAAACTATATTGGGAAGATAATGGGGTATTGCAGTGAGACTGCGTTTTACTCTGTAGATAGTTCAAAGCCCCGCTCTGAGTTCTGTCAGGAACGTGGTTTTGCTGTTGTGTTCTGAAAATCGATATATTGGTACAATGCATTGCATTTGTATATTGCATTAATTTTATACCTTCTACACTTCTCCTGAAACAGCCCAGCTACGCTGGGGAGTTGGGTCCTCCAGGTCGCAGCTCTTTGGACAGCATGGAGATGGCATACGCTCGTCAGGTGAGTGGAAATTAAAGAACCATAGTCAAACTTTGTTTTCTACAGAGAGAGAGAGGTGGGGAAAATAAAGATCTGTGAGCCTAGCGTGTTAGAAACTATGGTAGGTAAAACACAAAAATGCCTGCCTGGAGTTAAAATTGGAAAATACAGAAATTTAGCGTGACTTTTTAGAAGAGTACTCGCCTGTCTGCTCCAGGATTTTTTGCCAAAAGGAGATCCTGAACACCATATATGACTGTAGAAATCATTTCTGCTCGTATGGTAAACTGAAACCCTTAACCTTTCCAAAAAAAAAAAAAAANAAAAAAAAAGGAAGTTGTTTTTTTTTTTTAGAATTTGTGTCAATGTACACAAATGAAGACTTTATATTCCCTTTATTCTCACATGTGGAATGTGAGATGTGTGCGCGTAAGAAAAAACATGCTGAAGTCTTAATCCTGATGTTTGTCAAATCATATCCCATTTTAATGGCATTGCTTATGAGAAGCTTTAGTGCATCAGCTATGAATTAATATGCCCGGTAGCATTAGACTCCCTCTGAAAATATTCAGGGGAAACTGATAAACCTTTACATAACCAATTTGTTACTTTTGTTATTTGAGATGATCTGTTTACCAGCACTGTTGGAAACAAAATGAAAGAGGACGACTTGATTTTTTTTTTTTTTTTTTTTCCCCAAAATGGAATATGTGAAACAACATCGACAAAGTGTTGCCTAATTTGCACACAATTACTGTGATTGTGTGCATTGGCTCAGGCTTTGCTGAGCCAGATAGCGGCTTGTACAGCTGTTTTTCTAGCTCTGCCTACAGTTACGGTAACTGTGAAGAAATGAATTGCAAAATAGGGGGTGTGGTTGTGCTGATAAAGTCTACGTTTGATCTAGTGGTTGTTAATAGTAGATTGATTTGGTTTATATCTACTGTAATACACCTGCAATAAGGGTCTTCCTTATAGAGTAATTATATCTGTATTTTGAGGCAGTCAATGTTATTCCCCGATGATTTGTGACCATGGGAAGCCCAGCCTCTCTGGCAGTACTAGTTCCAGGGGTAGCTGTGGAGTCACCGTGTCCTTGCCGTGGGTGGGCAGGTTTGCAGGATGCTTGCGATGTGCCATGGAAGGATGGCATTTGTGGCCAGGCTTTGGCTACCGAAACACTTACTGCGGTAGCTGTGTGCTCCTGGCAAGCTCTCTGGAGAAGCTGGCCTGGCTGAGCTGTACTTAACGTCATTCTGCTTGAGTGTAAAAATACCTGGGTTTCAGCACCTGTGGCTTCAGTGGGTAGTTAGGAGTCCTGGAGATCGCACGGTCTGTGCTGTTTCACTTTATCATCAGCCACGAAGTGTGTTTTAATGAAATGATATAATAATTCAAACTGTTCCACAGAAACAGGGTGAGGGTGAAGTCCACATACGTGACTTCACTGATGCGAGGTTCTGGTTGCAATCCTGAACTCCGCGTTGTGTTTGCAGGCTGGGCTCATTGAAGAAGCAGTGCGTGCAAAAGGGACTTAAAGGAGGATGGCACTGCCTTTCTAGCGTTGAGAATGATTGTTTTTCAGGCATAGCTGGAAGGTCTTTGGGCTGAGAGTAGATTAAACAGTAGTAGAAGAAATTAAATTAAGACCAAGATTTAAATCAAAATGGGGGGGGGGTAGGTGTATATAAGTTTAAGGGCAGGTTTTGAAGGGTCAGATTTCTCATTTCCCTGTGTCAGATTTCTCGGAATACTGTCACAAACCAGCAAAATTCTGTTTGTTTTATGTCAGCAGGTAGGAGGCTGCCATGCAGGGGAATGTCACAGCCATCCAGTTGCCATCCTCTTCTGCATCTTTGTCCTCCAACAATTAGCTGCCGTTAAACTAATGGGGCATTCAGCACAGCGCTTTGCCGTGCAGAACCCCTGAGCAGCTGGATCGCTGCTCGCCTGCAGGCCTGGGGCTTTGGTTGTTGTGGAAGTGCCATTGGTGCTGGTCCCCGTTCCTCTTGCGTTGCATTAGAAGCAGCTGATGCAGGAGGGAAGCAGAAGGGACTTGGGGACACTCTGTTCTTGAGGCCAGGTTCAGATTTTGCTGCTGTGGCCAGGCCGGGAGGGAAGGGGAATAATATATATTGTTAAACTTGCTTACTTTCAATATGTTTCAGATTTATATTTATAATGAGAAGATAGTGAATGGACATCTGCAGCCTAACCTGGTGGACCTTTGCGCTGCTGTTACAGAACTGGATGATAAGGTACTGCCAGGGAGTTAACATAAGGAAACGTATTTAATCTGTTTTCAGCTGTGATTAACAGCCTGCTGACATTGGTGGAAAAATACTGATATTGCCCCCAGAAGATGCATTGCTCCACAGAATACATGGAGCCAATACTGGAATCTTCTCTCCTACAGCAGGGTGAACTTGGTCACAGTGAAAATTTCTGAAGAGTGAGGAAGAAAACAACCTGGTTTCGCTGCAGGGTCCCATCATGAGTGATGAGCTGTTCGGGGGGAAAAAATACTTGCTTTTAATTTTAAATGGGTTCTGTTGTGTTTGGTTTTCAAAACGTCTCTTAATATGCTTTGGAAGCATTTAGCTGTAGGTGAAGGGTCTTCAGTCGGCCCCTGCTAGAGCTGAAGTAGGCTCCCATAGCAAAGTGTAAAGCCCCTAGGATTGACTTTAAACCAAAGATGTGCTGCTTTTCTTACACTGCAGGAGAGTCTAGTTGTGAAAAAACTTTGCAAATGGAGAGAGCAAAAAGCTGTTCAGAAGCTGAGGGGCAAACGCTTCAGTCAGATGTGAATTGCACATCTGACTAAAGGTGTGCGTCTTTGCTTTGAACAACTCTGCTCATTTTGCTAGAGTCAGTGCGGCGAGTTTGTATATTCCTGCTGCTTTGAAGCACCAAGATCAAACGCCTGCCCTTGCTGGAGCTAACAGAGCTGTTACTTCTCAGTATTTTGCTGTTTCAGCAGGGATGCTCTAGTCCTGGAGATACTGATACGATCTCCTCCTTATAAATGAGCAGACCTGGATGGCTTTCAACATTTTTTTTTTTTTCAGACCTGAGTCTTTGTCCAAGTGATCAGTGTCCTTTAGGTATTTCTCATCACAGCTGATAGCACGTATTTCCACTGTCAGCCAGAGCAATTGCTTATGTGGAAAGCTGATGATGATGTGGTATTTATTGAGTGGGATGTACAAGCTGGAAATGGGGAACTGAGCACCAAGTACCCAGCCTAGTTTCAGAAATCGTTGTCGATCCTGGGTGATAATTGCAGGTACAGTATTTATAGCCATCTTCTTACACAAGAATTCTGCGGGACAGAAGCGGCTTACCTTCGTGACTGCATCCAGTATCTCCATTACAAATCTAAACAGTCGTTACTCTTGGGTCTTTATGCTTTTCTTAAGCATCAAAACACTGTGTAGCTGAAAACAGTGTTGCTTGTTCGTCTCTTTACTCATCGCTGTTGCATGGAATGGCTTGTTTATAGAACATCTCTGAGTTTTGGACCATGGTGAAACAAATGACCGATGTTACCCTGGTTCCTGCTAGCGATGCCTTGAAGGTACGGACCAACATGGAGGTGCGCATGGAGTTCGTGAGGCAGGCTCTGCGCTACCTAGAACAAAGGTAAGATGGATGCTCTGCGTGGCACAGTTTAATAGTTCCCTAATAATAAGGCAGAATGACTTTGTGACGCACGCAGACGTATTAACAAGTCAGCTACCTCTTGCTGCTTGCAGAAGTGTCTGTTGCCTGTCTTTTCTGTTCTGCAGGGCTTAGTGCGGCCACTTGAGTATACAACTGTTTTAGTTAAAAACTGTTCTAGTTAAAAAGGCCTTGAATCCGTGGGGAGGTTGTTTAGAAGATGCAAAGACCTTTTATTCTTTCTTCTATGTTGCCCTTATCACTATGACAGATGTAGAATATTTATGTGAAGATGTTTTACTTGTGGAAAGAGATCTGTATCCCCTTTTCCGTACTCCCTTTGTGATTGCTGATCACTGCTGGGAGCCAGTGCTGGAAGGAAGTGGACAGCACTGGGGACAAATCTGGTACGAGTCAGGTTCCGATCATGCCATTCCTACACTGAAAGGTTTTTGTAAAACTTGAAGAGGCTGAAGCCGAGACATCTAGCAATGATTTTTTCAGACTCTGGAAAGTGGTTTACCGCCTGTATCAGCAAGTGTCATGGAGGTCTAAGCTCCTTGACCAAAAAAGAAGCTTGGAGAACTGCCGGCTATGGAGCAGCCCAAAGCTGAGTCCCCAGCTGGCCGTATTGCGTGTTCACTGCACATGTGGATATTGCAGTGTCTCTTATCTAGTAGCCGCCGCTGGTGGCATCATCTAGTGATGCCAGCAGGCTGGTTCAGCCGTGGAGAGCACACAAGAGCTGCAGTGCAGTGCTTGGGTGCTTGTTACAGACGCAGGTCTGCCATCTGAGCACAGAAGGTGCTGCACGCTGATACAGCCCTCTGCAAAGAGATGTTTGCCTCCTGGCACAGGCTCTTCTTGGCCCCCGAGAGTTGGTTGTCACCCAGGGGTGGTGCCTGCCTGTGCACGGGTGAACTGACACATCTCCAGGATCTTCTCTTTGCAGTTCTTCAGTCTCGGCAGTGTGCGATGAGCCAGTGACTCTTAACCTGATTTGCCAAATATCCAACTTGCTAAATTTTCATAGTGCCATTAACTGCTGCCATCTTGTCATTGGCCAATCCAGCCTAAACCACAACACTGAAATTAGGAATTAGTTACATATAGTTCCCCCTCAACCCTCCCAATTGTGGAAATTGGGCCCTTCAGACTTGATTTAAAAAAAAAAAACAAAAACAAAACAACCCAACCAGCAACCTGTGCCTTGCTTTGTAGCTTTCTTTCCTAGCAGGGATTCGGTAACAGCAGGGTGTTTCCGTGTCTTGGCAGCCCCTCGCACGTACGGGGAGGAGATGCAGTGCTCTTCCTGCGTTAGTTGCTTTGGAGCAACTGGGATCTTAAGCCCTGAGGAGCACGTGCTTAACTCAGCCGTAATGTTAGTTATCAGGATACACTGATACCTGCCTATGTTTAGCATAACCTTTCAATTTTATAGTCTGGTAGTGCACGAGTCTGTGCTGCAGAGGGGAAAAAAAAAAAAAGGCCTTCATGTAATTTATTGCTGCTGCTTCTATAGGTATTCCTTGAGCATACAGACTTTCGAGACTCCTGCTTCTAAACGTGAATATTTGTTAAATTGGCCTGCAGTTTGGGTTATTTTAGAAGGTGTTCTCAAAGCTGTCTTTACCAGTTGTTTTTCCTCTAAATTCCCTTTTTTTTCTCTGTGATTTCCTTCTGGTAAGTCCATGGCCTTCCAGTTTGTATTTGAGCATAGGGCAGGGAGGAGAGACAAACATATTGAGAGCTGAAGCATTAGGATGCAAAGTCTTTTTGCCACTTAGGCAATGGAGTTTTCTTTAGTATTGAGAGCACCTAACGAGAGGAACTTCTTACGAACCTGGAGCCGTACACCACGGACTCCAAACATGGTTTCTCTTGAGACTGCTGAATACAAGGATCTTCCTAAATCAACACAGGTCTCTGCCTCATTTTGTTGTAATGATAATGTTTGAATGTCAAGGTCATTTGCTTTAAATTGCTGATTCAGTTGGATCTGAAAGGCGGTGGATGTGTAACAAGTGTATGTCAGTCTGTTCCTGTGTTTGTTTTGGTTGTGTTGTTTTTCAGCTACAAAAATTACACATTTGTGACAGTCTTTGGAAACTTGCACCAGGCTCAGCTGGGTGGAGTCCCAGGGACCTACCAACTAGTCCGCAGCTTCTTGAACATCAAACTCCCCGCGCCTGTCCCTGGTCTCCAGGTACGTCCAGTGCTTTCAGCAACTTGACGTAAAATAACAGCACAAATCTGTTTGCTCCAGCACAGCCAGGAAACTGGTGCCTCCAGTGGGTTTTCTATTGCTTAAACTGCTTTTAGGGCAGCAGGCTGTTAGTCCTTCTCTAGAATTTTTCATTAGGAAAACAAAGACAGTAGACAAAATCATTTTGAGTTCAGAGCTAGTCCCAAAGCATGGTGGTGCCTCGTAGTTTGAGTTCTGAATTCTAGAAATTATAGTCTCTTCTGGTGGTCTTGGAGATCAACCAGCAAGTATTAAAATACGTTATGATATAATCTCCCTGTTTTTGCTTTTTTTCTATTTTTTGCACTTATTGTAAGGTGGTGACACCAGTTGTTGATGACTAAATATGTAATGAACTAATCTGAGTTTTGTAGCCCAAGGCTTTTACTTAGGAATCTGAATAAAGTGAATCCTGCTCACTTGTACCTAATAGAAAGTGCGTAGCTGTGCACCTACAAAATTACCAGATAAACAGGTAGTTTATCAGTGTGTGGGTATAAGGGCAGAAAAAATGAATGAGGCAAATGATAAAGAAAACGAATTCAAATATGGTGCTTTAAAAAAAAAAATTAATCATTTCTTTATTTTCAGGATGGTGAGGTGGAAGGCCATCCTGTCTGGGCACTGATTTACTACTGCATGCGCTGCGGAGATCTGGCTGCGGCCATGCACGTGGTGAAACGGGCACAGCACCAGCTGGGAGAGTTTAAAACCTGGTTCCAGGAGTACATGCACAGTAAAGATAGAAGGTAACTGGGAACTAGGAAGGGTCTTTGTGAGGGGTGGGAGTTGCTGTGGAGTAGTGAAATAATCAGTGGCTTGGTAGAAATATAAGAAACTCAGGTCTCTTCTGGTGGTGACGGCTGCCTGGTGTTTATATTACCTACCTAAATTACATGTAAGAAGTTTGTATATTTTAATTTGTGGCTTTGAAGTATAGACATCTCCATAGAGAAAGGGTTGTTTGAAAATACGCAAAAATTTACATTTCAGAAATAAGACAGTGGTGTAACTTTGCCTTTTTACTGTAGGATCTGCCCTGTGTGAGGGTAGGATACTGCATACAATAGATCAGATTTAGTCTGCTGTCACGGATCCTGCGTCTCTTTATTTCCCCGGTCACTTATTTTAGTTGAATTTTCTTTGGGGAGCGCTTTTACTACACCTCTCTTCATAAGAATGCCACACGGTAAAAGCAAGTAGTGTTTGCTAGAGGCATTCACTCTCACGTTTTCTTGTGCTTATGCTCCTCTTCCAGTTTTTGCTGTCCATCACTGAGGGAGGCCGCTGGCCGCACTACTGATGATGTGGTTGCAAGCAGTTGAGTTAGTGCATCCTCAGGCGTGCTCCGAGCTCTGCTGTGGTGTGGGAGGTTGTTTAGCTTTCCAATTGTAATGAATTTCAAATGAGCGCACGGTCAGCTGTTGCGTTATAGCTGCGCTCCCTGCAGGGGAATGGCACTGTGCTGAGGTACTGGCTGAAATTGGGGGAAACTGGCGGGCCCAGGTAGGTGCCAGGACGTGAACCTCTGATATCCCTCCTCAGCCTGTGACAGTTTCATTCGTATGTGGGGAGCCCTCATCCTGCAATGTGTTGAATGTATTGGGGCTCTTCAGGCATGAAAATGTGAGCAAGAACATAGCAGTTTGCACGTCTTTTAAGAAACAAAGAAACAAAACAAACCTAATGAACCAAAAAAAAAAAAAAACCCCAAGAAAAAACCCACAACAGACTGAGAGGAAAAAAAAAAAAGTAAAAATCTAAGTGCCATTTACCAATGTAAATTGTAAATGAACCTGGTTTGTGGAGTATACGTAGGAGTGCTCATGATAATAAGGTTGTTCCAGAAACCTTAGTGAAGGTACTGTCATTGTTTTTCATTACAAACATTTTAATGAGATACAGTATAAGTGATTTATTTTGGTTTTATTACAGCTATGAAAAGGTGCTCAGCCTACGGGTTTGACGAACGCTGCCTTAGTCTAGGAGAACACTTTATTGATTCAATTCTGTAAAATTCTCTACTAGAGGCTACAAGGAATGGAATGACAAAGAACATTATGGCAGTATTTAATGATAAGGATGGAAGTGTCTCTCCTAAATGACTTCATGGCACAACGGCCTGCTCACTTGTTAGTTACTAACCCAAAGAGTTTCAAAGACTTTGTGAGCTCTCTTTCTGAAATGAGGAAATAGCAGAGTCAGACAAAAATAGCTCATCTACCATACTATTAATGTACCCTTAAAGAGACTGTCATCTGAATTTAATTATTTTTTTTTCCCCTGCAATGGGTATTTGAAGATGATCCTCTATAACTTTAATTATATGTTTAAATGCATGTGTCCAAACTTTTACTTACAGGTGTAAATAGAAAGTGCAAGAAATATCAGCCAGTGCTTACTGCCGTTTGCTGTGAACCTGCACCTGTTTACATTGCCTTTTATCCAGGTTTCCTCAAACAGGGAAAGATGGGTTTCATGTCTTTTCCTTCAATCTCTTTTTTTTTTTTTTCCTTAGACTATCTCCTGCCACAGAAAATAAACTGCGTCTTCATTACAGACGAGCTCTGAGAAATAATACTGACCCTTACAAAAGGGCTGTTTACTGTATTATCGGCCGTTGTGACATTACAGATAACCAGAGTGAAGTCGCTGATAAAACAGAAGATTATCTTTGGCTAAAAGTAAGTGTGGTGTTGAGGTCGTGGTGGTGTTTGGGTTTTGTGGGTTGTTTGGTTGGGGTTTGTTTTGGTGGTTTTTTTTTTGTTTGTTTTTTTTTTTTTTAAGAACTGGCCTAAATGGTATTGCATTTCTGCCCTGCTCTAACCACCCTGCTTCTAGGTCTGGTGTTCCGCACCAGTGTCATGCGGGTGACTTGACCTTGCAGACAGTGACAGGCTGGGAACACAGGTCCCGGGGCTGCTCTGTTACCCTCTGTGCTATCAGGCGTTAGTTTGGGGACACTTGTCTTTGGAAGTGTCATGTTCTTCATTTGACACTGATCTTTGTCAGCTGTTTTTACAAGTGGCATTAGCTTGCTTCAGTGAGGATCCCTTGAATTGCCTTTTCTGCATGGATTATGGCTGAGATGTTGGTGTCAGCTGGCAGAAGACGACACTGTCAATGTCTCTATAGTCCAGAGCCCTTCCAGTTTTGGTGGGGGTGTGATAGATACTGGTCAGTACCCATTTCTCCCTTTATCAGAAAGAGGGAGTAGAATGATGTATTTGTTAAGACTGGGTAAAAAAAAATATTGCTTTTAATTATTGCTTAGTGAGTATTCAGAGTCCCAGAATGGGAGTGTGGCGGCATGGACAGATACAAAAGGACCCCTGGGCTCTATCTGCAGGGCTTTCTGCTGTTGCTACCTTAGAGAGCTTTGCTTCCCAGTAATGGATGGACCTGATGTTGTGACTAGAAGTAGTCTCTAGTTGGGTAATCACATCTTAGGAGGGGCTTCAGATGGAACAAATATCTTTTGCTTGCATCCCTTGGGCAAGGTGAAGTTGAAATATCTGTGCTCCTTTTTTTGGATGTGTTTTTTAGCTGAACCAAGTGTGTTTTGATGACAATGGTGCAAGTTCTCCGCAAGACCGACTAACATTATCCCAGTTCCAGAAGCAGTTGCTGGAAGACTATGGTGAGAAACCACAAAGAAATGCGTTACTTGGGGCTCTGCTTTTCTGCTTAAGGCACTTTCCAGTTGTTACGCAAACCCAGCTCCATATAAAAACCTCTCCAGTAGTGACAGGCATCTTTAGGGGGTTCATGCACAGCCTGAGTCCCTCGAGTAACGGCAGACTTCAATAAGACACAACGAATGAGTCCTGTGTGTTCCGGGAAATCTAGGGAGTGAATATTCATCTGGGAACAGCACTGCTGCTATTTGCCCTGTATCCATACTAAATTACGGATTGCTTTAATCTCGCCATAAATATGCTCGGGTCTTTTAGCAAAACTCCCAACTTTTGCACTACAGAACAGAAAAGCAATCATTACCTAACGTAGTTATGTATTTCCCGGGCTTTTCTCAGTGTGCATCCATTGTTCATTGTTTCCTTTAAATTACTATTTCAAGTAATTTTCCAGGGACCCAAATCACCGTTCCTTCCACTTCATGAAGTTTTAGGAACGTTCACAGCCCCAGAGAGTACCTTTTCCCATAGTCATCTTCCTGTCAGTCAAAATTAGGTCACTTGGATTATCCAAAATGTTAGAGAATTTGATTCTCCACAGCCTTGTAGTTTGCAGCATCACTCGCACACAGATAAAAATGGGTGGAAAAGAAATACAATAAGCTACAGTTGGTGCCAATGAGTAGTAAAATCCAAGTTTTTAAGATAATTTGTGCCGGTTGGCATAAGTATAAATGAAGACAAAACGTTGTGGTCTTTAGAGAATATATTACAGTCTATCAGAGTTGATGGTTTGTTTTCTGAAAAGAACAAAGGAACTCTTTTGAGAAACTATTTATTCTCTTTCACTTCCTGAGTATATCCTTACGCTGTGGTCTTGGGTGATATGTTGCAGGGGAGCAGTTACAGATAAGCCACTGATGGGGGATTGGGCATTCAGTTTGGTCTAGTGTGCTTATTTCTGTTGGCACTGAGTAAGCAATAGTGATGCGCTCTGACAGGAAACATCCGCTGTCGGTGATCTCTGATTGCAAAATCATTTCACTTACACCCTGTTGTGGGTTTTGTTGTATTTGGTTTTTCTGTTGTTTTTTTTTCAGGTGAATCCCATTTTGCAGTGAACCAGCAGCCTTTGCTCTACTTCCAAGTATTGTTCTTGACAGCACAGTTTGAAGCCGCAATTGCTTTTCTCTTCCGGACAGAGCGCTTGCGTTGTCATGCGGTTCATGTTGCGTTGGTCCTGTTTGAGTTAAAATTGCTCCTGAAATCTTCTGGGCAGAGTGCGCAGCTATGTAAGTCCTGCACGTTTCCTGTACACTAAAGGAATCTTTTCTGAGCCCTTAGAATCCCCTGTAGACACTGCAAGTCTATGTAATTGATCAAACAAACAGCATTTATTAGAACAATCTCCTAAAAGTTAAATGTTTTAGTGGCATTAGAGCCCTGCATCGTGGCTCTGACTAATTTGAGATGAAGATCAGAGCACCGTTTCCTGGTGTTAGGTTCTCTGATAGTGTTGTTTCCGGCGTTGCAGTAAGCCATGAAGCTGGTGACCCTCCTGGCGTCAGGCGTCTAAATTTTGTGCGGCTTTTGATGCTTTACACCCGTAAGTTTGAATCGACGGATCCAAGGGAAGCTCTGCAGTATTTTTACTTTCTCAGGTAGGAGCTCATACATCTCTCTAGATTTATCTCCTAGTAATTACGGCTTAATTGTTCTTACCTGGGAAGTCCTCGGAAACAAGAGTACCTTCCTCCTTCCCTTTCTTTTGTAGGAATGAGAAGGACAGCCAAGGAGAGAATATGTTCTTGCGTTGCGTTAGTGAACTAGCAATTGAAAGCAGAGAGGTATGTTTGGCCATGTTTTGCCTGCCTCGCTTCAACTGAAATTCAGTTCTTCATTGCAATTTTTATTAGGCAGGACAGTCCTAAGCAGTTGTTAACACTTTCTGCCTGATGCAAGCCTAGATGACGGGAGATCTCTCAATAACCATATGTTTAAGATATTTAATTACATCTTTTTGCCTGTTATTTATATACAGATAATTTTGACATCGATCACCGCTTCTCATTTATCCATGACTGCATCTTTGTATGTAGTAAACATTTTGTGAAATCTGTGCAGTTCATTTCTCTCTTTTTGTTTCCTTTTATCTTACTTTACACCCGTGTGGATATAGTTTGATATGATTCTTGGAAAGCTGGAAAACGATGGTAGTAGGAAGGTGAGTTGACAATTTATGTTAATATTCTACGCTTAAGTCTTCATTTTAAGATGAGGGCTCATGCTGCAATCATTGCTGCTGTCAAAAAAAAAAAAGAAGTTATTTCTGGCAGGATTCTCTTTTGGGTGTTTTTGTTCTGTCAGTTCCAAAGCAGTGGGATTGCACACATGGGAGCAAGGTAATTTGGTAATCTTCACAAATATTTTTTTAATGTTACAGTTCTTTGCCAGATAGATAGTTTTTAGATTATACCATTAGTGGAGAATCCTGTTTTCTTGACTTTACTCTGTTCCTTTTAAATATAACTGTATTCTTATGTTTCTTTTGATAAGAAACCAGCAATCTCAGTTTCAAAATAAGTTCTTCCGGATGATTTAGTCTTATTTTTACATCCTCAATTACAGTAAAATCCTTCCCAGATATCCTTGACTCTTTCCTCTCTCTTATTCTACTTGTGTCTATTGTTTCTTTTAAAATTCTTGTCGCGCTAACGTTTATCCGTGTACGATTTCACTTGCAACCTGTTGTGCCAGTGTACACAAACAGCATCCCTGGAGATCGTGGCACATTTATACACTGAAGTCTTTTGTGTTTTCTTCTATAATGTGGCATCAGCAATTAAAATAATTTAGAATTTGACCTGTTATCTGGGTCATTTTGAATGAATTAGAAACCGGAGATGTCTCAGTGCTGACTCTGTTTTGGAGAAAGTCTCCCTCACAAGAGCTCTTTCTATTTTTAACGTGTCCTTTTTGCATGTTCCCATGGAAATGTACAGGCCATTCTAATCATAATCCAACAAGTTAAATATTCATTGCCTTGACAGAACATTCAGGAGTTTTTAAGCATTCTGATTTCTCTTCTCTTCTCTCCTTTCATTTTTTGTCTCACCTCTTTAGCCTGGAGTGATAGACAAGTTTACAAGTGACACAAAACCCATTATTAACAAAGTGGCTTCTGCAGCAGAAAACAAAGGATTGTTTGAAGAAGCTGCAAAACTCTATGATCTTGCAAAGGTAAATATCTTCTATGTGCTACCTTAAATATATACCTGGTTCACCTTTTTTTTTTGTTTGTTTGTTTTTTGTTTTCCCCCAAACATTCTCCTTGTGATGAGACGGTTAAATTTAATCTCAGAGATTGAATTGCCCTTATTAAAGCAGGTCCTTTCTGCTGCTCTTAAAGCAGACCTGTTGGCTGCCTGGAGGGGGGGGGGTTTTGGTGAGCAAACCCAGATGGATTGCACTCCAACCCCTTCTGATTTAAGGCATCCTGGTTCTTGATCAGCGTCGTCTTTTGAGGAGATTGCCCCATGCATGATTCTATTGTGGGTAGTGAGGTTATTTACCTGGAGTGCGCTCTTCCAATTTCATAGCTGTTGAATTGAAGTCTAAAATAGTTGGGCTTTATAGTGAGTACTCTTTTTGCTTTCAAAATATATTTGAAATAAATGTGGATGCAACCATAGTTTTAGAGGAAAATCAGGGGAAAATATTTTTTTCACGTGAGCCCACAGCATTATGTTGTTGCTAGCTGATATGATCTTGCCTCTTTATGGGTGGGAGGAGGCATCTCTGAGCTTGCACTAGACCTTTCTGCTTTTCCAGTGAGATTAAAACACTAATCCCAACGTGCTCCTTTCATTTGTCTGTAACTTTAATACCAACAGAACGCTGACAAAGTTTTAGAACTGATGAACAAGCTCCTCAGTCCCATCGTTCCCCAGATCAGCACTCCCCAGTCGAACAAAGAGCGGCTGAAGAACATGGCCCATTCCATTGCCGAGAGGTAAGACGAGGGGGCAGGCCTGAGTGGTCGCCCGGGACCTGACCCAGGACTGGCGGTTCAGTGGGTATTAATTCCCGACTCCGATTCTGCTGGCTGGACTGTGGCATCTGCAGCAATGCATTCGGGAAGAGAGGGAAGAGGACAGAATTTACCCCGTGCTGCTTGTCCTGGCTTGTAGTACCCGAACCAGAAACATAATCTTCAGGGTCAGGGCAGGTAAATTTGCAAAGAAGCTTTATCTGTAGGTGAATCAGGAAAAGGGACTTGCAGGATCGCCAACCGGAGACAGGGTCTAGTAAGGAGCAATAAAGATAAATAATTGTATGGTTTAGATGATTTTTAAAGCAAAATATAACAATTGCAGATTCATTGCTTGCAATTTACTGGTTTGATATAGTATTGAGAGAGCGCTACAACACCAGTAATTCCGAGTTCTAACAACAGAGTGCCAAGTTCAGTAGCTGTCTGCAAACTTTATTTCACTGCTGCTTCAATGAAAGCCGAAAAGGGAACACTGAAGCTGAGGTGTGTATGTGGCTAACAGAACCAGTGGACCTCGGTTCCCCAGCCTGTTGCTTTAGGAAAGCGCCATGGAGCGTTTAGGAAAACAGAGAAGTGGAAGTGACCAAAAGGCATGTCACCTGCAGTGTTGATGTGCTTAATGAGGGTACGTGTTTGAGAGATATCAGTGCTTAAGATTCATTAGCAGCTAGAAGTCAGGAATAATCTGCTCCTGAAAGGCAGTAATTGCAAAATAGCTTTGGGATTTTTCTTAAATCGTCTTCTTTTGGTGCATTGTGTCACAGTGATTGCTGTAGGCAATTCCTGTATTTTACTAGAGCAAAACGTGGGTACCTGCGAGAAATGTCTTACTGCTTTTTCCCCAGCCGTTCTGGTGGGGAGAGAATAAAAATGAACTGAGCAGGAAGACAAATGCAGAAACGTATTGATTTCAGTCAGAGGCCTTTGCCTTTCTTCTTTTGACGAGAGGCATTTGCCAGTCACTGCTTCAGCCAGCTGTTCCTTCAGTTCGTCAGGCTGCAGGCTGAGTGAAAATTGGTGCCGTATTGACTTAGTGAGAGACTCATTTGGTAGACATTAGGGAAAATTAAACCTAGGGCTTGAATTTAAGCTTCAACAAAGGCCGTAATGGGCTTTGTTTTGCTCCTTGCTTGGATCTGCATGACAGGGCTAAATATTGCTGTTCAATAATGCCACTTTACAGCTGCAAACCTTCGTGATTGCGAAGCCAGCACGGTTCTGATTAGCTCATCTTCCTGCCAATTAAATGTAATGGAGAGCTTTTCTCCATGTACTGTGCTGTAGACAGTACTGTAGCGATACAGCTTTCCTCCTGTGAGTTCTTGTGACGGTTTTGGAACAGGGCAGATAACCACCAGAAAAGGCCAAGAGGGTGTCTGGCTTCCTCCTCTGCGTGCTGTGCACTTGACCACTCTTATTGTTACCTTGAAGGAGCTGCTGTCTGACCGCGTGCTGTTAGGAGAGAGAATAGCCAGCCCCTCCAGTTCATCCCCTGGCAGGCGTAGCTAGAAAGAGCACGTAGAAACATCTAATCCGTTTTTAATTCTTAACTTCTCACCCAAAGCAGGCAGTTGTGCTGGAGAATTGTCCGCTGTAAAGCAGCATGTTAAACACGCTTGTACGGCGCTTGCCTTGCAGGTCTCTCGTTCCTGGCACTGTTTGCCCCCTGAATATGGGAAGTATAAACATTTAACAGGAAGCAAATGCTGGATTTGATGGAAAATTAAAAGTGAATTAAAAAAAAGCCCCAACCTGTGTAAATTCTGCCTCCTGGTGAGGGAAAATTAAAGCTGTCTTTTGTTAGATGCCTTCTGTCCTTGGGCCTGATGTCGCCGCTTCCAAGAACTGCAAATGCACGTTTATAGATGTGTTTGCCATTTTGCACAATAAAATTGTAAAACAATTTCTTTCAGGTACAAAGCTCAGGGGATAAGTGCAAAGAAATCCATTGACTCCACGTTCTACCTTCTGCTGGACTTAATCACGTTTTTTGATGAGTATCACGCCGGTCACATTGACAGGGCCTTTGATGTAAGTTTCAAGAGTTCTGTTTGAAGTGCAGCCTTCCTAATGCCCTTGAAAGCCCAGAATGTGTCAAATAACACCACTTAAAGCAAAAATTTATATTTAATGACTTAGAAGGTGCTGTAGTGCTATAGGAATTTAAAAATTTCTTCCCTGTTGCTTAATAATCAGGAAGATTTTTCTGGACCTGTTTTGTAGACACTGAACAAAGCATTGCTACTGCTTAACAAAGTGAGGAGATAAACCAATAAATAACAAAGAAATTATTTCTCTTGAATAGAATCAGAGCATTCCATTAACACTTCAAAAACGTACTTTATTAGTACATGGTACATAGAACATTGATTATCTATCCTGATTCCTGATTTTCTTTGTGAAGATCATGGAACGCCTAAAGCTTGTACCTCTTAGCCAAGACTGCGTGGAGGAGAGAGTTGCTGCCTTCCGGAATTTCAGCGATGAAGTAAGTAATACTTCTTGGTTTTAGCTTCCAAAAGCCTTTTGCTGTGTTAAAAGGATCTTAAAACCTTGTCATCTCATCATTCTTATTCTTTCATGGGGAAATAGGATGGAATTATGTTGCGTTTGTACAAGTAGGCTCTTGGCTTGCAACATTTTCAGCTTAGCGCTGCTCTTTGGAGCACTAGAATTCCCTACCCAGAAATCCTGTCTCCGTTTTGCAGAAAGCATCTGCCGACGTGAATCTCTCTGAACTTACTGAGTTTGATTCAAGAATTCAGAATATTGAAAACTTTCAACCGTGCTGCTGATTTTTGTAGGGTCTTGTGTTTCCTTCCCTCCAAATTAGAGGAACTCGTGTAGTTGGGTGTTAGCAGATAAAGCATAAAGGAAGGTTATTATTGCCCTTGAACTGTTTTAACTGGAGGGTGACGCTTCTCTTTTAGACAGCGTTTGTGTGTATTTGGGTGCTTTGGAGTTTTTTTGTCTTCAGGCACATTGCGTTTTATCGGAACTATCAAACATGAAGGTGCAGCCATCGTATGTGTCTGTCTCAAAGCTCTGGGTAACTTTTTTTTGCCAGGCGGTACAGTCACAGCAGGGGTAACTGTCAAATGTGTGACTATTCTATGAGTAAATACCAACTGTAGTTACCATTGCTTGGTTTTCTGATAGCGTGTAGCAAGGGTAATGATTCTGTCAACCCGCTTTTCATTGCAATATGTCTCTCTTTTTCTTCTTTTTTTTTNCAGGCACAATTTATCTGAGGTCCTGCTTGCAACCATGAATATTTTATTCACCCAGTATAAGAGGATGAAAGGCACCAGCCCAGCCACTCCTGCCAGACCCCAGCGGGTAATGGAAGACAGAGATTCGGTAAGATTGTAATCCTCCCTGTCTGCCAAGTTTTCCTACTGACTTTTTCCCCTGATTTCAAGGGACTGGGCTTCAAATAACTGTGAACCTCTTCATGGTCTTTGCTTTTGAGTGCTCAGTACTTAGAGTCTGAGGCTGCTCAGCTTGGTCAGTTACTTAGTCCTGAGACTAGTCTCTTGTAACTTCAGCTTAGTGCAAAGAAAGGATATTGCTCTAAATGTCACTGAGCTAATTAAGATCTACACTATATATCCACCTCCCAGCAAGAGAAAACAAGTGTCCAGTTTGCTTCTCGGTGGGATCTTGAACAGTTAACAGACGTGGACAGTGCAGTGTCTCCAGGATGGTTGCTGCTGCTGCTGCCTTGACAACTGAGCTGTTGTTTTCCAAGAACCCGATTTCCCCTTCTTTCATTTGAGTTAGTACCCTGTTCATGCAAAACTGATGCCTGGTGGAAAGCCCCTTCCTTAACTCGCTTCTGTAGTGACGTGGGCTGACATTTTCAAAGTGCCCTTGAGCAACACACCCCGATGCCCAAGTACATTCATGTGGCAAATGGCTGTAGTGGTTTGCCAGTGGTGTTCCGCTGCCTCTGCAGCGGAGTGAGCAGCTTCCAGGGGCGGTGGTGCTTGGTCTGGCCGCCTGCTTTGAACGGCTGACAACGGTGGGTTTGACTTCACTGTTAGAGTCGATGCTGAAGCATTTCCCCCACCTACTGTGGGAGCCCACACCTTCAGCAAGCCTCAAAATAGGTGCCACTTCATTAAAGGGCACAGCCAGATTTGTGGGCACTGGCCTGTCAACATGCTGTGTCGAGCAGAAGGCTTCTCAGCTGAGCTGTCCTCGGCTTTGGTCTTGTAGCTCTTATTAAGTTAAAGCTGCCACAGGCACTTGAAAACCAAGTCGACCAAACCACTCATCCCATCTTACAGGTTAAGAAATAAATATAAACTCCTTTTGAGAATGAAAACTAACTCAGGCCCCAGCCAGCTTTGCTCCAGGCTTTAGTCATCTGCAAAAGTGCCTTTGATCTGTGAATTGCAATATTGGAAAAAGTCTTAGTAGCATCTGTGAATTACATCAGAAAATGAAAGGCTCAAGTAACGATGCAGCTTTTGTGGGGTGCTCTCTGTGGGTGAGCTGCGGGATCCTGCCTTGCAACTGCGCTCGTACTCTAGATCCGCAACACGGGAGGAGAAGGCACGCTGCTTGGGCTTCTCCCACCTTAAATTCTGCACGTGGGAAGAAGTCCCAAGCTAAGGCAATCTGTTACCTGCTCTGTGTGTTCCCCAGGTTGGCACTGAACAAACAGCCTTAGCTCCTTGCTTTCCACGCGAGATGTTTATTTCAGGTTTGTGTTTCAGTCTTGTGCCTTACGTAGAAGCATTTACCATCTCCACAGGGCTGTAATGCTGTCAAGTGCCATCTGAGTATGAATACCATCACTGTGGCCTACTAAAGATTGTTGGGCTGGTTGGCGATGGGCTCAGCAGCTTTGCCGGCAAGAGTTTGTGTAGAAGGAAGCCACCGCGACATCGTGTCATATCAACAGCGTGCTCAATGCAAGCGTGCTTCATAAACGTGCTCTGCGCTCTTGTGGTCTTACAGCTGTGGAGATCAGTTGATGATTTACCTTGCAAAAAACCCGTGAAAGCTTTGTTTTTTTCAGGCTTCCAGTTTTGTTAATCAAGCTTTTGGCCTTGTGGTAGGATCTCATGGCAGCGGGGTGTCAGTGGTGTTGGAGACACGGGGTTTCCGAGTCGTGGAATCTGGCTGCCGTGGGCAATAAACACTGCGCTTAACCGTCAGAGGGGGAAAAGTGGCTGCTGTCTCTGCAGCCAGGGAGGTGGTAAGAGAATAGCTATGTGACTGTAGTGTCAGGAGAGAGCATAAATCTCCCAATGTAGGATTAACTAGAGAGAAAAAAATTTACAGCCCTGTAGCTCCCAGCTGCCTAAAGATTTGCACCTGCAGAAAAATACCAGGCATGGGCACATGGAAGGTAGGGTAAGAATAGCTTTAGCCTCTGCTCCCCTTTTTTTTCTTACCATGAAGAATTTCCTCCGAGACTGCGGGAGCAGGGAATCTAGATCGCTTCAGTTTCCCTGCTTCTGGGGAGCAACTCGGGGGATTTTAGGGGTGGGAAGAAATGAGGACATTTCGAATGTGAGAAGAGAGGTGTTTCTTCAGCAAAATCTGCTGTTTCACCGCAGATATGAGCTTCTGCAGGCTGTGCTTGGCAAGAAGTTTTCTGTTGAACTTCCCTGGGAGAAAGGCAGCTTTTCCTTTTTCCACGGGGAAGCAAATTTTAGGAGAAACCAGGTTCTTCCAGAAGCTTTAACAGTGTCAGCGCATTGCCCAGTAGACAGTGCAAGCAAAAAAGGACCTTTCCTTGAACAGGTCCTTTTGAAGTCCCTGGGTTTTCGCTAGATCCTTTGGAGCAGACAGGTTCAGATCCCTCTGTTCATCAGAAGAATTTGAAAACGAGAGGTAGTAGCTGTTTGCAAGACTGAGGTGCGTAGCAGGGAACAAGAGTCCCCCAGAGTAGGAACACATGGCTCTTGAGTTTGCCCTCTGGTGCCATGCACTGGTCTGACTGGATCCTGCTGGAATGGGTGGGGGGTAGAGGGGCTTTGGCAGAACCGGTGTGGAGCCGGCAGGGTGGAGAGGAATAGTACCTGTGGAGCCCCCTGAATCCAGCCACGCTCTCTGCTAGGACGTCTCCTGTCCCGCTTTGGAGATCAAATGGGCTTTATTGAGAAATGATCAGGTGTGGAGTCGGAGCTGGAATTTTTATCCATTTGTTTATTTCATAATTAAATTATCCAAACTATGTTTTGAGTCTTTTTTTTTTTTTGAACGTATATACACTAATTAATTTTGGGAATGAGGGAGCAAAGTCCCGTCCCGTTTGGCCTGATCCATTTTGTCGGATTTCAGGCAGAGATTGCTGCAAGCCCGGACTGCAGTGCCATGGAAACCACGGCTGCGGTGACAGCCCTGACCGGGATGCCGGGAGTGCGTGACAGCAATGTCATACACTCCCTGCCCTGACCCAGGGTGGGCAGCTCTCCGGAGCAGCCCAAGGGCATTATCTCGGCGGCAAAATTAGGTCATGAAAGGAATGGAATTCTTTATTTATTTATTTGTGATCTTACTTTACTAACATGCATTAAGTAATTACAGCCAATAGAACATCTAGACCTCCAGGCTGCTCTTAACCTCTGCAAACCTCTGACCGTTCTTCCTGAAGTATTGCAACCTGTCATGTTGGTTTGATTTTTAAAAATAGACCGGCTCTAGTATCATTGCTACCGAAAAGGTAAAGGGAACCGTAACTCGCACTGCTCCTAAGCCTTTCTTAGTCACAGTGAGAGGTTTTGCCTCTTCATATTTTAATTCCAAAGAGTCAGATACCATGACATGCTTTTTTCATCTACCACCTGCTTTGACCTCCACTGAAAAGCAGGAGGTCAGACATAATTGCACCACCTCGCCCTGTAACAGATTTGGAAGCGGACTGGAAGAAGTGATGGCTGTGACTGGAACTGAATAAGTAATTTTTGGGCCACCCCGTTAAGTAGCCACGGCGTTGGTGTTAAGTGTCTTGAAACAAACGTGAGCATCCCGGCTTTTCCATTATCAGCTTCCAGAGTCCCTCTGTTGCACTTGAATAACCGACTGGTTTAACATCACCCCAAAAAAGGGGTAGAATTTCCCACATGGGCATCGGGGACGTGTTTATAACTGTGGCAAAGAATCCTCTCGCCCTGGCAAAGGCCACTCCCTGCAGACATTACAAGATTGCTGCAGTACAGCAACGGCCCACATTGCTGAAAATGTGTTTTCTTGGGTAATTTTAAATAAATGGGATTTTTTTTTTACTTTTTTTTTTTTTTTTTACGCAAAAGGGTGACTCGACATGCTTGTAATGGTTGCAAAAGGAAATAATTGGATTTCCTTCCAAATGCGGAGATAAGTTATCCAGAGAGCAGCTCTGAGAAATAAGGGTTACATTTGCTTGTTTGAAAAGGCAAGTGTTCAACTCGGCTTTCATTGTGGGGTTTTCGGATGCTAAAGTCACTGTGCTTTATTTTTCTGTTTTTTTAGCAACTTCGATCTCAAGCTCGTGCACTGATAACATTTGCGGGGATGATCCCTTACAGAACATCGGGAGACACCAACGCAAGACTGGTGCAAATGGAGGTCCTTATGAATTAGCCGAGAAGCTTTTGCTTAGGGCTGCAGCATCCCGTGCCTGTCGTTAGTGCGTTCAGAGGGTGGGACCAGTATCGTTTTGTATTCTGTATTTTTGTTGATGGAAATAAATTTCTTTGGTTTCTATTTGTTTTTGACATTTTCATTTTCACCGGTTTTTGTGGTTTTATGTTTCTATTCATTTTCTTTTAAATTGGTTTGTATTTAGGAAATTGTTCTGAATTGGTTAAGGGGCTGCGCAGAGAAAGAAGTCACAGATTATGGGGAGGGACTCTTGGTCACGGAGGGGAGCCGTAGGACGAGGGGGAACGGCCTCAAACGTGAAAAGGAATTGGATATCAGGAAGAAATCTTTTACGGTAACGGCAGTGAGCCCCTGGCCCAGGTTGCCCAGAGAAGCTGTGGCTGCCCCATCCCTGGAGGGGTTCAAGGCCAGGCTGGACGGGGCTTGGAGCAACCTGGGCTGGTGGGAGGTGTCCCTGCCCAGGGCAGGGGGTGGCACTGGGTGGGCTTTAAGGTCCCTTCCGACCCAAACGATTCTATGGTTCTATGATCTGCAGTAAGGAGGTGAATGAGCAATTATATAGCAGAAGAGGAAGTGGAGAAGAAAACTGATTTAATGCTTGCTGAACGTACAGCTTGGAAATTTTAAGCCTGTTTATTTTTTTGAATGCATGTTAAATGTTGAAAATCTCTTTATGGTGCACCGCACGCGTGACACACTGTTGTCAGTCCGTAACGTTGTCTTGTGTGTGGGGTGTGTGTGTTTATGTGGTGCAAATGAGCTCCGTGTGCTGCAGAGACTCCTTTACGCCTAACGAAGTTTAAACTCTTGGGTCGGCGTCTCAGATGTACACGGATCTGCAAATCCTGGAGCTCCGCTGAAGCTTTTGCAGGAGCAGCTGGGCTTGGAAACAGGTATATTTTGGTAGGAGAGATGTTTTTTTGATCAACACAGGAGTCTTTAGCTTGTTGCGTTCAAAATGATCCCGTATCGAATTCACCGGGAGAAGTAAGAAGTCCAAGTGTGGCCGCGTTGGGCGTGGGTGGATGTGACTGTTGGTTTAGTGGGAAACCCGAGTCCCACTGAAGTGAGGGGCATTAAAGAATGGTTGGCTTTAAATGTTTTGAGGTAGAATTAACTCTGTGTGAAAGCCCAGGGAGCGTGTTCTAGTATAAGCTTTTCTCTTGAACGTAGGCTGCCTACCTTTGAAATGGAATGGGAGGAATTTTGGTGGTTGCTCTTGTTGGTCCCTGCACACACGCCTTTCCGCACTGCTGCTGTCTTGTTCTCGTTACGTTTGTGTTCCTGGGATCTGAGAACTCATGTGGTTCTGGGTACAGAACAGGCAACAAAACCTCTAGGGGCTGATTTCAACCTTTGCACATTAATAGCTATCGTGGGAGAGAACTAATCTCCATTTTGCGATGTCTGAGTTTAGCAGCATAGAGCGATATTTGACTGTCTTGATGACAATTTCCTAATCGTTTGTTTTTTTTGTCTTTCCACCAGAAATGTTGTAGCATAAGTTTTGTCAACCACTTTTGGACAGGAAGCAAAGGGATGGCTTGCCCAAGCCACCCAAAACCCCATCTCGGCGTTAGCGAACTGGCTGCTGGGGCTCCCAGCCAATATAGGTAGGGAATGTGTGGCACGGAGCGCTCCTACAGCGTGGTCGGGACTGCTGCAGCTGGAGGCTGATAGAGACCCAGACAACACCCTGCAGGTAAAGAGGCCTTGGTGAGTTACCAGGGAGTTATTTTGGGGGGGAGCAGAATTGAGTTGTCTAACAAAATGTCAAAGGTGAGTGTGGAAAACTTTCTTAGTTATTATATTTCTGGCGTATTGGTGCGTGAATGCTTCTTGGTATGTCTCGGTTCAAAATTCATCCAGTTCCCTGGAGAAAAAGTTACCAAAAAGCAGGAGGCTGAGCAAGGTGTCTTTCCTGACGCTTGCAGCCAGTGCTGGTTGGAGGAGGGTTGCCGCACGTACGGATAAACCCTGCTGCTGTGTTTTTCCTGCTGGCGCTCAGCCCCTGTCCCCGAGTCACTCCCAGCATCAAACCAGCTCACGTACGGAGCGGCTGGCGAGTCTGTACCTGTCCTCAGGCAACCGCTGACCTGAGCGAGAGGGACAGCGTCTGCCGGAGTCTATTTGGGAAGGGTGAAGGCCACCTTCCCCGCTCTAATTCCTGCTCCACCCTCCACAGAGGGACAGAAGTGCTTTGGGGCTCAGCTCTCGCTGACACCACGTGCAGGACCGTGTTCTCCTGCCTTTGGCCCATCCCCTGCTCAGCTGAGCTGTCGTGCTGCCTCACTGGTGTGTTTCTGATGTCAAACGTTGAACCTAGGGACCTTGTAAACACAGCAAGTTGTCCTTTTCCTGTCTGCCCTTGGAGGATGGCTGTAGCAGATGCTTTCCAGTGCTTCTCAGCTGTCACAGGTGTTAGTAAAAGAGAAAATTGATGACTGTAGCGAGTTTTCTCCCTTTGAGCTCAGTGGTTGTCACTCTAGTCCCTGGTCCCCTCTAAGCTAGGCAGAAACAGAGGTATTTCATACTTTGAAAAGCCAAGATGGTCCTTCTGTGATGCACAGACAGAGGACACAAACCCCAGGGAGTCAAAGCCCTGGGACTAACCTTGGAAACGTAAAGCCCAGCCCTGTTTCAGGCAAGGCGTGAGAGGCTGTGGGTATAACAGAAGGTGCCACACGTAGTTGGAATTAAATTATTTGTTCTTGATTGCCCTGTGATTTCTCCTTGCTCCTGTGCAGGTTGAGAACGTTGCAGCCCGTCCGTCTTCCCGTGTTGCCGAGAGCGGCGGGTTCCAGCCCCGCGCCTGCGCCTGGCTTTGGCGAACCCGGCTCTCCTCTGCGCGACTGCAAGGGCTTTGCTGCATCGAGGTAGATGCTGAGGCACGTACTGGTGCTTTGCTGAGTAAGGCACCCCCGTGGTTTTCCAGATGTCACTGTTTTTTCTCCACCCCACTCTTATTCTGCTGGAGGGGACAACCTGGTTCTGCTCCCCTGGGTCTTTGTACCTTCACACTCAGACTTGCGAAGGCTTAGCCTTGGTTTTCTAAGTATTCCATCTGCTGGAGCGGCTTTTCGGGCTGTCACTGAATTCTTAGGTTGTGTTTGGAGCAGCCTGCTCAAAAGTGGTGTCACTAAGCACTCCCTTTACACCAGGGAGTAACGCTCACTTTTCCAGCGTGGTGCCGTCCAGGGCGTAGCGAGAGCTGCCTCCGTTTTCCTCACGCACAAACAGGGCTTCGATCTGCTTGGGCAGACTCGCACAGGTCGAACTGAAAATTGGGATAATGTGCGGCAACATCGGAGCAAGTCGGTGTTTGTAGTTTGCCGGCAGAGTTTGCAGCAGATCCATGGACGTTCATCTGAGCTGAATTTATTCCTAGTATAAGAATAAATCTTAACTAAGTTAATAAATCTTCTCTAAGTCAGTGGAGAGCTCTGCCCCTTTGTACACGAAAAAAGTACGGGTGAATGCTGCAGATTAAATTTAGGGTAATTCCATCTGCTTTTTCCTACTCTGGGACTAACCCTCGGCAATGAAGAGCCTCCAGGTAGATGAGGTGCATCCCAAGGGGGGGGGCTTGTTACTTTGAGTCAAACGCAGCTCGGGCTGGCGTTGCTAGAGAGGATTCGAGGAAGGGAGTGAAAAGGTGTTTGCCGTGGGAGCGTGTGACCTTCCGTCCCGGTACGGATGCAACGTGCAGCACGTCCCGGTCCGTTCTCCAGGGTTTGCATGGCTCATCCCTGTGCATGTTTCACATCCACAAGCCCCGCGGTATCAGCGCAGCAGTTCGGAACGCTTCAGATCCTGCATGTCCTTCAAACCAGCTCGGAGTTGACGTGGTCTGGATTTACTGGGGAGTTGCAGAGGAGTCTGCCCTGTGTTACCTGTCCAGTAGTGGGGGGAAAAAAAACAAGTTAAAGCTCTGCCCGGGGGTTAACCGTGGGCTTCTGGTAAAAACTAAGGAGAGCTAAGGAAGACAGCCAGCTCACGTGGGGCTTTAACGGGTGCCAAGGAGCAGACGCCCTGCTGAACCGTGCCTTGGGTGCCCTCCTGAACGCTGCCCTGCAGCCGCTCTCACTGCGTCCCGTCCTCTCAGCCCAGGTTCTTTGGGTTTGGGGGTTTTATTATTTTTCTTATCCCCCCCAACAGCATTCATTCTTCTAAGTATTTTCGGAGCGGTGCCTGCAGCGTTACCCCAGCGTACGCTTGGCTCAGCTGGTCCTACAGTCAGGTTCCTGCCTCCGGCCTGCGAGGTACGCCCCACTCCTCTGCCTTTGCTTGGGTTTCCCCACGGACTGCAGATTCTGCAACTCCATCCTGATTTTTTTTTTGTTTTCCAGAGAAATGCTAAATGGGATGGCTCCTCCGTTCTCACTGCTGCGTTTGTCTAAGACAGCACTTGGACCTTGTTCCTTGCAGGAGCTGAAGGAGTTATGTTCAGAAAGAATGAAATCATGATTTTTTTGTTGTTGGTGGTGTTATTACTACCCTCTCAACACTTGTCTCCCCAACCTTAATAAACCCCAGCCTCTCAAAGCAGCCAGCTCTTTGCCTTCCAGCCTGGAGGAAAGAAAGGGGATATTGTTAATTCGAGTTGTGTGTCCCTGGGGTGGGACCGCGCTCAAATGCGGCCACTGTTCATGTCCCTGTACCGGCATTTTTGTCCTTTTTCTCTCTGGCTCTGAAGTTGGAAGGGATATGAATACTGTCTGGAAGAAGATGGAAGACGATGCCCTCGGCCCTGGCAGGTAAGGCTGCTGGCGGTGGCCTGAATAACCATCTGTTTTCCCAGGTTTCCTTCCCTGCATCCTTCCCGTGTCACCCAGGGCGGTAGGTTCCCTCTTCTGCGGGGATGGAAACAGGACAATTAACAACTTCACGGACGTCAGAATACAGTGCTTTGGCAAACTTTAAAAGAAAGCTGCGTAGAAAGCTTTGCGCCACTCTCTGCCTAACTCGATTCAGGTTCATTTGATGCGTTTAATAGCCAGAATGGTCCAGGGGATCGGCTGGAAGCGAGGGAAAGCCCTGCGGAAGCAACATGGCAGCTCTCACTGCGTGAGCGGAGGGGTTGGAGCTCTCCTCTCCCCCTCCCAGCGCCCGACGGCCCCGGTATTGTTGCTGCAGCTGGTGTTGTGAATCAGGCCGACGACAAGCGCATCCTACTATCCGGCTATTTCACTACACCAGGGTTGCATCATACCACTCGCGTCGCTCTTCGCCCGGCCTCTGGAGTCTCCTCTCTCGCCTGGAGCATCTTTGACCGTGCAGCATTTAACAGAGATACCCCCTGGTTAAGAGACTCCATGATTCCTGCTGGTTTGGGCAAGTTAGCGTTTTTGGTGAAGTAATGAGGTTCTAAAATAAAGCTGTTCCTGCTGGGCACGAGTCTGCTGCTGCTTCTGTTGTTGTGAGAGGAAGCCGGTGTCCACCTTGGTCATGGTTTGAGGAACCCACAGCAATTTATTGTCGTTTAGACAATTATTCTCTCACCCCATGACCCCTCCCCACTCAGGAAGGGGAATCGGGGAAAAACAAGGAAACCCAAGGGATGAAATATAAACAGATGTAATAGAATAAGACTAGATAATTAACATTAACAACACTAAAGACCCAGCACTGATCCCGATACCGATATAAACCACACGAGGACTATCCCCAGCCCGTTCCCCAGCAGAAGCCGTGCACCCCCCGCAGGGACAGCCAACGGGGGACCCTGCGAGCGCTGCGGCTGCGGGAGGAAGGGAAGGGCTCAGGGCTCCGGCACCGGGGCGAGGAGTGCTCAGGATGGCAGCCATCAGGGGAGAGAGCGACTACACCGCAAACGGTCTCATTTCTATGGAATGTGCCGTTGATGGTACGAAATAACCCTGGTGGCAGCTGGGGGCGATGCCCGGGTCTCGCTCCCCCTCGTCCCCGCACCTCGAAAACACCGAGACCTTGAAACCCGCACCCCAGAGCTGGTGATAAAGTAAATATTGTCACCAGTTCAGGCACCGGAGTCTTCTAAAAGTGCGGTTTTCCCAGGCGTTAGAAGAGACTTTACTGAAAAGTAAAATTACTGAAAGAGAAATCAATCTTCCGTGGCCCAAACCAGGACCGCGCTGCGGGCGGTGTGAGGGGCGACGTTTGTCCCTCGTCCCCATCTCTCCCCGCCCTGGCCTGGCAGAGGGACAGGTGCCGGGGTTTGGGGGGGCTGAGCGGTGGGCTGCGGGAGGCCTTGCCTGTCCCCAGCTCCCGGGTAAGCGGGTGCGCGCCGGCCTTACGCCATCGGGGACGGCGTCTGCTCGCTCGTGCACAAACAACACCAAAGCAAGTCCTCAAAAAGCAGGTTAAAATTTGTGCGCGAATGCAAAAGACGGCCAGAGGCAGCCGGGCGGGCAGCCCCAATTTTCCATTAACTTGCAAAGCATGGGGGCTGGGGGGGGGGCTGAAATTCAAATGGGCTCTGGTGCTGCCCTCCAATTTTATTGCCTGCCGTCTTCGGCGATCTTATCTGTAACTGCTTTTCGGAGCACACGTGACGGCAGGGTGTAAATGACGCCCGTCCCTCCCCCTGTCCTCGCCGCCGGTGGCCGTAGGGTGAGCGCTGGGCGGCAGCGCGGCCTCCGCTCCTCTTTTAGGGGAAGCGGTGGATTAAATCAGGCGTATTAAACTAAATTTGGGGGAGTTTGGAACCTTGGGTGCTTTTGGGGGGTTTCCCCCTCCCCGGGGTTAGGAGGGAAAGGGGGCTGTGGGAGCGTGGGCATCGCTGCTGCCAGCCCCGGGCAATCGCAGAGGGACGTGGCTGCTGCCACTCCGTGTCCCCCGGCCCCTCCGTCCCCCTTCCCAGCCCCTCGGCATCCCTCACATCTCTCGGGGTCGCACTCCCCCCTTTCCCCTGGCTTCACCATGAGTAAAAGGGGCCGTTTCCCTCCCCGCGTCGGCACACTCGGTGCCGCAGCCAAGATGTACGGGATCTGCCGGGTCGGGGGCAGTATCCCAGGGAAGGGCGAGGGTGCGTGGGAGTCTTACTCCCATTTTCCATAATAAATCCCGGTGGGAACCGAATGTTCCTGGGTCGGGGCCGGAGGCAAACTCAGCGCCGCATTTCCCTGCCGCTCTGTCCTTGGGACTTAATTCCAAACCCGTTATCGCCGCCCGCATCGCGCGCCGGGAGGCAGCGGTGCCCATTACGGCAGCTTTGATACCCCTTCCAGCTATTTTTTTTCCCCCTGACCAGCTCGGGGTGGTTCGAGCCGATTCATTTCCCCGTTAGCAACAGCGGCGGGTGGGTGCCGGTCACTTCACGCCGGTTTTGCCGGGTATAAATCCGGCGAACCCCTCTCCGCCCCGTCCCTCGCCCCGGCAATGGCTGAGCTGCCCGTCCCGGAGCTGCCCCCCACCCTGTCCCGCTGCAGCGGCCGCTTCACCATCAGCACCCTCCTGGGCATGGAGGAGGGCAGCCGGGGTCCCTACGCCCCCTCCGAGGGGGCCGGCTGCGACGGCACCCACCTCTCCGGCAGCACCCTCTGCACCAGGACCTTCGGCTACAACACGGTGGACGTGGTGCCGGCCTACGAGCACTACGCCAACAGCAACGGGGTGGGCGATGGCAGGAGGGGCAGGCCCTCTCTGGCGGACCTCCACTCCATCCTCAAGGTAAGGCGGGGGTCATCCGCGCCGCCGGCACCTCCGGCATCCCCCTGGCTGGGCCACTGGGCCACCATGGCGTGGCGTCTCCTGCTTCTTGATGCCGTGCCCATGTGCGCATCCCAAGAAGGGATAACCCAGCTGTTTCCAGCTGTGCCAGAGCTCTCCCCCCGCGACGGCCGGCTGCCTTCAGCCCTGCCCGCCCTCACCTGCCCTCCCCTTGTGCCCGCAGCCCGACACGGGCCACCTCCGCCCGCCGTTGTCAGAGCCGCAGCGGAGCAATGGCGTGCCGGAGGCCGGGCCGGAGGAGGCGCCGGAGGAGGCCGGCAGAGCCCCCGCGCCGGAGCCCGTCCGCTTCGGATGGGTGAAGGGCGTGATGGTGAGTGCGACTGGTCCCACGGGGAGCATCCTCCTGCGCTCCCACCTCCCCCAGGCAGCGGGGCGATGCATTTGCTCCCCATCGTCACATTTTTCCCTATATATATATATATATATCTTTTTCACAAGCATCTGTGTTCTGAACAATGCCCCCGCCCTCCCTGGCGGGTCTCTCGGAGGAGCAGGAGAGCTGGCATGGCCCCTGCTGCCCCCGGGCGCCCGCGCGCTGAGGTCCCCTTCTCTGTCTCCCCCCGTCTCCCCCCTAGATCCGCTGCATGCTGAACATCTGGGGAGTCATCCTCTACTTGCGCTTGCCCTGGATCACCGCCCAGGCGGGAATCGGTGGGTGCCGGCGGCGCATGGCGGGCAGGACAGCGGCACCAGGCTCGCCGTCCCCCAAAACACCTTGGGGATGGTGGCGGTGCCGGCAGCACCGAGCGTGGGGCCGTGTGTAGCATCCTTGGGGGTCTCCTAGGGAGGCCGCAGGGGGGTCTATGGGGCTGGGGGGATGCAGGAATGAAGCGGTGCCCTCTCTCCACAGCCCTGACGTGGCTCATCATCCTGATGTCCGTGACGGTGACCACCATCACCGGCTTGTCCATCTCCGCCATATCCACCAATGGCAAAGTGAAGTCAGGTAGTGCTTTGTCCCCCTCCCGGCACGGGCTGCGAGGTGCAAGGCGGGGGCTCAAAAACATTGCGGGGGGAGGCAGATAACACCATGGGGTGCTCCTGCTGCCTCAGGGGGCACCTACTTCCTCATCTCCCGGAGCCTCGGGCCGGAGCTGGGCGGCTCCATCGGGCTGATCTTTGCCTTCGCCAACGCGGTGGCCGTGGCCATGCACACGGTGGGCTTTGCCGAAACTGTCCGGGACCTGCTGCAGGTGAGAGAGCAGCTCTGTGTGTCCTCTGGGTCCCGTCCCCCCCGCCTCCTCCATCTCCACCTCCTCATCCCCACCTCCTCATCCCCACCTCTTTCCCGCACAAGCTGCATTAATTATCAACATTTATGTTAATGTTGGGCCACCGATAATCAACCACTGGCTACTAAAAGTCGTGGCAATGCCAGCGGTTGGGTAAGAGAGGGGGTTATTTCCGCGTTGTGGACGGTTTCCCCTCCCCAGGAACACAACTCCCTCATCGTGGACCCCACCAACGACATCCGCATCATCGGGGTCGTCACCGTGACGGTGCTGCTGGGCATCTCCCTGGCCGGCATGGAGTGGGAGGCCAAGGTACCGCTCGCTTCTTCTGCTCACCTTATCCCCTTGGGCTGATGAGAGCCATCCCTGCTGCGTCCGAGGAGCGGAGGATGCCCATAGCTCCCCCAAAACGTGCAAGGGTGTCTCCTAACGCATCCTTCACCCTCTCGGCACCCAAACCCTGACCCCTCAGCTGGCTCTTTCTGGTCTGGCAGGCACAGATACTGTTTTTCCTGGTCATCTTGGTTTCCTTCATAAATTACCTGGTGGGGACGGTGATCCCGGCCACTGCCGAGAAGCAAGCGAAGGGCTTCTTCAGCTACCGAGGTGGGTCCACCACGGGTTGGGGTTACGCTCAACAGGTCCAAGGGCATCACTGGAGCCTGGCTCTTTGCTGCCGTTGGGGGAGAAGTTTGCTATGGGCAGGTGCTCCTCACTGAGAAATGTCACTAAATGCACAATGTCTTCCTCCCATGGGTTACCCGCTGCCAGCGGTGGGTCTCCAGCCAGCGCTGAGCTGCTTCAGCCAGGAGAAAGGCAGTTGGGAGGCCCCAAATGCTTCTCCTCTGCTTCTTCCCCAGCGGAAATCTTTGCCCAGAACTTCGTGCCCAACTGGCGCGGACCCGAGGGCTCCTTCTTCAGCTTGTTTTCCATTTTCTTCCCGTCGGCAACTGGCATCTTGGCTGGGGCCAACATTTCGGGTGACCTGAAGGTGGGTTTTGAGCGTTGCTGCCTGAGCCGGTGCGTCTCAGGGTCCGACCCTGTGTTCCCAGGGCTTGGCTTTGATCCAGCTTTTAGAGACTATTTTATTTCTTCCGGAAACTTTGGGGAAGGCTCAGCCAGGAGATGCTCTGCCCCTTTGTGTCGCAATGAATTCAGATCCCTCTTGTGAAACAGCAGCCACGATTAAAATGCTGCTGGAAAGCTGTCTTACATCTCTCTGCGACTCCCTTGGGCAGGATCCCGCTGTGGCCATCCCCAAGGGCACCTTGATGGCCATCTTCTGGACCACCGTGTCCTACCTGGTGCTTTCTGCTACGATCGGTGAGCAAAACCTGCCTTGGGTGAGCGGAAACGGGCGGCCTGGGAGGAAGCAGGTGGTGGGAAGGGGGAGCAAGCCATAGATGCTAGCACCGATACCCGAGGCGGGCACGGGTGCGGGTGGTGAGTGGGTGCTGTGTGTCCCCCCCCCAGGCGCCTGCGTGGTGCGGGACGCCTCAGGCAGCCTGAACGACAGCGTGGCGGTGGGCTCGCCGGGCTGCGAGGGACTGGCCTGCGGCTTCGGCTGGAACTTCACCGCCTGCGCCCAGCAGCAGAGCTGCCGATACGGGCTCAGCAACTACTACCAGGTGCTGCTGGGGGCTGTCACTCCCCCCCGGTCCCAGCTCCTGACCGGGTTTGTGCTGCAAGGGGTGGGTTCCCCGGGACAGCCCCGTGTCCGCATCCCCTCCGGCATCCCGGGAGGCACCAGGGAGCACATTTTCCTCGGGCTTTTGGATGCGTCTGGACTTCACCGTCCAGATAATGTTGATGGAAAAGCCCTGCGGGTGGTGGGATGGGGCCCGTGGGCTGGAAATCCCTTAGGGCCGGGGCGGGGGCTGATGCACGGGGGGTGCCGGTGGTCCTGACCACCTGCTTTTGGGGCAGAGCATGAGCATGGTGTCTGGATTCGGCCCCCTCATCACGGCAGGGATCTTTGGCGCTACCCTCTCCTCGGCGCTGGCCTGCCTCGTCTCAGCACCCAAAGTCTTCCAGGTAAGGGGGTGGCATGTCCGTGTGCCGCGGCTCCCATCCCCGAGCCCAGCAGCAGGAGCTGCCGATGCTCCCGGCGCCGCGCTGCTGGCAGCAGATGTACGACCGCGGGGAGGGGACGTGCTCAGCGCCGTGGGGCTTTGTGGCCATCAGCAGCCCCACGAGGGGCGAGGAGGATGCGAAGGCACGAGGCCAGTTTGGTCCTTGCTCTTACGGGTGTAAGAGCCACCACCCCGCTGCCGTCCCATGTCCCCGGCAAAGTCTGGAGTCCCCAACACGTCTCTCCCCGCAGTGTCTCTGCAGGGACCAGCTCTACCCTCTCATAGGCTTTTTCGGGAAGGGCTACGGGAGGAACAGCGAGCCCATCCGCGGCTACGTGCTCACCTACGTCATCGCCGTTGGCTTCATCCTCATCGGTAGGTGCGTGGCGCCCTCCCGGTGCCCGCCGCCAGCCGGGTGACTTGGTCCCCGCCACCAATAACTCGCTCTCCTCCTCCTCCCCACAGCCGAGCTCAACGCCATCGCCCCCATCATCTCCAACTTCTTCCTCTGCTCCTACGCCCTCATCAACTTCAGCTGCTTCCACGCCTCCATCACCAACTCCCCAGGTGGGCTGTGCCGCACTGCGCCGTGCCGTGTGGCGGGGGGCTCCCCGTCCGGCTCCCCGTCCCGGCAGCGGCCGCTGTCTGTGTTTGCGTGCAGGCTGGCGACCCTCCTTTCGGTATTACAGCAAGTGGGCCGCGCTCTTCGGGGCCGCCATCTCGGTGGTGATCATGTTCCTGCTGACCTGGTGGGCAGCCCTCATTGCCTTTGGCATCGTCATCTTCCTCCTGGGATACGTCCTCTACAAAAAGCCGGGTGCGTGGCGATAACCCGGCACGGGCGATGCCCCAGGAGGTGTCTGGCCCCATTGCTGATCCATCTTCCCCACGTAGATGTCAACTGGGGCTCCTCCATGCAAGCCAGCTCGTACAACATGGCCCTCAACTACTCGGTGGGGCTGAGCGAAGTGGAGGAGCACATCAAGAACTACAGGCAAGGGCGGCTCGCCGTGATGCCAGGCGTGGAGGGAAGGGGGATGCAGAGCCAGCCACCACCACCGACAAGCCTGGCATGGCTTCATGCCCATAGCCACGTCCTCACCACCATCCTCAGCAACCGGTAGCCCCAGCAAAATGTGGCTGTGTCCAAAATCCCGTGTCTTTGCCATGTGGGCAGAGGTGGAAGGAGGGGCAAACCTTTCCTTCCCAGTACCAGGCAGACACAGACGCACTGGCCTCATCTGATATAAAAAGATCAAAGAGTGAGGGTGGCCGCTCAACCACATGTTTTCGTATCGTCCTAAAGATGCTCCCTGTAGTTGCCACTGGCCGGGCATGGGAGAAGAGACGTGGCTCATTCCAGAGAGGCTCGGTGCCTCCCAAGTACCAGCCTTGGCCCTTCCCTCTCCCCGCCCGCAGACCCCAGTGCCTGGTGCTGACCGGCCCCCCCAATTTCCGCCCGGCCCTGGTGGACTTCGTGGGGACGTTCACCAAGAACCTCAGCCTGATGCTCTGCGGCAACGTGCTCATCGTGAGTCGCCTGCAAAAGCCTCTTGGTTCCTTGTCCTGGGGGCTCCAGGGAAATCCAGGTGTGTCCTGGTGGGATCATAGGGCCATGGACGGAAACGTGCACATCTGTGTGCTGCTGGATGATGAAATGTTTCGTCTGAAAGCCTCTCCATCTTGTTAAGCAACAGTGATGAAGCACCAGGATGTCCACGTGGGCTAATGGCTCCCCCTTGCCAACTAATTGCCAAAGAAAAGATGGGGTGGGACGAGGCGGTTGCTCAGAGGACAGGAGTGGTCCTACAGCCCTGAAGAGCAGCTGGGGCCGTGGTGCAGCAAATGCCAGCTTGTCCGCAGCCATGGGGCTGCTGGCATCGTGTGTGTTGGCTGTCGGCTCCCACATTTGCTGGCTTTCTTGCTGTGATTGCAACCGCCCATCAGGTCTTGCCACTGATTTGGGAAGAGAGGAGCTGGAGGTCCTTGGTGGCAAGACCAGCAGCTGGAAGGGGCCACCTGTGCCTGAGCCCCTTCCCCTTCTCTCCCCAGGGACCGCAGAGGCAGAAGATGCCGGAGTCCCGGCTGACGGCAGATGGACACATCAAGTGGCTTATGAAGAGGAAGATCAAGGCTTTCTACACAGATGTGGTGGCTGAGGATCTGAGAAGCGGCGTCCAAATGCTCATCCAGGTAGAGCCACCTTTGGCCGTTGACCGTCAGGTCTTCCATCGTGGTTTGGGGGGCTCTGACCCCTCTCCCCGACCTCCGGGTACCCCGCTTTGCATGGCTCCCTTCTGGGCTGGCACCACCCGTGTCCATGGCGTCTCATGGGGACATCTCTCCGTAGGCTGCAGGCCTTGGGAAGATGAGACCCAACATCCTGGCGCTGGGCTACAAGAGGAACTGGCGGACGGTGTCCCCGCAGAGCCTGGAGGACTACGTGGGCATCCTGCAGTATGGCCACGCTGCATTCTCCGCCCCCGGGGACACCGGTGGTGGCCCCATGACTGAATGTGGGGACACTGCGGCCACGTATGCGGCGTCTGGCTGGGCTGGCAGTGCCGCCCAACACGAGCCGGCCACCGTTAAGTGCCTTCTCCTTCCTTCCAGCGACGCCTTCGATTTCAAGTACGGCGTGTGCTTAATGAGAATGAAGGAAGGGCTGAACGTTTCCCGAGTGATGCAGGCTCATGGTAAGCAGTTTTGGGGAGATGCTCAGAGACGTGCCGGAGCTGTGGGACGTGCCAGCCGGCAACGTGTCCCCAGGTGAAGATCACACTCCTGGGCTGGAACTGAAGGGGATGGGGACATCAGGGTGCAGCCCTGCTGCCCGTGCTGTTGTCCTCCCTCCCCAGTTAACCCCACGTATGAGGCAGCGGAGCACCCCGAGGAGAACGGCACCGGCAGCAGAGCAGCCCCGGGCACAGGTTGGTGCTGGCTCGGGGCCGCCCAGAGCATCCCCGGCTTCAAGGATTATTTTTGGGGAGCCACGTTCGCAGGCAGGGCCGTGGGTTTTGGCAGCGATGGGGAGCAGGGCTGGGGCCAGGAGGAATCCGTGGCCTTTAATCCATGGCCAGCAGTGCCCATCGCCGACACCGGCACCTTCTCGCCCCAGCAGCGGACCCTGCCGCCTTGGCCAGCGAGCAGCAGGCGAGCACCATCTTCCAGAGCGAGCAGGGCAAGAAGACCATCGACATTTATTGGCTCTTCGACGACGGAGGTAACCTTCACCTTGAGCTGCTGTGGCTCTTCGCCGTCCGTCTGTCCGGCTAAGGCGAACCCAGCCCCTCCACCGCGCTGCCCGGGAGGGCTCGGTCCTCGCCAAGTGGTGCCGGGGCATCGCTGGCATCGAGAAAGCGCTGGCGAGCCCGCGGGGTCACCGCCGCCGCGTCTTCCACGGGGTGTTTTGGGGCCAGGTCTCACGCTGCTCATCCCCTACCTCCTGGGGCGCAAGAAGCGGTGGGCAAAGTGTAAAATCCGGGTGTTCGTCGGCGGGCAGATCAACAGGATGGACGAGGAGAGGAAGGCGTAAGTGCTGGTGGCCGCTCACACCTGCAGCTCCTCTGAGCCACGCGGCCACCGCTGCTGTCCCCATGGGGGGGTGGCAGGAGCCACTTCCCCCTCCCTGAGTCCCCTAGGCTTTGCTGTAATGGGTTTTTGGGCTCCGACCTGGCTCCTTTGCCTCGCTCCTACAAAAAATCAACACGATTGCGGGCTGGGGGAAACCCAAGTGCAAACTGAGGACGGCAGCGGGGGTTTCTGCCAGGACAGGTCCCCACCGGAGCCACCGCGCTCTCCTAATTTGTGGCAAATGTGTCCTTTTCCCCCCCGGCAGGATCGTCTCTCTGCTGAGCAAGTTCCGCCTCGGCTTCCACGAGGTCCACATCCTCCCTGACATCAACCAGAAACCCCGGCCGGAGCAGTAACCGCCCCCCTCTCCTTCTCCCCCGGCTCCTAGCACCCCCAAAACACCCTCCACCACCCCCCCCGGGCCCCCTTCCCTGGCACCGTCTGCTTGTCTTGCAGCATCAGGAGGTTCGAGGACCTGATCGCTCCCTTCAGGCTGAACGACGGCTTCAAAGACGAGGCCACGGTGAACGAGATGAGGCAGGGCTGTCCCTGGAAGATCTCTGACGAGGAGGTCAACAAAAACAGAGCCAAGGTAGCGCCGATGGTGGGGACGACTCCCGCAGAGGGTCTCCTGCTTTTGAGACAAAATTCAGTCTTTTTGGAAACAATTATTTCGCACGTCAACCCTCTCTGCTCCGCAGTCGCTCCGACAAGTGAGGCTGAACGAGATTTTGCTGGATTACTCGCGGGACGCGGCGCTCATAGCCATGTAGGTGCCAGCACCGCCTGTTTCTTACCCCATGGCAATGGTCCCTCTGGATGTTCCCCCAGCCCAGGGAGATCCCGGCCGGACACCCCAGCGCCACGCTGGGACGGTGCAGCATGGCAGGGAAAAGCCCTTGGAGGGCACCAAGGGGTCCGGCCACCATGAAAGTGGGGAGAGGACGTGGCATTGACCCTTTTTTTTTAGGGAAATAACCTGCAAATTAGCATGGGACTGGGAGAGGGGCTAAGGAGAGAGCTTGGCTTGGGGGGGTGGCCGGGGGGTCTGTGTTCGGCCGCGCTGAGCCGGTCCCTTGTTGCCGCCGCAGCACGCTGCCCATCGGCAGGAAGGGTCGCTGCCCCAGCTCCCTCTACATGGCCTGGCTGGAGACCCTCTCGCAGGACCTGAGACCCCCCGTCATCCTCACCCGCGGCAACCAAGAGAACGTGCTGACCTTTTACTGCCAATAAAAGCTCCTGGACCCCTGCCGACTCGGGATGTGAATTTTTCCTGCCGGTTTTGACCTGGGAGCACATTCGCCCGGTAGTCCAGAGGAGACGCGAAGGCACGTGGTCGCCACCTCTCGGGAAACTCTCTTACAAAGGCACGTTTTGCCCATCTCAGCCTTTGTAGGTTGTATATGGATAGACAGACATATGCAAGCACAAGAAGGACACGGAGCAGTTGGAGCGGGGCCAGAGGAGGCCCCGGAGATGCTGGGAGGGCTGGAGCCCCTCTGCTGGGCGGACAGGCTGAGAGAGCTGGCGGGGGTCAGCCTGGAGAAGAGAAGGCTCCGTGGAGACCTTCCAGCCCCTTCCAGGCCCTCAAGGGGCTCCAGGAAAGCTGGGGAGGGACTCTGGAGCAGGGAGGGGAGCCATGGGACGAAGGGGAATGGGTTTACACTGCAAGAGGGGAGATTTAGGTGAGATGTGAGGCAGAAATTGTTGGCTGTGAGGGCGGTGAGCCCCTGGCCCAGGTTGCCCAGAGAAGCTGTGGCTGCCCCATCCCTGGAGGGGTTCAAGGCCAGGCTGGACGGGGCTTGGAGCCACCTGGGCTGGGGGGAGGTGTCCCTGCCCAGGGCAGGGGGGTGGAATTAGATGGTCTTTAAGGTCCCTTCCAACCCAAACCATTCGATGATCCTATGATTCTACATAAAACAATGCAGGTCCCGTATCACAGGCATCGCTCTGGCTCTTGGTTTAGCCAGACTCATGCAGGTCAGGTGTGGGGTGTCATCCAGAGAGCAGCAAGGGGACAGTGGGACCCCCACAACTGCTTCCCAAGGAGAGCCTGAGCCATGTACAGGGACAGAGACACTGCCCTGGCAAAGCCACCAGCACGGGGTGAGAACCCCAGCACCAAGCTCAGGGGCTGTGGGGACCCCACACGTCCGCTGGGGGACAGGGACTCCCAGTCTCGAAACAAGCTGGGACATCCCCAACAGCTGAGAAGCAGCGAGATGTCACCTCGGGCTGCGGTGCCTGGCTGCAGGCGCACACCCAGCCCCTGATAGAGACAAAACTCACCACCAGAACCAGGATATTTCCTGGTGCCGAGGGCCCCGGGCGGGAGAAACCTGCCCTGTGCGAGGCAGGAGCAAAGCTTGTTTCCCAAACCACAACCTCGTCGCCCGTCAGGAGAAACACATGACTCCGTTCACCTCCATCTTTACAGAATTTACTGATAATCACCACCAGGATTAGAAGTGTCAGTAAAAAAATAAAATTTACAGAGTTTTCTATCACACAAAGATTTGTTCGCGACAGCCGCAGTCGTTAGTGAGACAGGAAGTCGGGCGGTATCTACATCAGCACAGAGGATGTTCGTGCACAGAAAGCGGGGCCACGAGTTTCGGCTCAAGCAGCAACGTTTCCCCAGGGCAGGCGGCTTCTCTGCAAGCTGTTTCCTGGACCGATGCTCCTGGCCGGGGGTTCAGAGCACTGCCCAGGCCAGGGCACCTCGGCATTGACATTTTTGCAAGCTTTTGGCAAGTTTGACTGACCCAAGTCTACCGAACCCCGCTGAAAACTGAAGGAATTCCTCGCCTCACTCAGGATAAGGAACACAAAGGGAAGACCAAAGCGACGTGATGAGAGGGGAGGAAACCACTGGTAGTGACTGATCTGGCGCATTGACTCAAAACCATTCCTCTTTCCTGTTTGGATTTGGTTTTACTGGACAGGGAGGTCAGGAAGGCAGCCAGGGGAGCGGAGGAAGGTCTGTGAGTACCAGGGTGACACAAAGAGCTCTCCCCCAGCGCTAATACCTGTCACGACAAGTCAGCAGCTGATTTTTCACCTTTTATGCAAGAATTCCTTGAAAACTCCCCAGCGCCTGGGCAGAGAGGCACCACCAGCTCCAACCACTCAACTTCCAAACACTGGCCGAGCTGCCGACTCTTCAAGTGAAGCAGCATCCCCCCCCCTCCTCAAAAATGACTTTGTGTCATCACAATGGGTAAAAATCAGGAGGTTTTCGGTTTGCCCAGCACCAAGTCATTTTTTTTCATTTGTTCTGAGTTCTTAACAGCTCGGATTAGTCCCCTGTGTGCCTCAGCCTTGTGCCATGGTGCGCTGGTGAAGTGCTTTCCCAGTTGGAATCAGCTTAGTCCTTGCTACCGAGGGAGGCGAGGCACCAGGGCAGGGGGAAAGGGGAGCACAGCGGGTGCCCAGGACACAGTGTCTAGTGACACCTGAAAGGTAGGGCCAGACCCGCCCAGTCTAAGTGCCATTGAGGGACTTTCAATTCATCCAGGAAAACACAGTTTAATCGATGTGAATCAAACCAGGGACTCCGGACACACGCTGTGTGCGCAGCCATTTGAAATAAGAAGTGGGAAGGGGGAAAGACATCTAGAGAGATCATTATTCCTGCTTTTTCACTGAGGGCAGAAGCAAAGAGGGAAGGAGAGGCTCAACCGTCCCCCGGGGGATGTGGCGAGAGGAAAACTGTCTCTCTACCAGCAGCACAGCACACAGGGCACTCCAAAGATCCAGGGTTTAGTATGTGTTACACCGCTTGGACCTCACCCACCTAAGAAGAAGGATTCACATTAAAGTCTTTCCTAAAACGCACAGCTTCATTCCGTGAATTAACACAGGCTAAAATTTAGAGTAATCTCAGTAAATAGTTCCCAAAAAACACCTCTCTCCATCAGCTGTCAACAGACCGCTCTGGATAACTTAGTACATAAAAAGAAGTCCTTTCTTCATGATCAACCCGTGGCCCTGCTGAGGGTTGTTTCAGCACAGAGGACATGGGATTCATGGAAGATAATTGGTCTTACGAAATGTTGCAGGTAAAAAAGGCAAGCTGGTTTGGAAATCTAAAGAGTTCAGCAAAAACACAGATGGGAATTGTGTCCTGGGAGGCTGGACACAGACGGCGCCTTCCCTCGTCAGCTGGCGATAAACAAACAAGGGTCACAGCAAAGCCGTGGAGCCGGCTACAAAGCCACGTCCTTTGAGTTCAACCTCCACTTCCCCAAGGACCCCAAAAAACCAAGCCCCCAGAAAGTGCCCGGCTAGCAAATGGAGAGCCCCGGCTGCGCGGCATGCCTCCAGGCAAAAAGGCAGATCTAAGAGTTAGTTAAAAATCACTTAAAAGGAAACAAACTAAAACAATTCATGAGGAGAGACCACACTGCCTGCTGTAAGGGTTGGTTACTGGCCCCAGTCACGACAGCCCAGTGCCAGCCATGCAGTTGTCACCAGCGCAAGCCAGCGAAGCAGCAGCGTGCTGCATTTTCTGTAAGCCAGCCAGCGATGTTTACATGTCAGTGAAGACACCCAGTTCCGCCACACCAATGTAAACATGATCAGCAAGTAAAAAGAAAAGGGAGAAGATTAAAAACACGAGGCTCCTTCAGAGCCTGAGAAGCAACAGCGCATGGTCATGCATGTGCCCTGGGATTTCTAACGTGGGCAGCAGGGCATAGCGCCCGTTCAGCTCTGCTTCGCCTCTCGGGCAGGAGGTACACAGCGCCAGGAGAGCTTCACCATAGTAAGATTCATAAAAACAGCGATCCTTTGTACGCCAGTTATTTCCCCTGCTGCAGCATTCATAGTCACAGCTCTCGGACACAAATTTGCACTTTTCATCTGTCTAAAAAGATTTCTCCATTTGCTGCTCCCAAATTCACTATGACCAAGACCTGGTATTAGGAAGCTGGGGCCAGGAAGAAAACAAATTTTCTCATTTAGAAAATTCACATTAAAAGAGCTTCAGGTTCACTGCAAACAAAGCAGCAAGAGGTCAAACCGTTAAGTGAGCTCCAAAGACATCACATCACTCTGTGGCAGTGTTTCTACCCCAGAACAGCCGCTGTCACTTATAATTCATCACTGGTGAAAGGTACGTGGGCCTCCTCCTCTGGAATTCATTTCCCTACCCTCCAGGGAAATAAAGTTTCACTTGGCACTTCATGTTACAAAAAAAAAGTAACAAAATTTGCAATGTTTAGCTTAATTTGCAGCCATGCTGGAGGCAGGAGCAGGCTTTCATGTATCTTTTAACCAGTGGAGAATCACAGGCTGAGGCACCCGTCGAGTTGCGCTCACTGGTTGGTTGTTTCAGAGGCGGTGCTGGCGGCAGATCCTTTGCTCTTCCTTCAATCTGTGATCTCCAGCATCTGAGGAAGAGCTAGAGAGTGGCTAAAATGCGCAGAAATGAAACCACCACCACGCAGAATGTCTGGCCCACTCCTAAAATGAGGGCTTCGAAGGGAATCATTTTTTTCCCCGCAGCTCTGTAAACTCCAGCAATGGCAGCACCTGCGGAGAGGGTAAAAAGCCGAAACGTCAATGTGTGACAGCGCACGTGAGACACACGCTGTTAAACCACAGGGACGAAGGGGGAAGTCTCAGAGAATGTGAGACTGAGAGAGAAAACAGAGGGGGTCTGTGGGAGAGGGCCCCGAACCCCTACGCACCGGCTGGCAGAAATGCAGGACTGGGTTTACAGTGACACACCTCAGCCAGTAACCAACATGGCAATGGGTAAACTGGTGAGGAAACGTTACTGAGGCCTTCAGAAGGCTTAGAGGTTGGGGCAGTTTTGGACATACTCTCATCACAAGATCCTCTACGCCACAGCCCACAAACTGCAAATATTATCCAGTTCTGGGCACAGAAACCAAACCTGCAAGTGCTTTTGCTCCCAGTGCTCGGAAACCTGAAAGCCCACCCGGCTCTACACCTGATGGGCATGTGCAGTATCCCTGACAAAGGGCTCGCAAGGTGGGATGCTCCACCTATGTGTGTTCAGTTTTGGGCTCCTCACAATGAGAAAGTCATTGAGGTGCTGGAGCGGGTCCAGGGAAGGGCAACGGAGCTGGTGAGGGGTCTGGAGCACAAGTCCTGTGAGGAGCGGCTGAGGGAGCTGGGGGTGTCCAGCCTGGAGAAGAGCAGGCTGAGGGGAGACCTTCTCGCTCTCTGCAGCTCCCTCAAAGGAGGGGGCAGCCAGGGGGGGTCGGTCTCTTCTCCCAATGCCATAGGACAAGAGGCCTCAAGTTACGCCAGGAGAGGTTTATATTAGATACCATGAAAAATTTCTTCACAGAAAGGGTTGTCAAGCATTGGAACAGGCTGCCCAGGGCAGTGGTGGAGTTGCTATCCCTGGAGATGCTTAAAAGCCGGGCAGACGTGGTGCTGAGGGACGTGGGTTAGTGGTGATTTTGGCATTGTTGGGTTGATGGTTGGACTCGATGATCTCAAAGGTCCCTTCCAACCTAGATGATCGTATGATTCTTTTCTATGAACTCTTTCAAACATAGGGTGACGGGGGAATATAACCAAAGCATTCATCTCCTCTCCACCCCGGGGCATGCCGCGGTTCACCACGCTCCCGATTCTGACAAAGCCACCCGGCCGCTATTTTGAAGCATCTACCATACTTGTCAGGATGCCAGCGGTAATGGGTCCCACGATGCCCATCAGCAGGAGGCTCACGGACATGAACCTGCCGTACTTGTGATGCCTGAGCGTGAAGAGCGCTAGCAAAGCGGCCGGGACGTGGAAGGAGAGGGAGGAGACCAGAGCCCACAGGAAGACGCCATACCACATCTCTGTGGAGAGAAGGGCCGTGAGGGCAGGCTCGGGGCCCACGGGCCTGAGGGCCCCGCTCCGAGCAGGCCCCGCGGCGGGGAAGGGTACCTGGGA
>VXBH01001326.1:800-31616 GCA_013400035.1 Rynchops niger
CAAGGTCTCCGCGGAGCCTTCTCTTCTCCAGGCTGAACCCCCCCAGCTCTCTCAGCCTGTCCTCCCAGCAGAGGGGCTCCAGCCCTCAGAGCATCTTTGTGGCCTCCTCTGGACTGGTTCCAACAGGTCCATGTCCTTCCTGTGCTGGGGACTCCAGAGCTGGACACAGCACTCCAGGTGGGGTCTCACCGCAGCGGAGCAGAGGGGTGGGATCCCCTCCCTCGTTCTGCTGGCCACGCTTCTTTTGAGGCAGCCCAGGATGCAGTTGGCTTTCTGGGCTGCCAGCACACGTTGCTGGCTCACGTTGAGCTTCTCATCCACCCACAACCCCAGGTCCTTCTCCTCAGGGCTGCTCTGGAGGTGGGACATCTTAAATTAGAATCCTTTTATAGCTTCTGAAGTGTCCTCTGGGAAGGGGAGAGAGCCCAAGGCAAGCCAGGTGTGGGAGAAGCTGCCTTGTTCCTGGGCAGTGCTGATTCAGCCCAGGGACTGCTCTCAAAAAGCTGTGCTGTGCTCTGGGAAAAGCGCTTTCTCTCCTTCTTTTTTCTTTTTTTCCCCTTTCTCATTTCAGCTTATTTTTTGCCTCTTTAAAAAGTCCCTGAAGCAAGTGCTTATCTCCTGTGTGGAAGCTTGAAAGCCTGGGGGGGTCTGGTTGTGACTTCTGTGCTGCTCCAGCTCTGCTCCCTGTTCCCACAGCCCCTATGAAGTGTGTGTGCAAGATCTTTGATTCGGTTTTGCTGTGTGCTGTGAAAGAGCGCTGTGAGCAGAGCTGTGCCCTGTTGTGTGTTGTCCGTCCTTTGGGGTGGCTGGGGCTGTGGGTGTTGTGACTGGCGCAGCTTCGTCCCCCTCGTCCTGGGGGTGGGTGTTGAACGGTGGAGATCTCCTGGCCACGCGCGGTGCGTCCAAGCAGTGCACAGCCCTCAGGTGGGCTCAAGTGCCTCGTTACCAAATGAATAAATCATAAAGCAGAACTAAATGCCAGGAATCCCTACCCTTTTATAGGGGAGGGGTGGGGGGAAACATGCCTGTACGTGATGTAATGTTTCTTCCCCTCCCTTTGTGCTGTTAATTCACTTTGAGCTGCAGCCCGCTGCCCAGCGCTTTTAGCTGTGTCCTCCTGCCTTTCCTGGAATCCATCCGTTCTGATTGCCTTCACTCTTTGCCCTTCCCGTCTGCGCCCACGCTCGGCCGCCCCAGCGCACCTGGCTCCCCTCCACAGCCCCTATGCCGAGTTTCCCAGGGCTCCGCCACATGCTGCGTGATGAGGAAGCTTTATTTCTGAGCGCAGGCGATCGTTGTGTTTTTGTGTTGTCACCTTCGTGCTCCCAGGTGCAGGGAGCCATGGCAGGATCGATGATGCGCGTTGGTGACCAGCTCATCCTGGAAGAAAATTATGATGAGACATACATTCCCAGCGAGCAAGGTAACTGATGCCCATCCTCCTAGGAGCTGTGATAAGGGGTTCAAGTGTGCAAGTTACTTCTAGGTGTATTAAGAAAACAGTAACTGGGGAGAGCATGGGTGGAGAGGGCAGAATACATGAAATTTCATAGAAGACAGAGCTGAAACAGTAGCTTTTTGGCTGGGAATATAGATGCCGTTTTGCAGTCTGTCTCCCTCCTTTACCAGCCTGGTAGGATGTGCTCGCTGACACGTGAGGCCATGCTGCCAGCTTCGTTTCAGGATTTCCCAGTGTGCCCGTTGCTTTAGCTGAGGAGGTTGGTTTTACTGCGTAGTGCCAGATGTACAGGTGTAGACCAGCTTCCTCTTCTGTTTTCCTAGAAATCCAGGATTTTGCACGGGAGATCGGGATTGACCCTGAGAAGGAGCCAGAGCTGATATGGCTGGCCAGGGAAGGCATCGTGGCCCCGTTACCACCCGAGTGGAAGCCCTGGTGAGAGCTCTGCCAGCAGCAGAGTCTGTGCTGTTGGATTCCTGGCCTCCCCTGCTGTGTGCTGCCCACGTCAGTGGCAGAGCGGGGTACCAGCTGGCGACGGGGGGGCAATGCCACGACAGATGTGCTTCCTGTGGCTGGGGGGCTCAGGTCTTTTTGGGGTGGTGGCAGAAGGGGAAAGAGTTTGGGGAGCTGGATAAGGGTGTGAGCGGTCTCTAGGAGAGCTGCTTCCCCACACTCACGTGTCTTTGGGCTCTTGGAGATGACACGTTCCTCTTTACTGAGCTTAAGGTGATTACGTGATCCCATAAGAATGTTCTGGTATGTGCATCTGTGTTTGTATGTGCTCTTTCATCTTTTCATGCTGGTCTTTTTTGCCATACAGCCAAGATATCACTGGTGATATCTATTACTTCAACTTTGCTAATGGCCAGTCCATGTGGGACCACCCCTGTGACGACCACTACAGAGAGCTTGTCATCCAGGAGCGAGAGAAACTGCTGGCACGTGGCGGCCTGAAGAAGAAAGAGAAGAAGAAGAAGAAAGAAAAGAAAGAGAAGAAAGATAAGAAGGAGAAGCAGTCACTGAAGCGACCCACCGTGAGTAGGCTCTGCTTGCAGTGCAGCTGGGGAGGGCTGAGCGGAGGATGGACAAGTGGCTGTGACTTAGGGGTCTGTGCTGTCGCTGCTTTGGGATGGGAACAGCGATCCCCTGACAAGGGATCCTGTCCAGCAGGGTTGTGAGTTTGATGAAAATCCCACAGAAGTGGGGTCACAAACCCAGGGAGGTTGGGAAGCTTCCCTTTAGAAGGACACAGGTGGGGCGGGGGTGCCACAGCCCTGTGATGCTATTGCCGAGCAGGATGTGGCACCAGCCTTTGTACCAGCCGAGGTTGCTGGTCCTATTGTTAGCAGCAGATATTTGGAGCGCTGGAAAGACTTCCTGCCTTGGAGAGGACAACCAGTGGTGTTTATGCAGTGTCCATGCATCTGTTGCTATGATATCCAGGCATCGAACACAGGTTTAGATGTGCGAGGTTAGTCTGCTTTGCCATTGGTATCTGCAAGCATAACCAAATTCCCTTTATATTCCAGGCGATAGCAAATAATTCCTCCCTTCCGCTAGCTAGTGATGAGATAAATCTCCATGGGGAAAGATGGTGCCTCGTGTTGTTGCTCAAGGCATAGACCTCTTCAACTCAGAAAGCCTCTGGCCTTCGCTCTCAGCATCTTTTTATGCGTATATGTGTAATTTCAAGTGGTGAAAAACTTACACACTTATTTAATACACATTTTTGTATATAAATAAGTGTTTATTTCTACTTTAGATAGATAAGGGTATACGTAGCTATATGTGATATATTTTAGTGATTTGCTAATATTTATCTACTTAGAATACGCAGACGGGCATTCTCCCTTCAACTTCCTTCTGTCAAATGCCCTCTGCCACTCTGGCCCCCCCCAACAGGAGAGTCCCGAGCCAGACCCAGATAGCCAGATTAGAGACAAAGGTTGCCTTGCTGATGGCAAAGGGAGACCGTCAGACTTAAGTGAATCCAGCAGAATATTTGCAGGCCTGTGGCCAAACAAACTGCCTCCCCTGCTTGTTTCAAAGGTCAGCAGACTATGCCAGATCTTGCCTGATGCGGAGGACACTTTAGAAAAAGGCCCCTCTTCTAGCAGCCTTGATGTAGACATTGACCAGGACCAATACACACCTTTAGAAATGCGAGAAAAGCTTTGTCTTGACTCCTCTGACTCGCAGTCTGATGATTTGGAAGTTAGGCCACCAGTGCAACCTCTGCGCGTGTCAAAGCAATCCTATTCACAAGACTTTGAGAAACTGAAAGCTCTACTAGATGCCTCGGAACACAAAATCCTGCTCTTCGAAGATGAAGAACTGAAAGAAAAGTGGCAGATGAAAGATCTGATGTGTGAGTGTGTCCATAAGCCTGATGATCACCTCTCAGTCAGAGAGAAATCTCCAGGACTGGATGGGGATGGGGAAAGAAGTCCAGGCGTATTGCAAGCCAGAGAAAAAGAAAACTTTTACCATAGGAACAATGAAGTGACTCTGCTTGATGCCAGTCCCACAGATGACTGGAGTTTGCAGGAGACAGCTGATATCCTATGTGCTCAAGAAGAGCTGAGATCCCACAGCAAGGTATCTCAGAGTAAGCGGAAAGCTCGAGATGAGGCCTTGGGTCAAGCCGTCAGTCTGCACAAGAGCAATGAGGCTATCAGCAGACCTGAGAGAGGGGGTTTAAAGCGGATGGAGCTGCTGGACGTAGGAGCAGACATAGAAGTAGACAGTAGCAATGGTGTGCTAGAGACCCACGCCGCAGTCCCTCGCGAGATCACAGATATACTACCCTGCTTCCAAGGGGTAGATGCAAAGAGAGGAATCCATGTGGATCCTGCATCAAAACATGTGTTTTCATCTGCTAAAAATGGCTGGAGAAGCGAGGAAGGAAGCGGTGTGATATCAGAGCAAGCTCCCAGAGTGTGGGGAGAGAAAGCCGCAGCAGACTTGCAGGCGGAGTGCCAGGGGAGCACGAGTCTCTGTCGGCACGTGGACGTGGAGATGACCCAAACCAGAGAAACTGCGGGGAGGTGCAGCAAAGTAGATGTTGGTGAAGGAGCAGGTGGGAATGAGGTAGGACTAAGTCCTTTGATGGCCCTTCCATTATAAACATTTCTGGAGAATCGAGGGTGCGAATTTCTACTTCTAAGCTCATTTTCAGGAGAAAAGGGGCAAAACCGTCCTGTTGGGGGTCACATATGCAGATGTGGCATTAATTATAGTGGTTTTCCTAAAGCTCAGGAGGTGGCTTGAAAAAGTCTTTGTTTGTGGTCTTCATTGCGTGGCAAACACCGCGGAACTGGCACCTCGTGTCAGCTTTGCAAGGACGTGAAGTGCCTTCTGAACTCAACAACAGGTGATGGGCAGTAAATCAAGCGGGATGGCAACATAGAATACAAAAATCATCTTTAATTTTGGCTCCAAGACTTTTTGTAGTAAGCGCGCTACAAAGTCAGTCTTTTCTCTAGCGCCCTACAATCTAAAGTGAGGGGCAATAGCTTATTCAGCTGTTTTTTGCTTAATTTTGCTTGCTGAATCTCAAGTGCCAGAGTGATTGAGTTTGGTTACGGTGATGTAAGAAACCATGCGTCGCAGCCAGCTCTCCTGCATCCGTGGCCAGTACCTTGAGAAACGGACTCTGTTCCCTCTTAAATGAGGGCAAAATGGGGGAAAGTTAGAATTAGCTTTCTCAAACAAAAGAAGGAGTATTCTCCAGGGTCACAGGCCATTGTTTTGCAGGCGGGTGCGGTACCGACTTGTCTGAGCACACTTCAGTCCTCGCGCTGCTGCTGCTGTGCTCTTAGGACACCGAAGCAGCTTACAGGTGTGATGGGCCCATCCGTAAATGTAACTTTCTCCTTCCTCTGAATAGCTGGACCGTTTGGCTCTGTTTTGCCCAAAATTTTTCCCTTTGCCTATAGCAGGATCCCGCCCTTTGCTGGCAAGAACGTTCCAGGTTGTTTTGTCTTTGTCCATAAGTAATTGCCTCAATTTAATAACAACTTATCAAATCTCCTGTTCTGAAGGAAAAAAAAAATGGAACCGAAAGGTCAATGTAGGTAATGTTAATGAATTGCTTTGCTCTAGTGTTGCTGGTTCCCAGCTGTGGTTCCACCAAATTGCTAGCTGGGGTTTCTAATTACCAGCATGGGGTAGTGCCTGGTTAGCTGATAAGAACTATGACTATAAATATCAAAGAAACTGCAGATTATCCTGAAAGTTTTAATTGGCCTGATGGAAGCGAGTTTGTCTTTGTTGAAGGACAGCTAATATTCTCTGCTCCGTGTGTGTAGTTAATGGCCATCTGCAAAAGATAATTAGTTAAGCCCAGAATGCGTGATTTATTCTGTTACCATTGCTGTGGCAGCGACTTGGTGGAAGAAGGATCAGGGGAATATTCATCTCCCTCTCCCGGTCCCTCGGTGTGTGAGTGAATTCCCTGTCTTCAGTCTCTAACCTGTCATAGACAGGGAGGACAGGAGCTGTGACTTCTGAACACACTCGTGCTCTGCTAGAAGGAACAGCACTTGGCAGCGCCAGCATGCCACAGCGTAAATCCCAGCGTGGTTTGCTTCTAGCTTAACCTGTGCAGTGTGTCACAGGGGGAGGCTGCCTGGGAGGGGGGGTTCACAAAGCCAAACAGAATGGTCATGTTTCTGGGTGAAGGTAACTCGAAGTCAGGCATGCATTGCTCAGGGGTGAGGACCTTGGATGGCTCCCACGGCTCTTGCTGGGCTTTGGAAGGAGTGGTGCGTTCGGGAGCTTCTCGCGGGTGTGCTGCAGCAGAGCTACTGGTGTGAGGTGAGGAGGCAGCCTGGATTTCGGTCTAAAGAGAGGTGGTAATTGCAGCTTGTGGAGAGTAGGAGGCTTCTTGTCATCAGAGTGGTTTCTACTTCGCTCGTTTCCCGCTGCGCAGAGCAGCAGGGCAAACGGCGGTGAAGCTCCCAGTTTGCTCGTGGTGCGTGATGGTGGGTAGGAGCCTCTCCTGGAGGGCGCTGTGTGCGGGTCCGTGCAGATGTTGGGAGCTGGCGTGGCTCTTGCTGTTCTCTTTGGTTTTGGAGCAATGCCCGCTTCTGTCCTGAATCACCTCGCTGCTGTCAAGTAAATCGCCCTATTCAGATGGGTCTTTGGAAGACAAAATGTGAGAGTAAATCAAACTGCTGTTCCTTACGTGTCTCGCGTGCTGGTGATCGCTGGGTGTGGGGTCTCACGAGCAGCTTTTGGGGGGTGGTGGGTTCGGTATCAGGAGCCAGTGCTTGCACGGGAGAGGGCTTTCTCCCTTTCACCCGTGCCCTCCTGTCAGCGGGTCCCTTCTGCACGCTCAGCCCTCAGGCACCCAGCTTGCCCCCGTCCAGCCGCCCCTGGGGACCCTCGCTCCGCTGCGTGGCCTCGCGGCGTCGCCGGCCGGCATCCTTCGCGGGTCGCTGAACTCGGACCTGGGGAGCTCGGTGGACTCCAGCCTTGTGGCCAAAGGAGGAACGCAGGTAAGGCTCCGTCTTCTCCGGGAACGCGCCCTGGGAAGCACGCTCTGCAGAAGGTCACAGGCATGGTGATACTTAGAAGCTTAAATGACGGAATTTGTGATTTCTCATCAGTTTTGAAATACTTTTGTCTGTTAAAAACCCACTTCCCTACTCTGTCTTTCGCTATGTTTCTTTTCTTTTGCTATTTCTAGGGAGCCCAGCACTAAATTTATGGTGAGCTTTATTCTATGTTTAGCAGATTTAAAGAAATGATTGTTTTGATTACTGTTGGGGGAGGGGAGAAGTTTAAGTTCATTTAGTAGAACTTTGATTTGTCTCCAAATGAAGCATAACATACAGTATAGATAATATATTCTAATAAATATTTTCACTCAGCTATTTGCTGAGAGTAAAAAAAGTAAAGAACAATTTTCTGGATGAAAGTAAGATTGGCAGTCATGTCAATGATTATGTACAGAATGTGACCTTTGGATCAACAAAACAGATGTGTTTAGTGGTAGCAATTTGATCTTTTACAGGAAAAGAAAACAACATACGTGCAAAACATTATACAAATCAACACCTTCACTGAAGGTTTTCTTGCTGAGTTAAGTCTTGTCACTGGTGATTTCAAACGCTTTGTTTTATTATGGTCTTGACCGAGTTGGTGTTTAAGGCCCAGGCAGGTTTTGCGGACGTGCTCCTGTAGGACAGGAGCCCCTCTGGTGTAAGGGAAAGCACGGCCTCAACAAGACTATGTCATCTCCCAGCTGGACGTGGCCCTGCAGAGCACCTCCTGAGCACCTCCGCAGGATTCGGCAGCTTCCCTGCTGCTGGCCGGTGCCTCGCCGGGTTTGTCTCCCCTTGCTCTTCGTTTGTCCTCTCACTTCCCTCTCTCCGACCTCGCAGCCTGCAGAGACCTGTAAGCCCAGCAGCCAGACCAAGACCTTGCTGGGCTTGCTCTGCGAAGAGAAGAGTTCCTTGAGCACAGCGGCTCTGGATAAAGGGAGGAATGAAGAGGAAGACAGTGAGGATGAGGTAGTTCATATGCCTTGGCTCTTAACTTGTGTCGTTAGCTGTAGCGCGTGAAGCCTCAAGGAATGAAAAACTGATGCTCCCCTGGTAACGGCTGACTGACCGTGGCAGTTCCATTTGACTCTGGGCCTTAATTTGTGCTCTGTTTCCTCTGTGTTGCTTGGTCGCCAAAAAGCATCTAATCCTATTTTCTCATGGTACTCCCTAGAAATCAATGTCTGCCACAGCGTATCGTCCAGAGTGAATTGGCTGTAGGCTTATTGCCTCGGTGTATTGCTGTGGCTCTGCTGCCTTATTTCACTGGTTAGGAACCCCCAGTCCCTCCAGCGTGGCCTGTGGGATTGCAGAGGTCAGAACTCAGCATTGGCCATCTCCTTTTTTAATCCCTTTAGAGTCTCCATGGGACAGCAAGACTGTTCAAAAACCTGCACATGGATGTCGGCGCCCTGGGAGGCAGCTTTGGCTCGGAGGTAAGACGGCAGGAGATGTGAGACGGGCAGCAGAGGAGCTGTGGCACTGCCCAGCGCGAGTGCAGGAGAGGCGCCAGAGGGGCGAGTTTTCGTGTGTTATTTATGAGCAGGAGTAACCTGGAGCAGGCGGATGGAGAGGAAGCACAGCAGCAGGGCTGGGGGAGCGTAGGCTAAGGCAGATGCAGTCCGCAGGGGAGGGCGGTGTGGGTATCGAAGGCAGGTTTGTGCTTGAAGGAGGATGCTTGCGGTTCGGTAGGTGGGATTTAAGGAGATGGCATCTCTGCACAGGGTGGAGCTCTCCTTCCTTCTGAATGAAGAGACAGACACTTAGAGCCATGTAGGTGTGGTGGGCAAGCTGGAAATCGGCTCTTCCAAGGAACAGCAGGGGGTCTGGGAGAGGTGCCTTGCCCTTGCTGTGGGAGGAAGGCCTCTTGAGGAGGCGGCACGGTTTGCTTCCTCCCTGCTTTTTTCAGTGCGTGTAGAAAGAAGACTGTTCCCAGCTGAAGTGGCGGTGGTGGCACTGGGGACAGGAGAGGGGACTGTACTCTGGAAATGCCATTCTTGCGCTGTCACTGGCTTCCACAAGAATCTTGAACTAACCTAAAGCCTGTTTTCTTTCTGCACTGCTGATAAATTCCCCGGCGCGGACACAGAGCGTCAGCATGAGTTCAGTCCCCGCGTGGGCTCGCGCAGGCACCGCTTTCCCTGCGGGCGGGCGCTCTGCCTGCGTGTCCTTAGTGCTCCTCAGGCTTAAGGTGACAAGGGCACAATGGGAAGCGTGTTGCAAGCAGCTCTGGTGATTTCGCCTGGCTGTTTGCACTGACATTAATCCTTTCTTGCTGCTTTGAAAATTCCGTTCCAGTATCTGAAAGGCAAATTAATTTCTTTTAAAGTGTTTTACAGTATTTCTCTTATCCTTTTCACGGCATACAGAAATTAAGCTGTAAAGTACTTTGCTGGAAAAGCCATTCATGGCGCTGGGCAGAAACTGCAAAGGCTTATGCTAAAGCGGATGTGAAAGAAAGGCCCGACTCTCTCGTCTCCCAACAAGCAGCCTGTCAGGGTCCAATTTGTCACTGAAATGTTAATGTGTCCAGGAACAAAGAGCCATCTTGGCATTGCAGGGCCGCAGCAGGGCTTCAGGAATCTATTATGAAATGGCAATTGCTGCCCACCAGCCAGGCTCTGTTAACCCAGATGGGTGATATCTTAGTCCTGATAAGATATTAGTGCCCCGCTGGAAAATAGAATTCACTCGTAGTTCCATGAGATGGCAGTAGAAAGGCATTCCTATAAATGAACCTCAGCCTGCAGCCCGAGCTTCCTTATTAACCGGAGAGAAGGAAAGGATTCATATAGCGAGCCCTAAAGGGGGGAAACGTAAGCAGTAATGGGGGGGAGCGATGGAAAAAGACGGGCTTCCTATAGATCAGCGTTGGACACCTGTATTCAAAGGAAATAAGCGTGTGGTTTTAGTGACTTGCTGAGACCCAAGGGTGCTGGATGAGAGTGGAGGCCACATCGAAGATGGCACGAGCATCTGGGAGAGAGGGAGGAGAGGCAGAAAAAAAGGCAGCCCCCTTCAGTGGGCTCTTCTGGAGCAAGGAGTGAGTTAACTGGGGAAAAGGCACAGAAAATGAAACCCAAGTCAGATGGCGGAGAACTTGCTGGAGGTGTTTATGTGTAGTTAGAAGGTACTCTTGGAAAGAGGGCCTCTTCTAGGCAGCTGGGTTTGCTTGGCTGCTCGTGGGGTTAGCCATCGCCTGAACCTCCTGAATTCCTGTTGTGGAATAGTTGCTGCAGACATGTGAGATGTGCCCTAAAATACAAAAGGGCTTTGGGATACTGCTGGGAGGCGCAAGAGGAGGAAAAGGTCTGGAAGCATCTCTGGGTGCCTGGGGAGAGGGTTCCATGGCAGCAGAAGAGATCCCCCGGTGTAGTGCTTGCAGCTCGGGAGGTTGGGTACTCTGCCTTCTGTACAGGTCAACCTCTGGGTAAACACTGGGAGTCGAGGGGGTCCGCTAAGTGGTGGGAAATCACCGTGCAAGGCTTCTTTACCAGATGGAGACGTGTGAAGGGGAGCTGTCTCCGTAAATAAACATTGCCCGATACAGCTTGTGTGTTAACGCAGAGAGGTATGTGCAGGAGGCAGTGCTGCTGGCTCCCAGGAAGCGACGACATCCATGAAATGCCAGCGCGGGGATGACTAGTGAAAGGGGAGGAATGGCTGCTGTGTTCATAGCCTCGCGCTCCCTGCGCTGAGAGCTGTGGCGGGCCACGGCTCGTGGGGAGCCCTGAGCCGGGAAGAGTCCGGCAGCACAGCGAGTTGGCCAGGAGAACAGCATGCAGAGCATAGACAGGTTGGTATTTGGGAATGTGGGGCTGTGAGCTCCTTGAGCATAGGTTGGAAAGCTGCTCAGCTGAGAGCTTTCAGCAGCGGGTGATACGCAGTGGTGGCCCGTCACAGACGGGTGACCCTACCGGCTGGGAACGGTGGTGTGAGGGCTTTTGCTAGTGGCTGTTACCCCACCCACTAGGTGAACAGCAAAGCGGAGGAGGAAAGCTCTGGCAGCCGGTTAGCCGATGGCGCTGAAGCGGATCTCCAGCACCAAAGGAGTCCCGCGGGGGACGCTGGCAGCCTGAGAGAGGTGATGAGTGGCTCCGGCATCATGGTCCCGCTTGCGTGGTGTCACCGCAGCTTTGCATGCAGTAGGCAGCTTCTAGTGTTGTGGTGCGGGTCTGAGAGCTGCTTGGTTTGTTTTGTTTGCTGGTTAAAGCATTGCATGCACGGAGACAGGCGTAAACTTCAAAACCCAAGGACGAGTGCTTCCCAGCTGAGGTCTGGCGAACCGAACCCTCTCTGTACTTCTGTGCCTGAGAGCAGCCTGAAGCTGGGGAGCACATCACCTCTCAGAAGCGTTCTATATGCTGTATGAGACTTGTTTTCCTTTTTTCCTTTTAAAGGTAGAAAGAATGTGATTTTTTTGTTGTTGTAATCTCTCACATGCAACCTGTGTAAAGTCCAAAGAGGTAGCTTGACGTGATTAGGATTCAGTTTTGGTGGCTGCTGTTCATACTGACTGTTCATCTCCGGACCAGGTGCCTTTCCAAAGCCCGGTCCTGTTGGTATCGATGTGCTTTTCTCTAGACTTATGGGAAGCAGGGATTTGATAGGCAGAAATTTCACATCAGTTAGTGTCACTCAGCTGCAGGTAAAAAGTGTTACAGCTTGTGAAAAGATCAGCTGAAGCCAATTATAATCGGACTGACTTGTCCTAGCTTGAAATCCAGGGAAAATCCATAGTCTGTTTTTGCAGGAGGAAAACCTCCCTCCTCTTCCATCTGTGTGTCCGCTCGGCATCGTTCCCTCTTCTGGAGAGTCACACTTGTGCTCATTGAGGTGTAATGTTAACAAAAGTTTTGTCCGTGTCTGTCCTTAAAACAGGATTCTACCAGCTAAAGAAACTATTCTGGGATATTCTAGTAAGTGAGGCAAACTTGCCTGGAGAGGTCTTTCAGTGCGCACAGTATTAGCGGATGCATTGGTATATTCTGTTGTGGCGTGTGTGCTCCTCAGAGAGAAACACCCGTTGTGAAGCAGAAGAATCCCCATTGGTCTCACTGGGCATATCTCTTGGGCACTGTCAGAAGTCCTGGAGAGAGGTCCTTAGGAACGCTCTAAGAGAAGCCCGTCCAAAAGGGAGCACAGCTTTTTCCAGATGCCCTAATCCCCAGGTCGAAGGAAACAAATTGAGGAGTCCTCCACTGGAGTAACGCTAAAATAGGCAACTTGCACGTGTTGTTCTGGAATAAAGACATTATCAAGGCCTTTGCAGAGCCTTGTGTGGCTGGCTGGTGATTCAGTGGCGTGTCTGTGAACCTCTGCTAACCAGGCACCAAACTGGAAAGGGGCCATAAGCTTTCATTTATTGCTCAGCAAATTGCAGGTGAGGCTCTGAACTGCAGTTTTTTGGGAAGTAAGTACCCTGTGATTCGATTTGCCTGTCCTCCTCTCGAGTTTGATGGATGGCGCTCTCAGCCCTGAGAAGGTCTCTCAGACAAATGATGTGCTAGAAGATGTTCTTTCAGTTTGCTGCAGCTCCGGGTTTAAAGCTGACAGCGTTCCAGTTGCACTTTGATAAAAATACATCGTTAAAATATGCGCTCTGTGTATGGTACACGCCGTACGCAGGATGCAGCTAATGTTTGACAAGCCACCACAGCATTAATAAAACAGCGAGAAAGTAGGACGTGCTAGCGGTTTAGTTTGCATACTGATGAGAGAACCTTTTCCTGCTTCCTCCTGGCTATCGCACTTTTTAACGTGAGTTCTGTGGGCTCCCCCTTCTGGGAAGGCAGTCGAACCTTTGGGTGACGAAGCTTTAATTTGGGACTGTCTCTTCCCAAGGCCAGTGGGTTCTGCCCCTTGTCGGTCTAGTGCGTTAGCTTGTCACGGTCTGGTTCTGAGCTCAGAGCGGTGGCTTAAACTGGCGCCTTCCCTCAAGTTTGTCCTGACGGAAGGTGGCGTCCTGCCTGCTCTTCTCTGCTTATAATCTCAGGCAGAAGTTAAATGTCTGGTAATAGTCTTGCAAATTTCCACCTTCATGTGGAAGCATAAGCGGGCCCACTGCAGAGCGCGTAGGGTGCTCCGGGGGGCTGATGGGTGCTGCAGCAGCCACTGCTAACTCTTATCTGCAGACACCCCATGAATAAAAAGGCAACGAGTTTAAAAAAAAAGTCTGAGCCCAGGAAATGAGCGTGTTTATCTTGAAGTTCCTTGTCTTTGGAAGGGACTTCATGAAAAGAAAGCAAGCTGGTCTTGAAGTCACCCAAAGCTTTGCGATTTTGCTTCTTGCTGTGGAACCCGTGCTATTTCTGACCCCTGCATCCTCCCGGAGAGGGGGTAAAGAATGTTGTAGCTATAATTGTGTTTGACTTGTGCCTAGAAGGAGTCTTTAAAATCAAGACACGCTGAAGAAAAGCCAGATTCTTCCTTGGATTCTGCTGCTGCGTCCCCTCCGACTCCAGTTCAAGTCCTTCCTGGAGATGCTGACAGTAGCCTGTCCGGCCAGAACAAGGAGGAGTCTGGTGGGAGACTTGCTGGGAACGAACTACTGGGCAAGCAAGATGCTGAGGTGGAAGGTGACATCTCTGCAGCTGATGAGCTGCCACAGCCTCCGGAGGAAAGGAGCGCAGCAGGGACAGATGTGCCCAGCAGTTCCGGGCAGCCTGGAGCCGCATCTCCAGCTGCTGAAGCCGCTGAGGCAGATCAGCTGGCAAGCCTGGCTGCCACCGTCGACACCGGGTCTGTTGGGGAAAAGGTAGTGACTGAAGTGAGGGAAGAAGCAGCAGCTGATCTGAAAACAGACAGCAGGCTGGATGCTGGCAAAGTAAGAGACCGGGTTTGGTGTGGAAGTGGCTGTGGTTGTTGCCGTTGCTTTGTAAGGCCCTGAGTCGGGAAAGCTCTTTGAGCACTTACTCGTTTTCTGTTAAGTCAGCGTAAGCGCTCTCCTAATCAGCAGGGTGTTCCTGGGGGGGCACAAGTGCTCTGAGTTTCCAGATCGGAATCTTCAGTACCGAGCTCGGAAATCATTCCTGTACGCGTACACAAAGTGCTGTCCAAAGCAACCGACAGGCGAAAACCCCCGAACTGTGACGCGTGTTTCGAGTCTTGGAGGAGAAATGTCTCAGCTTTCAGTGCTGCCATCTGTACTGAGCGAGCAGGTTTCGTAATGAAGTTCGCACCAAGCCCAGCTGTCCGCGCTGCTTTGTTTCGCTCCTTCTGTTGTTTCTCTCAGCTTATGCAGAGACGGGGCAAAAGCGTAAAGCCAGCTGCCAGCTGCGATGTTGGCGGCTCCGCGGAAGGATGCGGCAGGGAGGTGCGAGGTCGGAGCGGGGAAGGATGGGACCCGCAGGCTGGCTCCAGAGCTGTAGCTTGAGTCCGTTGAGCACGGTACCTCCCAGTCTGCCCACCGCTTTTCTAGCACTCTCTGGGAGACTTGGGGAACAGCTGACTGCAGTCATTTGAACCAGGGTATTTGATTGTGGGCTCTCTGGCAGGAGAAGAGCCATTAAGTGTCACAAGGTGCAGGCAGGTTCATGGCCTGGCCCCTGCAACAGGGGTGCCAGACAGTCGTACTCTGTCCGCTCTTGTTCGGTGCCTTCCAGACACGTTAGAGTAGGAGATCTGAAAAGCCGTCTCTTTCCAGTCGATCTTCCTTCCTGAGGATTTTGGTGACTTTTCTAGTTCCACTGATATTAATGTCTTTAAGAAATAATAAGCTATAAAACTCAGCCTGGAAAATGTGCTCTGTCCTGAGGAGCGTAAAGTTGAAAGCTTTGCTTTACAGACACTTACCTGCGTGCTCGCTTTGGGCACTTCTGCTGAAGTCAGCAGGGCTACGTGGGCGTTCGCATTGCTCACTACCTCTTGTTTCATGATGGCTGGGAACACAGGAGTCCTCGCTGCAATTCGGTAGGCACAGCAAGGCGTAGCTTTAAAGTCCTTTTAAGATCATGATGTGGCTTAAGATCTTCTGTGTGGCTTTACTCGTTTGCGTGGTGGCCTGGGGAGCTCTCAGAGCTGCAGAGATCCTCGCAGAAGGAACACAGGACAGTAGGCAAGTGGCCTTTCTCAGGTGTATTTGAAGAGCACTCCTCCGCCCTCCCCCGTCCCTTCTCCTACCCCTGCCCTCTTTCCCCAGTCCTTATCTCCGTCAAGTGGTGTTTTGTGCTGGTCTCGTGGGTTGCACCCTTAGCGTCTTTCCTCTGATGTTCAATCACCTCTTCTTCCCTACATTATAGAGAGGCCAGATTTGCCTTCCCGTTATCATTTGTCAGCTTGTTGGAAATGCCTAGGTGAAGCCGCAGGGGTGAGACATGTACAGGCTATAATGTGTATCTTCCCCCAGCTTTCGAAGGCATCCGAGACCAGCGACTGTGGGGAGGACCTGCAGGTCTCTAACCGCTCGGACCGTGAGCTGATTCGGCCTATGGTGAGTCACTAAAAGCTCCTTGTCCCTTGGGTGGGGGCTTTACGTTCCTCTGGGAACGTGCAGCCGCTTAATGCTGTGCCCGCCTCCTGTGGTCCAACTGCCCGACGCCTGAACCGCAAAGCGATGACCTTCCAGCCACGGCACGGGCCAGCAATGTCATCCTGCGCCTAGCAGGTTCTGTCTGTGCGTGAGGTAATATCCCTGGAAAAGCAGGTCGCTTAGAGCTGGGGCTGTACTCGGATAATTGCAAAAAGGAAAATAATAAGCAATGTTAAAATTATGCTTGAAGGGACTTTTTCTAAGGGGAGTCTATATGGCTGGGAGCCCTGGCTCCTGCAGGTCCCAGAGGGAGAAGGTGCAGGAGGGTAGCCCTGAGGTGGGGGGAGATGCCCATCAGCATCTCTTCATCTCCACAGGAAACTGCCGTCGCCATCTGCCAGTGGGAGCAGGGGCAGCATGGCCAGCAAATGGCGGAGAATATCATTATTTATCGGTGTTAGCACAAGCCTGTGTGCTGGCAAGTGTCTGCCACCTCAAACAATACCTTTTGTAGTACTTGCTTGTGGGCATATGTGCGCACAGACACGCACGCTCCATGTGTGCAGCTGCGTGCAGGGACCCCCAGAGACTCTGCCAGGAGGGAGAGTTAGCTCAGAGGGTGCAGAGCTTGTGGGCAACTTGCAGGAGCTGACTCTCAGGAAACCTGCGGCAGTATCCGCAATGAGAGCAGTAGAGGCTGGAGGAGGATCTGCTGCTTGCTTTGGATGTGTCGTGTGTCACACGGTGGTGTCCCACGGTGTCCTCCCTGTGTGGTACTGCAGCCCCTGGCCTCACAGGGAGCGTTTCCTCGGGCACCATCGGTGGAAGGGGCCTCTGTGCTGTGCAGCCTCGGTGGCCCAGCCCACGGGGAATCCCGATGTACTGAGCACCCCGTCTGCCGTCGTCCCTGCAGGTAGCTCTGCAGAGACCACCTTCCCTGCCTGTGCCCCCGCAGCTCGGGAAAGCGAAAACCCAACTCACTGCTGGTCAAGCCGCTAACGGAGCCATCTGTCTGCCGTACAGATATGCCCTGTGCTTGGATGCAGGCCAGAGTCTTGGTGTAACCTCTCCTATGTCCTGTAAACCTTTCTGATTTTTCTAATAGCTAGGGCTACAAAAGACTTGCTGTCAGTGGGTTGGTGGGCATGGATTTCAAGCTATGTGAGGATTTTGGCCTGTTCTCTCAGGATATCTAGCGAAACCTGCACTGCCCATCAGACACTGATCCTTTTCTGCTTTCTTCTTTAGGACCTGGGTTTCCAGAGTCAGCTTTCTGAGCAGGTACTGGATGCGGGGGTTCTGTCTCCTGTTTTGGACGACCCCACGTGCAAGGTAAGTGCTCTATATGTGGTCAGGGACCACTCTGTGAATAGGCAGGGTAAAATACTGTATTGTGGTGCGCTAATCACAGCGATGCTATTGGCATAAAGGCTTTGCAGAGGCAAACAGAAGCGGTGCGCTACGTGTCAGGGATGGGAGCAGCGCTACTAGCACATTGGCGTTTCTGCAGAGATGAGATGCAGGTAGCCACACAAAGAACACGCTCTTTGAGCAGAGGTGGCTTGCGAGGGCTACAGGCGTGCAAGCTCACGTGCGCTTTCCCTGCCCCAGTACGAGCGTAGATAAATGGCTTTCCTGGGAATGCTGGGAAGCAGAGTCTATTCTACTCTCGTGAGCATGTTTGTCCTTCTCTTTCCCTTAAGCAGATAGGAAGGATTTGCATAACAGAACACGATAGCATAAACGGGAAGAAAAGGAGGTTAACTCTCTGACGGATCTTGGTATAGGGAAGGTTATAAGCATTTGGTTGTCTTGCCTGCCCTCGTGTAGCGGGGAAATAGGCTCTTTTCAGTGAGTCTGGCATATGAAGGAGTGTACGTATGCATGCACACGTCTGTTCTTCCTATGGCCCGTTACCCCAGGAGGGAGCTATGATGGGGCAGTTCTGACTGAAGAAGGTTGCTGTGCATCTTGAGGCTTTATCTTTGTCTTCTCAGCGTGTTACTGAGTTGGCTTCCCCGGCCCCACGTTCCTGTTGAGCCCTCTCAGCTGCCCCTCTCCCGCAGCATCCCAGCTCATCAGCGCGCTGGCTGGAAGAGCGTGCCACACGGCGAGGCGGAGGGTCAGGCTCCAGCTGGGGCTTACTCAGCCTTGCTCTGATTGTAAGCGAGTTGATCAGCTGCGCTGGAGGAGACCCGGAGTGGCAAACTCACCACCTGCCCAGCAGAGAGGAGCAACCCAGTTTGTAAGGTTTTGTCTGGAGAAGACACCTGTCCTCTTGTGCCTAATAATGAGCATAATCAGATGCAAAGGGAAAACAAGACACCGCTGTGTTCTCCCCCTCTCCCTTTCGCGGCGGCGCAGTCATTGTGCATACAAATGCCTCGTTGGAGCAGCCACGTTGGGAGTTTACTACAGCCCTGTCTTGAGGAGAGGGGTGGATTTGAAACGGTGCAGCTGCTCTTTTGTGTCGGCAGACAGAGGCTAGTCTGAAATGAGACTCTGGCGTGTAGGAACGTGTTTACATCCATGTAGTGACCCCCCCCTGCTTTGAATATATTGGAAAAATATTCTCTTTTAAAAAGAACCACCTCTGTCCCTCCGTGAGCATGGTGTTGGTGGTTTTTGGTTAGCGTGTTTTGGCAGGAGCCGTGGTAGCTTGCGGAGGCCACGTGGGACGCTGCCTGCTAGACCTGGCTGCTCTGCTGGCAGTGGGGAGGCTGCTCCTTTCACCCTTCACTTAGCAGGCGTTTAACGTGCTGGCATCCCGCTCCGCTGGTGCCGCTCAGCGCTGGGGGTGAGGGTGGTGAGGAGCTGGAAGCAGGCGTGCGAGCTGAGCTGGTGTGTGCTGGAGACCGCGGAGGAGATCCTGCTGAGGTCCCTTGGGAGCTGTGCTGTGCAGAGGGAGGAGATGGCCTGCTACCTGTCATCCTGCGTTCCTGTGGCTACAAGTCTGACTTTGTATCGTCAGCGTGTGGGATGCAGCCTGGCATTTCAGCAGGGCAGAGAAGCAAGTGCTTGCAGTACTGGGGCTGCCGGGGATCCTGAGGCAACAGGAGGGGCAAGGCTCGCCGGCAACCTCACAGACAAGGCTTAAAATCAGCCCTTGGTCAACAGGTGCTGTCTTCACCTTCTCAAACGTATCCTGAGATTCCTGCAGCCTGTGATTTCTGGGGAGAGGCTGTCCTCCCGGGAAGGCATGTTGGGCAGGAGCACGGTGGTGGCCCCGTGCGCGGGCTCAGCAGCGTTACTCCGTGACTGGTTATCCCTATTCCTAGGAAGATCTCATTCACCATTTGTCTGGCCTCTTTCCTCTCGCAGACAGCAGTGACAGAGCCCCATTTGAGTCAGGAAACATTTGCTGAGCTCCTCGGTTCTCGGGAATTGAAGTCATTATTTACAGCGGGGCAGGAGGGGAGCTGCCTGGGAGAGCTCCGATTGGGCTGATGTGATGGAAGGTGACGGCACTTGCAGGGAATCCTTCTGCTGTTTGCTCCGCTGAAGGCTCGCATAAATTACTGCTGTTTTAATTCTGGGTTGTTTTGGCCCTGCTCCACAGTACGCTCCCGCGTGGCGAGGGCTGAGCTCACCTGCTGTTTCTGTGGTCCTCAAGAATTTAGGAATGGGTGGCTCTCCTGGGGACCAGAAGCCTTAGCAGGGAGGACGAGCCCTCGCTGCTTTCTCGTGTGGGGCTGACAGCTTGAAGAGGGAAGTTTTTCCCCTCCCTGGGTGAACTGCGCAGCGCGTGTTTGTGTGTACCTGCTGCAGGGCCAGAGCTGCCCGGTAGCTGGCGGGGCGGGGGGAAGAAGCAGCCGACTAATTCATATTCAAATACTTGCTATTCGTATTTCAAGTATTTCCTATCTCATAAATAAGCCAGCCAAAGTGGCTTGGACTGTGTTTCCAAGGGGGCTGGCTTCCTTAGCAGCACCCAAACTGATGTGTTGTGTAGCCAGAAATCCCTGGGTAGGTGTGACTGCGTGGATACTGCCCGTCTCTGAGAACCGGGGTGCGAGGCAGGACCGAGTCCTCTTGTGATTCTGGTCACAGCCAATATATCGATTTGCTTTTTGGCCCCAGCACACTGTTTTGTTTTCGTGTGTCTGACATTCCTCTCTGTTTTATGAGGTTTTTTTTGTCCTCCACTCTTCAGGGGGGTTAGTGTAACTTGGACATCCAAGATGACCTTCAGGAAAAACAAAGCCACCCCAATCTGTGCCCGAAGCGCCGAGTGCTGTCAAGGGAGGTCATCTTCTGTATTGAAAAAGCGACCCCCAGACCGTAACCTAGCCCAGCCTGGAGCGCTGAGCTCCCAGGCCTCTCAGTTGCGCTGAACTGTTCCTGCAAGGTGTCCCTGCGATGCTTGGAGACCTCGGTTACCTGCGGGAGAGGAGGCTGGCTCCCTCAGCTGGGTGTCCTGGGGCAGCCTGTGGACGCCCTCTGGTCCGTACTGACGTGCTGGACCAGAGCGGTGCTGCCCTTCGGCAGAACCACTGTAAGGTCCTGAGAGGCTTTGACGGGGAAGGAGCCAGCAAACTCCACGCTGTTTGCTTTTACCTGCAGGCCCAGGAGCTGGGAGAAGAGGAAAAAGACCAAAGCAAAGCCAGTATAGAGGAAGAGCAAAGCAAAAGAACAAAAGCTGCTGAGAGGTATGGTACAAACAGAGCACCAAGGGAGGCGTAGGCAGTTCAAGCTCCGGATCACTTTCCTGTCTTGTCTGCCCCTGCTCCGCTGTGGTCACGGCAACCTGCACAGGTGTCCCCTGTAGAACACCCTGAGATGCTGCACCTTCTCACAGGGTCTTTCCTACCAAACCTCTCGCTTCTCCCGTCTCCCCTTTAGCACTGTCTCAGCAGATTTCAGCTTTGTTTCAGCTTCTGGCTGGCTAGGCAGCAAAACTGGCCTAGAGCAAGTTAGTGGTTGACCAGGTGTAAGTATCAAGCTATTTTATATCCTGGTGTGTGGATAACTCCCTCCGGAGGGCACCAGCTGCTACCCCAAGGGCAATGCTGCCTTCCAGACCCTTAGTTACTGTGAGGACCAGACAGGCTAGGGGAGCTATTTTCAGCCTGTTTGTGGTTACTTGCTTAAAGCAGTTGAAATACTGTGCTGAGCAGCAAGCTCCATGCTCTCTCGAGCCCTTCCCCTCTCTCTTTGAGAGCTGCAGCATGTGGCATTTATAGATTAATTGTGTCAAAACTCTTAGCCTCCGCACGGAGCTACATATACTCGGGGGCCCTGGCAACCAAGAAGCTATTGCTCGTGCCAGGAAAACTTGTGAACAGAAGCCCCAGTCCATCTCAGTGACTGGCTGCACGCGCTTGGGATTTGCAGCCTTGTTCTTAGAGGAGAGCTGTTTGTAGGAAGGTCCCTGAAAGCGTGTTCTGCCCGCAGGAATTGTCTCCTTATCACTTGGTACCTGCTTCCCAGCCCTGCATCCTCTTTCTCTCTGCCTGTAAAGCTAGCTCCTGCTTGCCTTGTCTCGTCTTTGTACTTCCAAGATGAAGTAGGACTGTAGACGTAAACATGCCTGCCAGTATTTCCATCTGTAATTTGGATGACAGTGTGAGTATTGCTGACGGGGCTGACTTATCCTGTGGCAATTCTTTAAGGACTTGGAAGGAGAGGGGGATAATCCAGGGAAGGGATTCAGCATTTTGAGTCTGACACCCATTAAATCCTCAGCTGCCTGTTAGCCTGCCAGGGCTTGAGGTGGTGGGAATGGTTTGGAGCTTTGCTGTGCCTTTGGCAGCTCCATGTTGGACGAACGGGTCCGGTTGGCAGGCATGGCTTGGTGCCCATCTAAATCAGCTGCACATCCCCTCTTCCCTCTGTCCTGTCTACCTCTGGCAGCCACTAGAATCTGCTCTGTGCTAATCTGGTCTTCTGTTACCTTTTTTTTTCTGTTGTGCTGCAAAGCAAGGGGGATCAAAGTGCTTGTGAAACACCAGAAGAGAAGTGTTTTGCTTTAGAAAATTCCAATCGGGAGGAGGCCGTGGCCCAGGAGCCGGAGGAGGGGTCGCTGGGTAGCCTAATCAATCTGGAGGAGCTTGCTGCCCCACAGAAAGCGTAAGGGCTTCATTTAAGTCCCCGGTGTTGTAAGCATAACAGCTTTTGTTCCCCTTTGTGGTGTTTGAAGTCGGCGTGTGAAGTCAGCGCACCGGGAGATGCGGTTTGGTGGGCACAGCAGAGCTCGACCACCTCGGTACGCGGATCCGAGCAGCTGTCTCGCTGGCGAGAGTGCCAAGTGAGCAGTCTGCGCTGCAGAGGGCGAGAGCAGCAGCGCAGCCCTTGGGGTCTGTGGCACAGGACTCCGTGGGATGGAGAAGGAGCTGTTTGCTTTGTACTTAGAAAAAACACCTCCTTACCGGTGTCGTTAGCAAGGCTGTGAGCATTGGCGTTCCTCTGATAAACGCTTTCACGCAGACTCCTGAGTTCACTTGCTAAATGGTGCCGAGAACAACAAAAACCCAATAAATCGCCCCATTTTTACAGTCACTGGGAACATTGGTCGCTTTGAGAGAATAAGGTCAGAGCACGGGACGGCAGAGCTCGGGCTCCCTGCGGAAGCCAGTGGTCTGTTGCCGTACTAAATCGATGCTCTTTGCAGCTAGGTACCTGCGGCTCCACTGTGAGGGAAGAGCTCAGTAAGAGCGATTGTGCTGACTTTGCTTTCTATGGCGAATGACAGATCAGCAGATGTAACTGGGAAAAAATAGGCAGTGCGTCTCTCAGGACAAAGTGGTGGAGAAGCGATCTTTGACGTGGGGACCAGCACGCTATCTCCCTTTATCTGTTAGGAATCGCGAGTCTTGTAAACGCGTGTGTGTTGGCTGGACCTCTTTTCAAGCAAGAACTGGGGCAAAAGGAAGAACACGATAGAAAGGTGGAAGTGGCTGAATTGCTTTGCAGAGCAGCCTGGCAAATGACGCCTTCTGTAGCCATCTCTGCAGCTGGCCCAGAGCGTGCAGCGTTAAGGGGAGCGCTAGCAAAGCAGGATTTCTCCAGAGCCCGACTACCCTTTCCTCTGTCTCCTTCTTGTTAATGGCTGCATAAGTGACCTTTTCTCTCTGACTCAAGGCTGTATTTTTGGGGCCGTTATTTCCCAGATTCATGGGAAAGCAGAAGTCCCTCCGCCTTACGCTAGCAGTCTGAGCACTGCGAGACCTTGCTGCTCCAGCTTTTCCTAGCGAAGAACAAAAATTTTGTTCCTGTACTAATCTTCGCTTTCCCCTCCTTCCCCTTCAGCCTCTCTCAGACCCTATAATTTTGCTACTCTCTGTCAGAAAAAACTTAATTAGAAACAGATTGGTTTTGAAATTTTGGAGCGCTTGGGGCTTTCTGTTGCCTGGAGCTGGCAAACTCCCAGCACGCTTTAGATTGCAATTGCAGAAAAATACCCGGTCCGCCAGAAGCGCGCTGCCAAGCCCTGGGCTGGAAACAGATACCCATTGCATCTGCTTTTACGCCTGGCAGCCCTGGCCAGCGTTTCGTAGCTACTACATCCTTCACGAAGTGAGGCCGTGTCGCCCTTGCAAGGTGAGCTGTAGTGGGCCAAAACAAGAGTTATTTGGGCTCCGAGTGCTACTAGGGCTGGGTCTAATACCTTCTCGGTCAGAAGCGGTGTGGGGGGGCATCCCCAGGCTGTTACCTGAGATAACATGCTCCTCAAACCCCTGAGCATGTGCTGCCTGTTCCCCACCAGCCTTGTAAAGTCTGCTTTCCTGTAGCAAGCTTGTCTGTTCCTCGCCTCCCGTGAGCTGAACGGCGAGGGCTCCAGCAGGCTGCTGGGATTCTGCCTGTCCTTCCCCTCTGACAGTGAAGCTTCTAGAGTAGGTGGCTCGGAGATTTTGGGCTTGGAGTTGTTACTGTTTAGGGGGATGTTTCTCTTCCTTTCTTGTTACTCGGCTTTCTGTCACCCTTTTGCCAAAGGAGCCTTCTCTTTTTGGTAGGCAACCAGAGAAGGAAATTGAAGTCGAGCAGTCCTTGAACCAGCCTAGTGAAGAATCCCTGGAGGAAATAGCCAAGGAGCTGGAGACGGAGCTTGAGCAAGAGAAAATGCATTTATTGCAAGCAAAGCAGGAGAAAATCCAGCAATTCCAGGAGGAGATGAGACAGCAGGAGGAGGAAGCTGAGAAGCTTCATCATCAAAAAGAAAAATCCCTCAGGTATGTTCCTTTTTTTTTTTGATTTTTTTTTTTTTTTATTCTATCTCCCCTCCTATTTCTCCTCTGAGCCTTTCCTAGCTGCCACTTCATGGCCAGTGGCCACAGGCTTGTGCTGTTATAGGCCACCAGCTTGGAAGTGGTGCTACTTTACAGAGCTGTGTGCAAAGGAGGCAAGAACAAGGCTTTTGGGGAGGAAGAGGAGTATGGGACTCCTTGCCTGGCACAGACGATCTTGTGCCTGAGGATCTGCACATCTTGAAAGGAGTCGTGGTCTGCTGTCAGTGCTGTGTAGAGAGCATGTCCTGCCTCGGGAAAGCGTGCTCCAACACAGACAAAGTGTCTTCCCTCCTCCTGCAGGACGAGCTCTGGCTCGGTACGCACGCAGCTTTCAGAGCTCTGACCCTGTCTCTCACGGCTAACCTGGGAAAAGTTTCCAGTTCGGTGCCTGGAGCTTTACCGCCTGGCAGACGTTCCGCTCCTGGGCTAAATGGTAGGGACAGGACTGGAAACCGGAGCATTAGAGGAGATGAGGCTACCCCAGAGGAACTATCTGAAACTCTAGTACTGCGTGTTTTAGAGGGACTTCCAAGCAAGACTTTAAGGAATAGGACATGGATGCCTGCGTGGAACCCAGCCAGTGCATGAGGATCTAATAGTAACCCGGGGAGTGGAACAACACTGGGAGCTGTGTCCTCTCCCTGCGTTTTTTTTTCTCTCAAGGCTTGCACTTTATTTCAGGTGGCCTTGATAGTTATGTTCTTAGCACACTGAGCCAGCCAGAAACAGTATCTTGACATGAAATGTCCTGGGAATGCTGTCTCGCGTGTGAAGGAAGACACAGAAACTGCATCTGAAGGGAAAATTGTCTATGCAGTAATAAAGCAGTAGGAAAAAAGGGTGTTGTATAAAAATACAAAGCTTACAGATGTACTGCTGCACCCAGGTACCTTGGCTGGAGTCTGCTTTCATTTAATAGGAGTTGATTTCATTTAACTGGGGGGGGGAAAACCCCAAGTGCCACCTATAACAACGTAGCGCATTTTAAAAATGCGCCACAGCAGTTTGATGCTCGGGGGCCGCGTCTCGCATGCCAGCAGCCAGGTTCTGGAGGCAGGAGGAGAATTAACGGTCTGGAGCCCTGAGAATGCATCGCTCGGGCCGGCACAGCTAGTGGGAGCAGCAGCTGATCCATAGACCCTGGGGAGGTGGTTGGAAGGTATTAAAGCCTCCTGAACCTTTCTTTTTGGTTTTGTTTTTTTTTTTTTTTTTGTGGCTAATTTTGTCTCCCAGGACTCCAAAAGAAGACTTGGCGAAGCTCTCTGAGGAGGAAGAGTTGCGTGTCAGAAAGGAAGAAACGGAGAGACTCGCAAAGCTGCGAGCCAAAATCACCTCAGAGACCGAGGCAGAGAAGGAGAAGATAAGGTGAAAAGTTTTGCTGCCGTCCCTGGGGATGTAAACTCTGCTGGTTTGGGAGGGAAGCAGCTTGTGTGGCACCAGCAAGCACTCAAAGGGGAGGTGCTGCCCTCCTGAGCCTCCCCTAGCTGGTACCCTGCCCTGGCAGCAAGTGTGAGGCCCTGGCTACGATGCTGTCCGTGCAGGGGAGCTGTGTGGCCAGAGAAGGCAAAACTGATGGGCCTCCATCGTAACAGCTCTGCTGCCCTGGAGCTGGTGAAACTTTGCTGAAATAGACGTGAAGTACTTAGGTGTCCTGAAGCGGGGTCTTACTGCAATGTTGGACCAGGCACGGCGCTGGGGGATGTAAATGGAAGAAATGGCATCTCCAAGGACAGCCGCGCTTGGCAGCGTAGCTGGGTTTGAGTGGCTGCCTCTGTCTAATGGCTCTTAGGGCCTGTGAAAACGGTTGGAGGAGGCAGAGAAGGCAGACACTGGGAAACTTATATTTTGCTGTTTGTTTTTTTCGCTTAGTTGGTAGATATGTTTCCACCTGACTGCTGTTTATTTCCAAGGCCGTAGTTGATACGCTTGTGAACCTGTGTGCTGTGGCTCTCAGTTCCTTTGGGCTTCCACGTCCTATCCTATAGCAGTGCCTTCTTGGCTCTGGCTCCTAAATGCAGCCCAGCGGTGAAGTACCAAAATCTGACTTGCTTCTGTCTGTGCTCTTGTTGCAAACCTACCAGGGCAGAGCAAGAGGTTGTGCTGCAGAAGCTACGAGAAGAGTGGGAATCCCAGCAGGTAATGGAGAAGGAGAGCCTGGAGAGGCAGCAGCAGCTTGTTTTGGAGAAAATGAAGCTGGAAATGGAGGAAGCTCAGCAGAAAGAGAAGATCGGGCTGGAACGAGAGAAGGAACAATTCCTGAGTGAGCTCAAGGAGAGATTAGACAGGGAAAAGAAGAAGGTGAGATGTTTATTGCCAGGTAGGGTCAGACCCACGCTGTTTATGCTGACTTGGCTCGCATTGCAATGCTAAAGTATTGAGATTAAATAAAACCTGCGTGCGCTTTAATAATGACTTACTTAAAACATACAGGAAAGATGCTAGGCATGCTGTTAGAGGCATGATTGATGTGGGGAGGAGTACTCCCCCAATTTTCATTACAACGGTGATTAAATAACAATTATTTAAATGGCCACATCCCATCTGAATACGAGAGAAAGATCACTGTGTCTCTGCCAAGCTAAACCCAGGCACTTTATCAGATCAGAATACCTCTTTGGCTGCTGCTTCAGTCCCCCAGAGAGCCTGGGGAGCTCTTGAGTTGGGGCAGTTCCTAGTCCTTCCAGCACAGCATGACTGAGATCCGTTGGGACCTCCTGGGAGGTAAAGGTACCTTGTAGGAAATCTGGTTTGAAGAGGTTTACCGTTGTGCTTTTTTGATGCTTATGGATAGACATTCATTGCAAATGCGTCTTGCGTGGCGTGGCCCCACGCGTCGAGGCTTCCCAGCAGGCTGTCTTGCTCATGTCCCTGTAGGCAGCAGAAGAGCTAGAGAAACAGTTTGCAACTGAACTCCAGCAGCTGAAATCTGCAGCGGAAGAGAAGCATCGTAAGGTAAAAGATTACGTCCTTAGAACATAAACTGTTTTTTTTTCCCCTACGCTGTCACCAAAGGTGGCCAGGGAGAGTGGTATTAATTTTTTTCCACTTCCTACTTGTGGTTCTGGTCTGGCTCAGCATTTGGATGTGCTCCAAGTAGGGGGCGGTGAGACGGCACACACGAGTCTCTGCCGTGCTGCTTGCTCTCTGTAGGAGAGCACTAAATGGATCTTGTCAGAAGGGTGACAAGTCTCTGTGGGTGGCTTTCATGGCAGGTCATTTCCAGCCTGCAGACCCAGCTAGCAGAGGCGCAGAGGAGCGAGGAGGCTCAGCTTCATGAAGACTTGCAGAGAGCAGGGCAGAAAGTGCAGCAAAAAGCGTATCGAGTAACAGAATACGAACGCGAGGCAAGTATTCATCTTGGACTGGTGAAGGTTCTTCAGCCTCTCTCCTCAGATGCGTGGTGAGGTCTGAGAGGCCACGTCCCCTGCCCAGGGGTGACAGTGGTGCCCTAGGGGAAAGGACACCCCTGCAGCATCTCGCCTCACCGAGGTCTTTGCCTTGTACTACCCAGGCCACAGCCTGATCCCCCTCGCGAGGCACTCTGGACTTCAGCGGGAGGCTGCTGTCTTGGGGGTCGCTGTAGTGCAGGGGTTCAGAGAAACGTCTTTCCACGTCCTCCCCGCAGCTCAGCGAGCTTTTGAGAGAGAAACGCCAGGAAGTGGAAAAAGACCACGAGAGGAAAATGGAGAGGATGAAAGGGGAGCACCAGGAGGTCCTAGTACGGATTCAGGATCAGTATGAGGAGGAGGTACTGCTGGGGGACAGCACTCAATCTGGGAGGTGACTGTAGCGGCTGGCTCAGCTGGGCTGTGCCGGGGCCGGCACTGCTGCTTGCCAGACCTGCCCATCTCAGCCGCTCCTAGCACTGCAAGTCTCCTTTCTTCTAGGAGAACTGGGTATTGTCGCCGTGGTGGCTGGGGTTGTAAGGATAAGCTGCCAAAATATTCTCTGTGTAGGCAACTTCCACGTGCATTTGTGGACTTCTATACGAGAGAAGATTGTTCACGCTTCTGCAGGTGCCTGTTCTGGAAAGCCTTCTGCCTCCCACTTCTGACTCCACAGTCAGGAGCGTGTGACAAAAACCTTAATTTCATGGGCTGTTTCTTCTTTCTTGAGCCATTCCCTTAACAATGTTGTCCCTGTAAGCAGAAGGCTTTCATCCGCTGAATTTGGTGTTTGCTCAGGAGCCGCTGTGTGCTGGGCTGGCTTTCCAGAGGGTGCGTCCTCTGTGCTCCTCTTGGCTTGCTGGAGAGCCCCGTGTTTCACTCTGCCGCTTTCCTCGTTTGTGTTTTGCAACAAACAGGAGAGAAGGCAAAGAGCAGAGCTGTTGGAAGGCCTGCGAAGTGAGATGGTGCGCCTCCGGCAGCTTCATGAAGCGGAGGTGAAGGCTCTGCAGGCAGAGCTGGACGAGCAGCTTGCCGCACTGCGGCACAGGCACAGGGAGAAGGTGAGGAGGACGCTTTGCGCAGTGGGTCACTGTGACTTGGCTGCTTGGGCATGGCCTGCGTACCGTGTCACCTTGCTGTGCCTGCCACCCTCTACAGCCCAGAGGGACACAAGGTCACGCTTTCCTGGTTTTCATTGTTCCTCCTGGTGGCAGAGCTCTGCCTGGTGAGCGAGGAACTTGTGCCATTCTCTCTTTAACTCGGCATCTCTGTGCAGGAAAGAAAACTCCAGGACTCGGAAAACGAGCTTGAAGTGCGTCTGAAGAACATCCAAGCCAGATCAGCGCAGCTTCTTAGCCAGGTGAGTCAGCCCTGTTGGGCTCACAGAGGTTTCCTACCCTGTGCTGCTCCTCTGGCTGCTCCCTCATGCGGGACTTCTCAGAGGTGCTCAGCCAGGGCTTTTGCTGCCATCCAAGTTAAGGTAAAACTTCTGTCACGATTCAGAGCAGGGCTAAGCGTTGCTTGTGGCTGATGTTTGCAGTGAAAGTCGGTGCTCTGGGTTTGCTCCGTGCTTTGGGAGACAGTAAGTGGCTGTAAGAGTGACAGAGGGATCATAAAACGTCCTGCTCGGTATCATTTGGGATGGTAGTCAATCCCTTCCTGACTTAGCTCCTCTTCCCCCTGCTGCTGTGAAAAGGGGATGAGTGTTTCTGGATCTTGGGCAGCAAAGTGGGTGAGGGAAGTGCTCCAAATGCTACTACAGAGCTGGCAAAAATCACTGGCTGGTGCTCTTGCCTGCCAGATCTCCAAGTCCTGAGCTGTGCCAAGGACTGTAGATAACTTTGCTTCTGGCAGCCCTTCCTTTCCAAGCAGCGCTGGGGTGAGGAAGTAGAAAGGTGGAAAATGCTGGAGGAACCAGAGGCTTCACAAAAGCAAGGTCCTGCGGGAACGGCCCTGTGCCTCGAGTACTCTCCCGGCTGAGCAGGAAGCGCTGTCCTTCCCCCAGGAATGCAAATATTCCCAGCTCCTCATTGAAGCCGGAGAGAGGGAGGGGAACTTGTGTGTATGTATGTGGGGGAATAAAGCAAAACTGGTAACAGTCCTCAGCTATTTTGACATGGTCTTGAGCCTTAGGCCTGAGCTCTGTACTACAGGTGCTGCTCAGCCTCTGCAGCCTCCTCGCTCTGCCGCTCACCTGCTTTCTCGCCTTTGTGTAGGAGGAGTCTCTGAGAAAGAAAAGGCAGCAGCTGCTGGATGAAGACAGACGGACTGAGCTAGAAAGAGATGTATGTATGCCTTAGCTGTGCAGAGGTGCCCTGCTGCTTTTGGGAGTGAGGGGAGCACCCTAGAACTATGGATTTAAAAAGACAAAACTGTAGCTTCTAAGTCGTGAGTCTGAAAATCCCTCCCTGCCTCGGCCTGGCGTGTCATCCGACTGGGAGTTTGACTAGCTCTGAACTGTTTCCCAAAAAGAAGAGTCAGTCCTGTTCTTCCAGGATTGGTGTGTGGCCTGTGCATCTGTAGCTCTGGGACCTCCTGCGAACTGTGCAGGAGGCAGGTCTCTTGTATGTTGTGTGCCTCTCCTTTTGGTGTTGGGGAGATTACCATGAGGGATTGCTCGGTTTTCTTCCAGGAAGCTGCTGTAGCTTCTCAGCTCCGCCTGGAGGAGAACAGGAAGGAGCATGCCAGCCTCCTCGAGTCCACCCGGCAGCTGCGTAGGTCTCTTGAAGAGCTCCAGGACCAGAAGGCTGAGCTGGAGGCCCAGGTGGACTTGTTGCAGACCCGAAGCCAGAGGCTGCAGAAACGTATCAGGTGTGTGAATGAGAAATTTTTTCTAATGCAAAAAATCTACCCTATGCCCCTAGCCAAAACCTCTGTAACCGAACCCTGGACCTCTCCCTTACCTTTGAGCTTCTTGCGTTGGGCCATATTCCTTCAGCATACTAATGGTGGTTTTACTGCTTGTTGAGGGCATGGAGGTCCTGGGCTCTGTTTCCAGGTCTATTAATAACTCTGTGTGAAATCTTGTCCCTTCACCTCTGCTTGCCAGGTTCACTTGCTTGTCCTCTCCACATCTGTCTTGTGAGGTTGGTAAGATGCTTTCAGGCACATTGAAACGCAAAGAAAAGATTTTCCTAAGATAGCTGAGCCCTTCTGGGTAAGGGCGTGAAGCAGCGTTTCCCTGCCCAGCCAGGGGTTACATTTGACATCACACCACAGACCAACACTGGGGGTGTTTTGCACCTCTGTGGCCTCTCTCTCCTGGAAACTGGAGATCACTTTGGACACCGCTGCAGAGAGATTACTGGGCTAGATGGACCTGCACTCTAATCAAGTGCTGCCATAATTCCCTTTTCTTGTGGCAGTGAGCTGGAGACAGCTGTCAGGAGCAAACAGGAGACTTTGAAAGAACTGGAGGCAGAAGAAAGTGTGGAATCTCCAAGAAGGAAAGCTGAGCTCCATGTTGAAGACCTGAGAGAAACTATTCAAGCTGTGAGTAAAGCAGACGGTAAAGGTGTTTGCCTTGTGAGATGTGAGGTTGTAACTCCCTTGAAAATCCCAGCTTTTGTTCCTTCCGTGTGAACTCATTTGAGATGCAGTGCCGCGGTTTTCTTTGCCAGGGGACATCAATATGTTGAGTAGTATTTGTTGATTTCTGTATATTATTACTGCAGGGGAAAGGAGTGTAGAGGAGGGTGAAGCTAATGAAGTTCACCCAGGGCGAGTG
>VXBH01001339.1:0-10845 GCA_013400035.1 Rynchops niger
CCCCAGAGCTGGATGCAATACTCGAGGTTCTGTCTCATGAGAGCAGAGTAGAGGAGCAGAATCACCTCCCTTGACCTGCTGGCCACACTTCTTTTGATGTGGCCCAGGATGTGGTTGGCTTTCTGGGCTGCAATCACACATTGCTGGCCCATGTTGAGCTTCTCATGAACCAACACCCCAAGTCCTTCTCCTCAGAGCTACTCTCCATCCATTCTCCACCCAGCCTGTATTTGTGCTTGGGTTGCCCTAACCCATGTTCAGGACCTTGAACTTGGCCTTGTTGAATTTCATGAGGTTCACATGGTCCCAACTTCTCAAGTCAAGGTTCGTCTGGATAGCATCCCTTTCTACTACAGTACCAACAAAGAAATATTCCTCTGTAAAACACTCAGCTCAGTATTAATCAGTACTGTTGCAAATTACTTTCATTTTCCATATATCAGATATGTAACACTCAGCAGATGTCAAGGGGGTTTTTATTTTCACTTGCTTCAACTGAGAAAATACATATTGCACTTATGAATTATGTGGGGTGTTACCCGATACTGGTGTTCAATCACCCGCAGCAAATTTTCTTTTCACTCAAATAAAAACTAAATTAGGAAATAAGCGAGAACACGCTAGCTATCAGTTGCCTGCACTGAGCCCTTTTACTCACATAGTGTGATCCCGGATTGCGCAGTTTGTAAACCAATCTCTTTTGCAGCTGTTTAACCACACAATCTCATGGAAGCATTTGTGGGGAAGGAACAAAGGAAGGACATTTCCTGTTTTTTCTAGGAACTCTGCCTCACATTACCGCAGTGCTGTCTTCTGACAGTTTCCTACATAAAATATTTCCAAAAGCTTTTTACAGTTTGCAATTCTTCAAATAAAAGGATTTCCAACTCTTCCTCTCTGTGATCAACCCCCAGCCTGAAAGACGTCATTATGAAGAAATGTGTTTCCTGACAATCCACCTACATATTCTTTAACTCAGTTTATCTTGTTACACTTTATTGTACTATGGAAATGAAGTGTTTCCTGGCCTTCCAGCTCTAGGCAAAAGGCCTTACAAGGCCTGTCAATATCTATGAATATCATTAGAACTACATGACTGGACTTGAATGGAGATATTTCAAAAATGCTATTAAAAATTAATTTTTCACAGCATTCCACATACTAGCAAGTTAGACTTTATAAGTAGGAGCAAATCAAGCTTCATATGTAGCACCTAATTAAGGAATTGGTTTATATGTTCACATTCTTTTAGTTGATTAAGAAATCCTTTTTCTCACCCTCTATTGAGAAAAATGCTTTTAAGCTTAATTTTTCCCATGTATTTGAATCTCATTACCTTTTTATTTGAATCTTGATTCTGCTCAGAACCGGATTTTTTATTTGATTTCTTTTTTAAAATTTAAATAAAATTCAAAAAGAAGACAACGAGTTATAAACATGTGCTTACAGAAAAAATTACTAACAAAATTGCCTTTTTGGCAAAAAAATTCAATCTTTTTAGTCCTATGTCCTTTAGCTTCCAATATTTGGGGATGTTTTGTGTGTGTGATTCATGATCCTACAATTAAAAATGGGTCTCTAATGAGATGTGCTATCAGCTAACGTGATAGTTAGATTGAGAACAATGGAGCACACCTGAACATGTTCCCCCAGCATTTACCTTTTGGAAACATGCTCTTCTTTAGGTAGGATACTATTTTTTAACAGGAACCACTGTACTCTGTTAAAAACTTTAAAGATGACTGAAGGGCATAAATTCAGAAAAAAATCAATTTCAAGCTAGTTTAAACAATATGACAATATCTTTTATTACGTGCTTGTACTGAGGATCTAATCTCCACCGTAGCCTTTCAGGTGCTCTTTAATGCAAAGGATAGAAATAAAAAGACATACTTGTAATTGATTTAGGTTAAGAAAGCAGCTTTCATGCAGACTGAAATTATTTTACATGCACTTAGGCAGTCTGTACCTGCTATCATATACAACAATGACAAGCTACCTAAAACCACAAGAATATGAACTAAAATATCAAATTGGGAAATAAAAGATAGGCACTAAACATTACTTATGTTTACGTATGTCTTCATCCATGGTGAAAGTTGTTTATAAATATATTACTGCCGCCCTAACTTGACCAATATAGTAGAGATTCAGATTTTCACAATTCCAGACTAATTATACAAAAAAATGTTTGTCCACAGGGATCAAACACAACCTATGGATAGTATAGGTGTCCACAGCCTTTTTATATGTAATTGCGAAGTCACACTCTCTCTCTCCAAACCCCATTACCACTCTACATAGTGCTCAGCTCAGGTGCTTTAAAATTAAGTCATAGAATAATTTCCATGGCAAAATGATCCTTAGTCCATTCTCAAAGCAGAAGCAACTAGATCAAGTTGCTTGGGGTCTTGCTGAGTTTTGATTATCTCCAAGAATGGAGAAGCCATAGCCTCTCTGGGCACCTGGGCCAGTGTTGGAGCACAGTCATAGTGAAAAAATTTTCTTCTTAAATTCAACTGAAATTTCCCTTGCTGTAACTAGTGAATAATGTCCGTCTCTTGTCTTTCCACTGTGCAGCTCTGTCTCTGTCTTATCTGTGGCCCATCTTTAAGTATTTGAATTCAATTAGGTCCCTGCTTAGCTTTCTATTCTGCAGGCTTAACAAACCTGCCTTCCGTAGCCTTTCTGTGCATGTCATGTGCTCCAGCCCCTTGAACCAGCTCAGTGGCCCTCCTCTGGACTCACTCCAATTTTTTGGTATCTATCTCTGTTGTTCTGCCCAAAACTGGGCACCAGTATCCCAGCTACAGCTTCATGAGTATAGTTTCAAATTATTAAAGGGAAATAATCACATCTCTTAATCTGGCACCACACTCCTGACTGGTGTGTTCTGAGCGGCAAAGATGAATACAGCCTGAATTACCAGTACCCACTGGCACACTGACTGGAGCCCTGCAAGAAGTTTCTACCACAGGACTGGCTGGATTGTTCCTGGAGCAGCTCATGCTGGCATAACAGTGTATGAACTGAGATGCAAGAATGACGTGTTTTTTACAGTCCAGGAAACATCCCATATGAGCCATCTTGGCTACAAAAGACACATTGTGGAGCATTCACTGAGGACTGGGAGAGCAGAGTACTGCTCCTTAGCAGGAACAACCTGTCTATAAATAGCTCTGAAGCTCAGCTTCCACCCACCACCTTGAAAAACTACTGTGTGTATATTATATCTTCATCACAGCAAAACCAGAATTCAGCAGGATACAACAGCTTCCTTTGGATTTTATTAGTGAACAAAAAAAAGGGTTGTCTTTCTCTTTGATTAAAAACACTAGTGTTTTCCAAGGTGCATCCTAACTCCTTCTGTCCCTGGTTTTAGATAAAAAAGCAAATACGAAGAATGCTGCATAAGAATGGGAAAAGTCATAATCATTTTAGAAGACTGGAACTGCATCTGAAATACCTCAGCTAGCCGCCCTGAAAAGTGAAGACCTCTGTCAACCAAGTAGAGACTTTGTGAGAAGGCCCAAAGCAGGCTTTTTCAGGCAAATCTGTCATCCTACTTCATCAGCCTACAGGCTTTTTTTTTCCCCAGGGAAAGAAAGGCCTTGGACTTTCTATCACTGTCAGTGTATTTACAAATAATGAGTAGAGCCTTCCTCTTACAACACTGATGTGCTGTGCTGCCCCTCAGGCCTCGAGATACTTCACATAAGAGAAGTCATTTCCAAAGGCCAAAGAAGGAACAATGGAGAAGGGATCTTCTCCTTCTCCACACATAAGCCAAAATGATGAGAAGCACGTTGTGCGGAACTATGGTTAACTTCTTTCATATCCTGACATGGAGAACAGCCACTGAACAGAATCACCAAATCACTGAATCACAGACTTCTGAAGATCATCTAGTCCAACCCCCTTGCTAAAGCAGATTCACCTAGACCAGGTTGCGTAGAATCGTGTCCAGGCAGGCTTTGAATATGTCTGGAGAATGAAACTCCACAATCTCTCTGGGCAGACTGTTTTAGTGCTCTGTCACCCTTCAAGTACAGAAGTCTTTCCTCATGTTCAGATGGAATTTCCTGTGTGTTACAGTTTGTGCCCATTTCCTCCTGTTCTGTCACCGGGCATCACTGAAGAGTCTGGCCCCATCCTCTTGACAGCCACCCTTTAGACATTCATAGCACTGATAAGATGCTCAGTCTTCTCCAGGCTAAACAGATCCAGGTCTCTCACCTTTTCCTCATAAGAGAGATGTTCCAGTCCCCTGATCATCTTTGTAGTCCTCTGCTGGACTCTCTCCAGTAGTTCCTTGTCTTTCTTGAACCGCGAAGCCCAGAACCAGACACAGTACTGCAGGTGTGGCCTCACCAAGGCAGAGTAGAGGAGGAGGATGACCTCCCTTGACCTGCTGGCCATGCTTTTTTTAATGCATCCCAGGATACCATTGGCCTCCTTGGCCACAAGGGCACATTGCTGGCTCATGGTCAACTTGCTGTCTTACAGGACTCCCAGGTCCTTCTCCGCAGAGCTGCTTTCTAAGAGGTCAGCCCCTAACCTGTACTGGTGCATGGGGTTATTCCTCCCCAGCTGCAGGACTCTACACTTGCCCTTGTTGAACTTCATTACGTTCCTCTCCACCCAACTCTAGCCTGTCCAGGTCTCACTGAATGGTGGCACAGCCTTCTGGTGTGTTAGCCACTTCTCCCAGTTTTGTGTCATCAGCAAACTTGCTGAGGGTGCACTCTGTGCCCTCATCCAAGTCATTGAACAATATGTTGAACAAGACTGGACCCAGTTCTGAACCCCAGGGAACACCGCAAGTTACAGGCCTACAACTAGACCCTGCGCTGTTGATCACAACCCTCTGAGCTCTGCCATTCAGCCAGTTCTCAATCCACCTCACTGTCCACTTATCTAACCCACACTTCCTAAGCTTACCTATGAGGATGTTGTGGGAGACAGGGTCAAAAGCCTTGCTGAAGTCAATGTAGACAACAGCCACTGCTCTCCCCTCATCTACCCAGCCAGTCATTCCATCATAGAAGGCTACCAGATTGGTCAAGCATGATTTCCCCTGGGTGAATCTGTGTTGACAACTCCTGATAACCTTCTTTTCCTCCACATGCTTAGATTTGACATCCAGAATGAGCTGTTCCACCACTTTTCCAGAGATGGAGGTGAGGCTTACTGACCTGCAGTTTCCTGGGTCCTCCTTCCTGGCCTTTTTGAAGAACATTTGTACAGAAACTGCCAAGCTACTGAGCAAAGCATTGGCTGGGATCTAATCTTAAAACTAGCCATAATAAAAGATTCTGTCAAAATGTAAACAAATGAAAAATACTGTACAGAATTTCAAATACCAATGTCTCTTTGTCCTTGACCTTCCTCATGTGGGTTGTTTTCATCATATACGCGTCACCATTTTTCTGTCAGCACCCCACCTCTAAGCCTCCCCACTGAATACATGTCAATTCTGTTTCCCCCAGGATGTCTGTGAAAGCCTTCATTTGTTAAACTATTTTCAGGAACACTAAGTACACTTACATTATTTATAGCATATCTGAAGCTGTTTCCCAAATTGTAGCTGTTCTGTAATAATTTCCTTCTCCTTTTATTCAAGGTGCATGGCAATTACTTTAACATTGCTCTAGGAAAATGTGCCAGAAACTCTCATCTCATCTAAGTCCAGGTTTGTTGGGTTTTTTTTAGTCTCTGCTTACCGTAATATTTCAAGTATAGTATAGAATTATTTCAAGCATAGTATAGAAATATTTCAAGCACATGCCACCATACATATCACATGGGAACAATTAATAGATACCCTTCCAGAATATTCCTTCCTCCATTCCTTCATACATGCACATTCATAAGACCTTGCTGATCCAGTGTTTCTTTTACTAAAGCAGATATAACCACTTACCTCTCTGATTAAAGTTGCTAATACTGTCCTGTAATATTACCCAAGCTATCCTGATAAACAAAAACAAGAGGCCCAGCATAATTGGGCACAGGCATCACCAAACAGGAAAAAAAACAAGCAGAGATTCTTCATGTGTTTGCAATTCTTCATACAGACAGGAGTGTAGCCCTGCAAAGCAGAATGCAGACTCTTTAGTAGTGGATATGTCAAACAGCGCTGAAGTTCCTCTAACGTCTCGAGTAGACACACACTTCATCAACCAAAAGCTCTGGATGCAATAGCTTAAACTCTCTTCCAGAAAGCAGACACACACACATGCACAGATGTTCGCATTCCTCCTGTTACATGACAACTAGCGCAAGGAACACAGATTAAGATGGAGGAGGAAAGACTTCACCTTTTTGGTAGGAGCTTCAGCTAAAACAAGAAACTGCATCAGTAAGATACAGTGTCGTGACAGCATAAGGAGAGCCAACTGCTGGCTGTCCTTTCGGGGCTGCAAGTTTCCTCCCTCAGCAAATGGTCCAACAGATGCCAGAGCTAGTACAGGGGAAGGGCTGGGATGTACCCTTAGGGTGGGGGTCCAACCAGGATTCTGGCAGTCATGCCAGGTACAGGTCTGGAGGCTTTGATACATACCCCTTGAAGTAGTTAACTACATATAACTTTAAAAAATGAACAGAAACTTGAGCTAAGAATCCTAAACTACTCTCAGGATGATGCCGTGCCGCAGTGCTCACCAGGATTAACACATAACAGACTAATTCCATAGCTTCACAGGGAGGAAGCAAACTATGTGTTAAGTCTTGGAGCTGAGGTCTACATTAGCTGATATTGTTACCAAAGTCAGTGGCTTTAAAAGCCACCTCTCAAATCCCTTCCCAACCAGAAAAAAAATCAGCCTATATAAATGTGAAATAACCCTACAGACCTCTGCAATGTATAGCCCTATATGCTGATCAAAAATGTCCTTACTGGAAGATTCAGTTCTTTAGTAGGTATGAAGAAAATACATGTAGGTGTTTACCGGTTTACACCACAGACTTTTACATTTGCAGCCATGTCTAAGAACAGATATTTTATTCAAATAGAGAAGTGGTTCCAAGAGAGAATGATTAGAGCTGATATATACTGAAAGCAGAAAGACAGCTATGGGAAATATATCAAAACTGAGAGATACTAAAAGGGAAGGGACAGTCCCTTACTCTGAACCAAGAAATAAAATAGCTGAAATAAAATGTACTTTCCTAAATGTTCAAGGGGTGATATTTTTTCTGTAAGAAAACAAGACAGTAAAGCTGGTAAGATAATGGAAAGTTAGGAAAACTAGATGACATAACAACTGGTAGTACTGCACGCTGGGAAAGCAGACAGCCAACAAACCTATCTTTGTGTAGCTGCAGTATGTGAAGCATTGTATTCAGTTGTGATGCATTGTTATAATTATAGTCATTTAAACAGTGGTAATACTTGGATAGCGTGTCCTAGAATTAAATATCTTTTGGTATTTTCTCATCACAAAAAATGGGGGGTGACTCAGTGACACATTTACTCCAGCGATGAAGCTCGCCTGAGAACCTCCTGCCTCCCTGTTCCTCCTGCCCTGCTGCTCGTCACTCATGGCCCTCCCACACCCCTAGGCTCTGACGTGCAGCTGTCTGGGGGCTTAAGAAATTATCTGTGTTAAGGATCAACCATTATTTTTCCTATCTGAGACAGCTTATTTGAGACCCAGGTAATTTCAGAAGCAAATCTGATCTCTCTATCTGTCTACATGTTTACACTTTGCCCCGTTGTTGCCGTGTCTGAATGACAAATCCTTTGACAAGCCTTACATATGTTCCACCTTGCCAGCGTTAAGGTGTGGGACTCAGCAGCCATTATATCTATTATAAGCAACTCCAATAATGTGTGTGGGGTAATCCCCAGGTGGGGTGTGGCCACCCACACAGGATGGCCCATGGAGCACCTAGACAACACAAACAAATAAATACTAACAAAAATAGCATCGGCTCTTACTCATCTTTGTTGCAAGAAAAGAGGAAATGCATTCAAGTGGCCACCTTGTCAGCTTAAGGAAAAACAGCTCCCAGGGTTAGGGTATGGTACAGGTGAACTACTCTAGTTTTGGCCTGCTGCTGAAGACAGTGGTTAAGTTATCCAGCTGCCGTGCTCCTCGCTCCCCTCTTCTGTGCTTGCTGCTCCTCTTTCACCACTATTGGTGCTTGTTTGATCATCCTGATCACAGAGCCAAACTGACATAGCAACAGCCCCACCAAATAAATAAGTGAATAGATTTATCTTTGGCTTCCTAAACTGACTCACTTCACCCACTTGACTCCTGCAGTGGTTCCCAGATGTTGTGCAGTGTTTATGCCCCACCCCCAATCATAACAGCAGTGCTCTATCTCAGATATCAGAAAGTATCACCATTAGCCTAGATGTGTGTAAACCAGCAAGTATTGGTTTAATTTGTCTGGGTTTGCTAGCATTTGCTCTGAGGATAACATCTTTAAAAGCAACTATGTGATACTGAGGAAGTGTTTTGCTGAATGACTTGGCGCAGAGCTTCTGAGGACAGACAGGACAGAAACTGAATTCCTGTAAGTTCGGAGAAACTTACTCAGCAATTTCTGCATCAAGCCTGTACCTTCTGCTTGAGCATTTCTGCACTTCTTTTCAGCAGATTTCCAGTCCTGGAGGACATGAAGAATCTCTGGATAAGTGCAATTTCCAGTGATTAATTGTCTTCATCGTTAAAAATTCATGCCTTACTTCCAGCCTGAATTGGATTAGTTTTGACTTCCAGCAAGTGGATCTTCTTGTACTGTTGGTCCCTTGACACTGATGTCTGTTCTATGTAACTTTGGAAACAGAGCACTAGAAAAAGCAGTGTTATAAAACTGTTATTTCGCTATCAGTCTCAAATATGGCTGCTAAGATGTATATTCCCGTGAATCTTCATATTGTCTCCTTCACCACTTTCCTAAGGGCTCTAGGGAGCGCAATCAAGGGAGATACTTTAGTGTACCTGCAGCATTTGTTGCTCTGAAAAGTTCATGCAGCCACACTGCCAAAAACCTGGAATGATTTTGTTTTGCTGAGAAAAGCATACTCAGCTGCATGTATTACGGATTTTTCTTTTTAGCCATTATCTGACTATGCTAGACAATGGCCACAGCTGGAGATGAGACATCAGATGGTTGAGAACACGGGGCAGGAGTGATGCCAACATGTCTATTCTTGGATGCTCAAATGATCTGTCAACTTCATCAGCAGACTTAAAATCTGGGATGGTTTTTCTAAAGCCTGACTGGAAGGGCCAGCTGGTTTTATACTTCTTTTGCAGCTGGATGATAAATAATTTGTTGGATCATCTGGGCATATGTCATCTAAGCAATTCTCTTACAAGGTCAGTGTGGCTTCACTGCATGGTGAGAATAGAGGAAGGAAGGAGTCCTGGTTGGTGGTGATGGGTTCTCCATTAGATTCTCACCTATTGTGAACATAAAAAGGGCATACCTATGGTGGCCTCCAAACCTGTGAAAGAAGCTTTTTTCTCATGGCATTAAACTTCCATGCACAAAGCCCACCTTCTCAGCCTCAGAGCTGCAAAAGATATTCATGACATTCAGTTAGAGAAACCCACAGGAGAAAACAGAAAGAAATCCTGTGGAGTGCATCTTTTTTTAGGTTTAGGTATCAATGAGACTTTGCAAATTATTTTGCTTTTAATGTAATGCATATAAAACAGACACAGATCCCTATATAGACATATGATAACTAATAATATATCTAATAAATTTATATGATATATAATAATAGAGAACTAAGACAATGGGTCCAAAATTTCCTAGGAAGAAAAATCCCAGAATACCTAACAAGCTTTCACGTTATTTATGAATTAGTTATGAAATAATCTTCACCATCTTAAAACACAGTTGTGTGTTACAAAGCTTGTTATGGGTTGCCACAGTTTCTAAGATATTCCCAGAATTTAGTAACCTGTAGAAAACAGCTGCCCCCTACAGCTGCATGCGTGTGTGTTCTCACAGCCAGCCAGGCTGAGTCTCCTTTTATGTGCTGCTCACTAGTGCAGCAGCTGGGATTACAGTCCATGCAGGTGTTAAGACAGTGAGCCAGTTTTACACTCTGAATTTCCCAGGCCATTAACCTCCAGCTGTCTTGGCCCAGTGGGACTGTTCTACCACCCCAGAACCACACCACACAACAAGCCCTGCTTTGACCAAAGAGGTCTGAGTCTGCACAGTGCATGTGCTGCAACAGCAAGACAAATGCCCTTTGCAGCCCAGTCTTAGAAGGAAGGTTGAGTCCTGTCCTCTTCCCTTCCAACTTTGCTCTCCTACATCTGTGGAGGAAATGATTCAATGAAGAAAGGGCTAAGCCCAAATCCAGTCATCTGTTTTCCACAGTGACTTCTGCAATCCTTCATCTTTATAGGTACTGTTTATAGTCCTTTGACAGCAAGGACCTGAGGAAATAGTCTGCATAGCCATAGTCATGGTATATTTGTACAGTTTGTGACAGAACTTAACTGACTACTTTAGGTATGCTGACAGTAAAAACAGGCCACACAGCTGATGACTTCCTCTCAATAGGTGTAACACAGTGTGCCGACACACTCTGTAATAGCAGATCCTCCTGGAAACTCTGCTAAGGCACATGGAAAATAAGAATGTGATTGGTCACAGCCAACATGGCTTCCCCAGGAGCAAGTCATGCCTGACAAATCTGGTGGCCTTCTCCGATGGTGTTACAACATTGGTAGATAAGAGGAGAGCAACAGACATCATTTACCTGGATTTATGCAGAGCATTTCACACTGTCCCGTATGACATCCTGGTCTCTAAATTGGAAAGGCACAGATTTGATGGATGGACCACTCAGTGGATAAGGAATTG
>VXBH01001339.1:13991-26324 GCA_013400035.1 Rynchops niger
GTTTTTTAAACTCTGTTTGAAACTAAAGCATTGCTCATTAATTTCAGTTCATGGCACATGCTAACAGGAAATTTCCTTGGCTGAGTGTGGTGTTAATCAATAACCAAGCTTCTCAGCTTCCACCACTGAGGGTCTCATTCCTAAAAAGAACACCACAGCCTCCACAAATACTGCATTACAAAACAGGACACAGGCATGGGATGCAGCTTACACAGCTTGAAATCTTTTCATTTTCCTTTCAATCAAAGTATCAAAAACCTGTTGATAAACTCATAAGCATGTGAACATATCAGAAACATCTCTACATGGTGTTTTTCCTTGCTTTTCTCTGCTTAATTTATGAAAATACAAATTAAGGATTGTTAAATTTGATTCTCTGTGTAGACATTGATTTTTGTGCTTTTGTTATTCAAGAGTTCTCTCCAATAGTAATTCTCTGCTGTTGTCACCTGACTCAGCAGCTGGTAGGGAGAGTGAACTGGACTGAAACTTCAGCTGGGCTTCTTCTTAAGACCACGCAACACACATAATGAAAAACCTTCCCTTCATTTTCCAAAGTCATACCAAAGCTATAACCAATGTCATATTGGTTATATGGGAATTCTGACAACATCGAAACTTGTGACAGATCCTGTGAGTGAAACACCAAGAGCATGACATGACATATCAACGTTGCGGAAGACAAACGTGGCAAAGAGTCTTGTAACTCCTGGCAGTACTGACGGAACACAAAATTACGCTTTGGAGGTGTAACGTAACCTGTGTTATGCAAAGCTCTTCTTGCATGACTGTATCATTCTTATGTCTGTACATAATAAATCATGCAGTATAAGAAGCCTTCTCATTCAAATAACTTACTAATTTTCTGATTTACCATTGCTGCCTGGCATTGCAGGAAAACTAAATATGACACATGAAAATGGATCTATGGCAGGAACTGGATGTCACAATGGGATTACTTGGCATGCTGTGAGGGTCCAGCCTTGGTAGCTTTCTGATCTTGAGGTTAGGGAAAGGGTGTTTGATTTTTAAACTCACTTCGTTGTGGGCTTGGCTTTTTAGGCCTTTTTGGGAAAAAAAGCTGGCAATGTTAGTCTTTGTAGTCTAAGCAGGCCTTAGACCAGCAAGCACAACGGGGACACTTGACAAAATGCACAACCTTCTCCTGTCTATGGGTAGTGGTACAACAGGAATATTGTGATTTCACTGGAGAAGAATATCCTGGTGATCCTCAAACTTGTTCATCTCAGAATTCCCACTCTCTCTTTAGTAAACTTCACACAACTGTTGCCACAGTGAACTTTTTGCAACTGCTACAGTTTTCGAAGCTGTGTTTCTTCCACCTTTTCCACAAGTCACATAGAGTACAGGATGATTAGAGCCTATTGGGACAGATTCTGTGTATAAGCTGTTTCAACTATATTGACAACCCTATGAATTTGCACAAACTGTCATTTCCCTCTTTTCCATGTCTCCAGTAGTTAATATTAAGTGTAATGCTTCAGCAGGAAGCCAGGCAACATCACTTTAATTAATTTCTGCAGTATAAAAAATCGCCCTTATGTACTGCAGCCAAGATAGGAAGGGAGAGTTCTAGCGCAGAATGGTAAATACCCTTGGAAGGTCTCAGTATACCAAATCATTTGCTTGAATACAGTCATAAGCAGAAACCTGACTTAATAACATTTTGCAACTATTATGACACTTTTGATCCATGATCCTGAAAGTACTTAGTGGTGAAATAATTTACTCAAGGTCAGGCTTGGAGCCAGTGATAAGAATTGGCATCAGAAGTGAGAAGACAGCACTTAACAGATAAAATAAAGCACACCGCATGGTTTTAGTTTTATCTCCTGCTCTTTAGCAAATAACATCCTCAAAATTGTCAGTCCCTCAGAGTACATTGGACTCTGTGTGTAAATAAAAGCTTGTGGCTACCAACAGTAACACCAACAGTTCTTCATGTCAGAAGAACTGGACCTTTTCCTCAAATCAGCCTATCATTGCTATGAAGTACCTATAGACCATTTCCTGTATGTTAGTTTCTTTTTTTTTCCTTAAAAAAACACAAACCCTTGTCATCAGATTTTACAAACCAACAAAAAGAGAAGTCACTGGTGTTTACAGAGATTTGCTAAAGATCACAATTTGGAAAATATTTTACTCAGTGACATTTACAGTTTCAGTGATACTTCAGTAAACAATGGTGGGTGGCTTTTCAGTAGTTAATCTTCTATGGCACTTTAATGTCAATCCAAAACAAAGCCTCCCTCTGTTCTCCATCAGGTGTGGAACATGAAACCAAACATATGACTAACTGAAGTCTGAGGAAAGTTAAAGTAAAAATGCCTGGAGACTCACAGATATTTTGAAACATGAGATGTAGCTTCCTAGATTAAACCACTATTACACCCAGCCTGGTCTAACGCCTCCTCCAGCAGTTATCAATATTCAGTGCTTCTGCGGAGGGAATAAACAGATGATACCTGGCTGGTGTGGAAACACCTAATTAAAGGTGGAAGGTGAAGGGAAGAGGAATAGTCTGTCATTACTGGCGTATGGCTTTCTGACTTACTTACTGGTGTGGCTTTCTGACCGCAACACTGCCTTTCACCACCACCAGCTGTTCAAGGGATAGTTATCCAAGTGCAGCAGAAATAGCATCAGCACAGTCAGATGGCTTGACATTGACATCTCCTGAGCTGGTATGTTCTGATCCTGACCATAATGTCAATCCTTCCATCTAGTTAGAAGAACCGAGCTCTCCTCGGAGCCAGCACTGCTACTGCAAAGCCTTGAAGCATTTCATTGCAGAGCTCTACTTACTATAGCTCCATAAATATCATATCTTGCAGGACCTATTCTTTAGGGATCCTTTGCTATACCAGACATCAGTTCCTGAGTGCACTCCAAATACCATTAGTGTGTTATCTGATGTATTAAGTCATAAGCCTTGCAAAAAGCTGCATTTGTTTTGGATTATAATGTCTGAGAAGCTGTCAACACCATATCATTCTAGAAGTGTTCAGTTAAGCCTATAAAAAAGGAATTCACCACCAGCTGTTAGTCCTCCTGAGTTCATGATGTCACTCCCTGCTCGCTTCTGGGACACTTACCCCATGTACAAAGGATTTCACATGGCAGTTGCTTCCTTCCTCAGACTCTCCAGCTAGGAACAGGTGAAGCCACAGAAGATCAGGTTCGAAGTCTGCACTGACCACAGGGAGATCTTTTGAATATTTTTTCTAGCCAGATGGATAGCACTAAATGTGGTCACACAACTAAAGAAGGCTCTCAGTACACAACGTCCATTCAAATTTCAAAGCCTGCACCCAGCCTCCCTCTGCCTCTGTTTGTCAAGAGCATTAGTGTTTCCAAACTTCTGACTGCATTTTTCTTTGGAAGTGAGTTTTCAGGACATCATATCCTCCTGAGCCAACTGTTTTGCTCATTTCCTTACAGCTTTGCTATGTTTGTTCAAGGCCCTAATGATCACAGGGGACTGCTGACTCCTTTGCCAGAGGGAAACAGCATTCTTGTTCTGTGTTTTTTGTCATTATTGTCTGAAAGGCTTGACAGACAACACCAGGTCATCCTTCCAGCAGAAATGGGATTACTCAATGCTCTAACTAGTCCCCCTGCTCTCCCAGTTTTAAGTCATTCCTAACCACAGTAAAAACTCCTGAGATGATATCTGAATGACAGCCTTGTTGTGAAGCTGGCAGTTATCTGGCTTCCAAGTCTTTGGAGCTGGATGATGCTGCTACCTGTGAAACCCAACACGCTGCAGAATGTCAGCCACTTGGCTTGATATGTTGAGTCTGACTGTGATAAGGAAGCATCCAGAGTAACTTTCAAAAGTCTCTGACAACCCCGTCTATCAAGGGAAACTGCTCAACCATCATTACAGAAGCCCATAATTTCAGGCACTATCTAGATACACCTGTGCTTTTCACCCTACCACCAGAAATATCTTCCTCTGCTTCCTGCAGGGAAAAAATTAGTCTCTCTTTTCTATGATGTAGTGCACATCTCTGTCATTCAAGCCACTTAGTGCAGGCTATAACAAGGTATTCTCCCTGTTCAGGAGACTTATGCAAACTTCACCTCATGAGGTACAATGCTTCCTACTACTGTCAGGATTTCCTTGTTTCTGTTAGTTTTCTGTCCTGGTGAATGTAGCTTGCCAGGTATAACTGAAGTGCTATTGTGACAAAATACTAAACGTTAGCTGGTCTAGATGTTTAGAGATGCAAATCACATTACTGTGTCTTTATTACACAGTTGTTCTTCATTTTATGTGCAAAAATGTTGAGTTAGAAAAGATGTTCATATTTAAACCTATACGTAAGCCTCACAAGTAAAACAGTGTCATATGTAAAACAAGCAAAGAGATTTTTACTAAGCTTTTACATTAGAATGCAAGAGTTGATAACTTGCATGAGCCTCAGATTTGCCTTAGCATCCCATTTGCTACCCCAGTCCATAAATACATCAAAAATTATTCGACTTAACAAATTATCTTGTCAGCTATATTATTCAAAATTTGTTATTTTGCTGCTTATGAAAAAAACTGACCACATCAGCAATTAATATTGTGGCCAGTGCTGAAGCACTTAACTTCTCCATACCCAGCTGCCAAGGCACCTGAGGTTGGCTGCTCAAGATGTCTGCCCAAGATGGTACAGCAGTTTTACCCAGTCATAAACCTGTTCTGAAGAGAACTATTCAGTAGAAAACACAGCAACAATGACTACACCACATCTTTATTTAGGCCACTGAAAACACACAAGGTGTTGGTATGCTCCAGAAACTGGAATGAAAGGTATCATAATTAAGACTACCCCTTACCATGCTGGAAATTTCTGTCTGTGACAAACAAACAAAGAAATGTGAATGGAAAGAATTGCCATTGTAATTGCTCTCTTAGCAATGAATACTTCAACCTGGCTATGATTCTTACTGACTGAAAACTTGTTTTCTATCAGACCTCCAAACTGCACAGAAGGGGAAGATCAGCTAAAAGATCTGCTGTATGAGTCTCAGCAGAGACTAAAGAAAGTTTTATGGCAACTGATTATTTGGCTGGGATACGGCTACAAGAACTCCAGATTTTAGAATTTGTGCATTTAAAAAGAAGATAGTACTGTATTGGGTCCTTGTAAACTGCTGATTTGAATTTTTTCCCCCTCTCTTGCTCATAGTTTTGAACCGGATGACTAGAAGAGGAGTTCTATGGTGAAAATCCTCTCTCAACATGAAAGATAAGAGCCTACACAAAATTTAGAACAAGAGGGTTGCCAATGCTCATACTGCCTGCCTGAGATACTGAGGCTTCTACAGCATCTCCAGTGTAAGAATGCTCCTATTTTGGGTGCCTGTGGCTTCCCAAGAGGAAACAAACCTGTAAATTAAGGCTCCTTTCTAAGAGTATATGCATCCTTTTCTATGTCTTCATATAAAATGGATAAAATATACGCAATGCCTTCCTTTTCTAAGGTTTACAGTATTGTTTCAAGCTGTCACATAAAGAACCGTACCCATGCCAGATCCATAAATATGAAGAGTAACTAGTGGCCCATGAGCCATCACGAGGAAGCTGCAAAACAATTACAATTTTCACACCAATGTCTTTATGGTAACAACATTCACTTCAGAATTGCCCTTCAGGTCTAAGATTAAAATTGATAATACACTTAGTAAGTACTATAGCAGCTATTTGTCAGGAGAATAACATTAAACTTGGATGGAAACAAGAGCAGTGAAGGACAGGAGATGCATTAAAAGCCTATGAAATCAAAATTAGACTTAGGGAGAGAGAGAATGTCAGTTTATAAGGTCATATTGAACGTTGAGACAGGCATCACTGAAGATGTTGATTATGTCTTGTTTAGTGTTTCATTAGTTAGACTAGTCAACAAACAGAAATATTTCATCAACAACCATCCTTATCTGCAATTTTTAAAAGTTTTATCTGCCCCTCCCCTATGAGTTCACTGAGAAACACTAAAACAAATCCAGCTGTTTTGTGTTTTTCACTGAAACCACGCTCAAAGACTAAGTCTCAGTTAGCCAAAATGTAAGTGTTCTCTGAGGAAGCGCTTTATGCTTTCACCAAGTTTCTACAGCTAGTGTACCTGTGGCATGCTGTAATACTTCATTATCGTGCCACAGAATGACTTAGTCCCATTTGTAAAATGAACCATAATAAAACTCCAATCTCAAAGAAAATCAATAGAATAAAAACTCTTCTCTCATCTTTCTAAAGATTTTATGTGTCTCCAGGGATGTCTGGGGCTAGCACGTCTTCATAAGGTCACTTTTAAATGGGTCTCCTCCACCATGCAAATGGCCCAGGACTGCAGTCATCTTCTACTGTCACTCTGATGCTTGCTTTGTTTAGTATAAGATGAGGTTTGCAAATGTACTTCAAAAAGTGTTTTTAATATTAGAATGGTATGACTCAATTATTTGTTGAGACGTGTGAAAGAAGTATTTTTCACACACAAAAAAATTATGTAAAAATATTACATGATACTTCCTCCTCAACAAAAAGGGTGTGCTAAAACAATGCAAAAAACTTTAGTGTTATATGTGGACAGCCACATAACCTTTTTTTCAAAGAAGATGGCATGATAATTTGCACTATTCAAAGTTAAACAGAAGTGTTTATTATTCAGAGTTAAACAAAAATGTTTATGTTCACAATGTTTCTGTGGCAGCATAGTAATGTAGTTGTCACTAGCTTCCATTTCTTTTTCCTTTGGAAGCAAGTAAATAAAACAGCAAAGAAAATACATCAAAATTCTATGAAAGTATTGCGCTTTTTATTTCGGGGTCTATCACTAAAGCCAATTCCACTTTCAGGTTTCCTCTGTTCTGGCAGAGGAGCTGATTCTTTAGGCCGATAGGAAGATCCTTTGCTGGGGAGATACCTGGAGAGCTGAAGCCCTTCTTTTTCTGTCCCTGTGGGATTTTTCTGCCTACCCTTTGCTTTTTCAAGTGGAAGCTGTTTACCTAGATGTGTGACAATGACAGCCCCTAGTGGAGCACAATTACATCCACAGCAGCCTTTCACAAAACGTCTTCTGCAAGCACTGCAGGATTTGCTTTACTTGGATGTGCATTTTTATACATATCTTGGTGATGAATAAATAAGACCACAAGTTTCTTCATTTTTCATGCACTCTAACTAGATATTAACTGCATGCCCTGGTTCATCAAGTTGTTTTATTTTCATCCCTTTATCATTTCTAGACTAACCAATATTTTCTGATTACGTTTTTTTCCAAAATTAAGGTGAATATAAAGTTTCCTTGCTTTTCTCATTATTCTGATTCACAAGTAAAAGAAAAATTATTTGGCATTTGTTCTCACTTGAGGTGGCACAGTTGTTACTTATTACCAGATATCTTTAATATCTTTGCTTTTCTCTGCAAAAGAGAAAAGCTGTTGTGTTTGAAAGTGGATTTTTTGTCTTTTTGCCTTTCATGAAATTGTTTGCCAGTGTTACATGACTTACTGCCAATTAGCAGGAATTTTATCTTGATGTAAAAGTTATTATTATCACCATGTGATGAAATTTGGCAATTCTGGTTGAGATGTTCTGAAAAAAGGCAGTCTCTTATTGACTAAAATGATATAACACATGATAAGATCAACCCTGATATTATCTGATTCAAAGTAAACGCTGAAATAATACTGTAGGTGTGAGCAGTGTTGCAAAACAAAGACCAATTTAACACAGCAAATTATAAAATAGATAATATGATTACTTGTGGGATAAACATAATCTCATCAACCCATATTTCTTCATACTGAGGCATCAATTTTAGAGGTGCATTATACAGCTGATGGAACTAGAGCATCTGAGACTGTAAAAACCCAAAGACTTCACAGTTCTTTTTTACCAGTTAAACTCTACCTCAGTTAACCACAATTTTATAATAATGTCTCTCTAGCAATAAGGCAATTACATTTTACAAATCACTGTTCTCTTTGTTTGGGCAGTAAGTTACAAAGGTGGTTTCCTAGAGCCAACACTTCTTCATTAGTGAAATGAGATTATTGTTTTGTACAAACAGGCACCTACTTCAACGTGTTCTCCAGTCACATTGGATGCTTCTTTAAGCCTTTACATTGAATAGAATGAGCCTTGCTAGCTCTAAAATACATGTGAGCCAGTAATTACTTAGTAAGATCAACCCTCTTCATGCTTCTCCTCCCTGTTTGTGAAAGGGGAATACCATAAACATGCAAGCTAACATAAAGACATATAAAAATAGATCTTAGAATAAGAGAGGACAACCTGGTTCCCATGGATTGTACAGTATGCATTCTGTGAAGAGGGACAGATCATTCCTTGTTTTATCTTCTTCTTTTAACTTAATTGTAAATACACCTCAAGTAAAAAAGAAAAGTAAAGCATCTGCTTGAAACTTTGGCTACCGTGCCATGATGCATGGCATGGTCCTCTATTAAGTGCCTGTACTTCTGTAAATAACAAAGCAAGACATGGAAATGAACTATGTATGATCAGGAGGTAAGGAATGTCAGCTGAATAACACGTTATTGAAAGACAGCATGCCTATAAAGTGGCATGGAAGAGCATTAGTCAATCTTCAGAGATGCTGAAGGTTCTTGAAAAGCCATTCCTGATCAACTTCCAGAGGGCTGCATTGTTCTGAATAGACAGGGTTTTTTTGTGCTGCAATGACTGCATCAGTTGATTTTATCTGAATCCTAGCACTTTAAACAAGAGATGTTTGGATAGCAACATTTAAATTCATTCACCATCTGGTGCTTATAGATACATCTGTAAACTTTTAGTGCATCTGTAACATATATCATGGATAATTTTTATTTTCTTTTTAATTTTCTGTTAGATATATCAACAACAAACCTTCCTCAGAATCATGCATTAAATAGCAGGACTACTGTGACTGAAAGTTCAAAAGCTCAATATTGCAAAATAAGTCACTGGCACAGGAAGTGTGTCAGCTTTATTTGATGTTGCCCTAATCTCTGACTGACAGTTGACTCCAAGTCTGATATCTTAAATAGGCATTTTAGCATAATCTTTTGACTGTCAGAACTTAGTATACGCGGCAGCACAGGAAGGCCTACCAACAGCGGACACTATCCAAGCAATGGCTGAAATAAGTTCAAAAAAGGCAAAAATTGCAGCAGATTTCAGAGTACCAAAGCACTATTTTTCTAAGATAAATATTTCACAGTAGAGGCAGAAATATAGATTTACTAAATGATAGAAAAGAAGCCAAAATCCCTTTCATTGGGATTGCTAAGAAAAATCACATTGGCTTCAAGAATGCTGCTTCAGCATGGACATTGATAGGCTTTTGCTTGTAGTTGGGAAAAACTTTTATCGATCCAAGTAGTCTTGCTGAGATCAGGACTTCAAGGTTAGCTGCTGTTGCCAGTATCTTCTTACTGAGAGGCCAAAAGATTTGTTATGGTTTTGCATTTAAGAAAAAATATCAGGACTGAGATGTCTTTCCAGAGAAGTCAATTATAAAAACAGATCACTGAAAAGTCTTCAAACCCTTAGCTGGGTAGGACTGCTTCTGCATGCTAACCTAAAGAGCTGTGAGAGACACTCTTCCCTATTTCAGGCTATTTCAGTCTGAGAGTGTTAGCCATTATCAGCTAAACATACATATTTCATACCAGTAACAGATGGCATCAGCTACAGAATTTAGTTGCAGAAGGAAGACAATGCGTCTTTGTTTCTTCTAAAAATCTTAATCAAAGGTCAGCCAGACAAGTGCTTAAAGAGTCATATTTATCCTCTGGACAGCTTTTTCCACGCAGTTACCTTTAACTGCAGCTGGTCAGATGTAAATCAATGACTGTAAAAAGTATTCAAGGAAATGGTATTCATAAATCACAGTGATGCAGTGAAAGGGTCTTGACTTTTATTTTCCTGTATTCTTCCCCCATATCCTGTATTTGTAGGTTTGTTTCTTAAAGAATTTAAATTTGAAAGAAATCATTCAGATTTTTAGTGACAGTTGGGGTATGTGCTAGTCATCAATAAAATGTCCCCTTTTTCTTATAAAAATTATGGCCAAATAATATGGTGTAATGTAAAGCACATCACAACTACAGCTGAATTAATACATCCACACAGTTAGATTCACATTTACAAAACAAAGACTGGTAAGCTAGGATGGCTCTACCACTTTGACCATTTAAGTAGCTAACAACATAGGTAGAATCAATTTGCTTTTTTTGATGTAGATTTTATCTAATGCATTTTCTTTCAAAAAAACCTCTATTTTATTAAGATGTAATGTTTCATGATGGCTACATAAAGATCCAAATTTAATATTAATATAGTTTAATTTAAGTAAAATTAGGCACATGCTTCCTGTCAAGGTGCAAGTGAATGAGTGTGAGTTACTTGGTAAAGACTTGCAATGAAATGCAGTGAAATGCACAGATGGCTTTGGCCATTAGGAGCCTCTAGATTGAAAGTTTTCTTCTTCCCAGTATCTTCAGCTACCACAGAGCAGTGAGCAATTCCTACAAAATTAAGGAGCTTAAAGAGCAGGAATTCCTTTTTCCTATTACAAGTTATGATTAGAAATTAGATATGAGTATTACTAGTTCAGGTATGTTGAAGGAATTAGTAACTAGAAACAATCACTTCAATTCACAAATAACTCCTTTATGTTAACAAGTTCACTTCAAATGGTAAATACAGTTCTGCATAAGAAAAAAGACAAAAAAAGGTTTTTATAATTTATTGAATTTCAGTTTCTACTCAAACAGACCTTGAGACAACAAGAAAAATTTGAGTCACACATTTGCAAAAGCGTCACCTACTATTTGCAAACAAAATAAAACAGATCAAAATAAAGAATCCAAGCAAGGCCATTTGAAGCTATTTAGTTTAATAAATACCCCTATAAATGTTTTTCACTGGAAAAAAATATCAAGTATCATGAACTGACTGCATTTATTTGGAAATAAATAAGAAAAAAAAATACAAGCTAATAAAGATTACCTTTAAAGAGGATTATGTAAAATTTGAAAAAAATACTATATTGATAGGAGAGGAAGAGATGAAGTGACGACTGTTGTCTGGCCTTATCAATGTTTGGAAGAGAGCTCCAAATATTCCCTCATTTAATGCTTTGCATTTACCACCTGCTAGTCTTGCCCCACTGGACTCCATTTTTTGTTTTGTTTTGCTTTTTTTTAAGTACAGTATTTCTCATTTCTGTCATTTTTTATGTTGACATCTTGTTGCTGTATCCACTGGTGAAGGCCAGCCAGCTACATAAATATTATTCACCTTTTCCTATCTGTAAGGATCTGTAGTTTCTCATGTTCTGGCTCGTTCATATACCGCAAGTCAGGGCTGGCCACTTACATAACTCAACATGATTTAGTTTATTTAAAACATGTTTACCTTATAGCTGATTTAACTCATGATCAAAACGGATTAGCTCAATCATTTCAATGCTTTACTCTACTCTGCATGTCTACTTCATAAGTAGTAACTTATGCTGTTTTATTCTATTTTTCAGAGAATCAACCCAAAAGATCCAGAAATATCTTCTTTTCTGATGCAGATTCACTACAGTATTTGAAAGAAGACTACCACAGGTTGCCATATCTGCTCCAAGTTGTTTCTGTTAATTCCATGAAATTATGAAGGATCAAAAGGCTTTCCACCCCTCCACATTTAAAATCCAGTAGAAATATTGATTTCACTGGACTCATTGGAAATAAAGCTGTAAAAGCAACTTTAATGTCATATTCATGTATTAAAACTGTGAATGAATTTGCATTAAGACACTCACTTCTGATGAAACTGAGTACTGGAACTGAGTACACATTAGCAGCATTTTCTCTCTTAATAGTCCAATAATGGAGTCACACCCAGATTAAGTGCATTTATGACAGAAATAAAGCATTACTCATACAAAGTTTTGTACAATAAGAAGGTAGTGAGACTATGCACAGGGTCTGCTCACATAATCAGAGGTCAGATGGTACATCCCTCTTTTGCATCCTACTGATAAGAAAGAATTCTTTCCACTGATTTCAATGGGAGTATGCAACGTGAGTATGCGAGAAGCAACAGGACATAAAGGATTAGCCTCTAAGAGAGGTTCTCATTCTGAAATGCATGCTTACCTGTGATTCTTGCCACTTTCAAGACACCGTAACACAGGCCACTTTGTAATGACTGTAAGATGGATTCTCCCTGCTGTCCTTCTCTTCTTCATTCCTCCTCCTGCACCGAACAGTATTTTACCTTGCAATTAATTTCATTACCTCAAGGAAAGAGGGGTGGTGGGG